>CM053771.1:3816753-3877433 GCA_028658325.1 Potorous gilbertii | reverse complement strand
CCCTGGCCTAGATCGGCCCAGCCAGTGCTTGGGGTCTGAGATTCAAATGCTGCTCCCCAGCCTCAGGGGTTTTGGCGGCAGGCTTATCTGCTGGTTCTCAGGTGGGGGCAGGGCCGCCTCTCAGGCTCAGTTCCCTCAGGGGGTTTATACAGAGATCCTTTGTAGTGGAGCTGGGGTGGAGCTCTAGCCCGCTCTGGGAGTCTCTGGCTGAGCTGCCTCAGCCTCTGCTGCCGCGGCCGCTTCCCAGGGGATCCGAGTCCGGAGATCCCCCGCTCCCCTCTCAGCCCGTCTCCCTCACTGACCTGGGCGTCTGTGTGTGGAGGGACCTTCTCGGCCACCCGGAGATCCAGGTCCCTGCCGCCTGCTGGGCTCTGCTCGCTCCTCTCAGTGCTGCGTGGCCCGGGCGGGGGAGGGGAGCGCTCAGCCCGGCAGGACTCCGCTCCTGTGTCCGAGGCACCTTTGCGGTCGGTTCTTCAGGGCTCTCTGCAAGGGAAATCTCCTTCACTGTGTTGCTGCGTGGCTTCCACTGTTCCAGAATTTGTCAGGAGTTCTTTTTACAGGAAATCTATGGGCTGTGGGTTCGGACCTAGCATAGGTGAGTCTTTCTACTCCGCCATCTTGGCTCCGCCCCCCACCGTTTTCTTTAATAGGGAATTGATTAATTAATTAAATCATAAAATGTATGCATTTAGCCTGTTGCCTTTTCCTTAACCAAGTTTTCAGGTCAACACTTCACATTGCAAGAGGTTGTGGAAGTCTTTTCATGTGCTCTACCCACTGAACTACCCAGTTGACAAGAATAATCCTTTCCAGGGACATGAAGGAGATTATCTTTACAAACTTCAAAAATCCGGCACCAGACAGTACAACAGTCAGCTAACACTCCCACCCCCTCTGAAGATGGCATTTCTCATTCTGTCTCTAACCCTGATTCATTATGTCCTTTGCTTCTCACATCGCAGTAAAATTCTATTATACAGTTTGGGGGCCAGTCCGCAATATGGGGGCATCTATTCCGTTTCTGGTGCTTTGCTGCCACAAAAAAAAAATATACTTTTATAAATGTTTTTGGTGTATATGGTGCCTTCCTTTTTGTCACTAATATCCTTGGCATATATGCCTAGCAGTGGGATCGCTGGCTCAAAGGGTTATTTCCATAACTTTTTTTTGCAGAGTTTGAATTGCTTTCTGGAATGTTTGGCCCAATTTACAATTCCACCAACAATGCATTAGTGTTCCTGTCTTTCCACAGCCCTTCTATCACTGACTCTTCTCGCCCTGCCAGTTTGGGAGGTGTGAAACCTCAGGGTTGTTCTGACTTGAACTTCATTTATTCTTAGTGACTTAGAGCATTCTTTCACGTGGCTGTTAACTGGCAGTTATTCAAGAACTGTGCATTCACGTTGGGCAGCTACATGGTATAATAGATAGCTTGGAGTCAGGAAGATGTAAATTCAAATCTTACCTCAAACACTTGAGAGCTCTGTGGGTCTAGACAAGGGACTTAACCCCTAGAGCACAGTACAAGCATGTGATATCTTACTGCTTTCTATCTTAATTGGAATAATTCCATATTCCAAACAATCAAGTAAATGAGTACCTGGGCTTGTCATCTGCCTGCTAATAGTTAGTCAAACAAAAGATTAGATCCCAAAATAGCCAATTCTTTCAGATTGCTATGGAGATAATTGGACAGATAAGAAACTATTAATTTATGAGGATAAATTAAGAAGCCTCTTCTGTTTTATTTTTAAGGAACAGAAATTCAATACCATCAACCATCTTAGTGAAGAGTACCATTTGTGTAATACCTATTCCATTTGGATATGGTTAACAACTTAACATTCTGTGACAGGCAACCCATCACATACACTGTTCTCCACATACAATTGGAATTGATTACTAAGTATATCTACACATCCCAAGTTTTTTGTTACAATTGGAGAAAAGCTAGCCTCTTGTAAATAAATACATTTGTGTAAGCATTGAACCAAGGGTGGAGAGCCTCTAACTATCAAGGGTGTTGTTACCTATATTTTCACATACAGGATTAGATCTTCAATGGCTTCTGGTCCTCTTAATGGAACTGGAATTATTAGGATGGAAAATTCTTGAGAAAGCAACAAAATCAGACAATCCTGTAAGTCAAACGTAAGTAATTCTATAGGGGCATGTAAAAACATAAATTGTCAGAAATTTTAAGTGAACAATGGGTTTCTAATTTGATGTTCCTCATATATACGTATATATCTGTATTGTTAATAAGGTCAGAGCTATGAGGTTTGTGCTGGTTTTCACCACATGAACCAGGTATTGGAGAAACAAAATTTGAGAGGCTGTACTGTGTGTTAAGATCTGTCTTGTGGATTTTAGTAGGACCATCTGAGGAGTCTCAAGTAACTTGGAACCAAAGAAGTTAATCTACTAAAGAGGAGACCTACTCCAGAATGACCAATGAAAGATGTTCCCTGAAACCAGACAATTTGAACATCTGAGAGCCAAGATGAAATTTGCTGATACAATGGACTTTGGGAAAAGGTTACTGAAACATGTTTGGTAATGCAGATGGTCGTTATTATACTGCTTTGGCGTTTTGCTTCACTTTATTTGCAGACTCAGTTCTTTTGGTTATCTTGGTGTAGTGTTGATTTCTTCCTCTGAATTAGTTCATGGCCTTAGAACCACATGCTATGGCATGTACTATGATTGACCAATCAGGAAAATTGTGACAGGTCTCCTGTTGACCAAAAGAGGAGGAAATGGAGAAAATCCAATTATTCTGATTCTATTCTGTATATACAGCTCTACATACAATATGTACAATATGTACAACCGCCCAAGTTATGTTTCTTTGTCTCTGAACTTAGTTCAGAAACTCAACTGGCATATACTGACTTAGAAATCCAGTTCTACTGCTAATCCCCAAATGCCACTGATTCTTCCTTTGCCTCCCTAGGGATAGGATGGAAGAGAATGGTAACAGCTGTGCTAATTATGGCCATGTTGTACCTGTATCACTGCTGGGGTTTGTGCCTTCAACGTGACTCAGTGGAAGGCTCCTCTGCTTCCTCCATATTAACAACACGTACCACTTAGGGAACTTTGTGGAAGATACTATCAGAAAGACTGTATAAGCATGTCACAAGGGGTGGAATGTACAGGGAAAGCCAGAGTAACCTCAAGTCCCACAGGCAATGGAACCACTTTTAAGTAAATTTCAACTAGCAAAAGAAGCTCCTACTATCCCATGGAAAAACTTGCCCATAACCCTGGGCCATCCTGGCACCCTGCCTTCTGTGTTCTGACCTAGCCTGGGGTTAGTGTGGAGAGCCATGATGTTACCATGTGCTGCTGCTTCTTGTGAGTAAACTCCCTTAAACAACCCAACCAACCCTGATCAAACCTATTCATCACCAAGGTGGTATGAGTCCCTCTTTCTTCGTTATCTCCGTATTCTCTCAGAGTGTATTTTACCCTACCACGGGCATGATTAGGGCAGAAAAGCCTGGTCTTAGAGTCTTCTATTTGAATCCATAACATCAGACTCAGAAAAGGCATACTCAGAACACCAGAGCTACAAAGACAGCATAACAAGAACTTCTGCAAAAGGAAGATGTCAACCTAGGACATCACAAAATGAGGAGAGACAGAGAAAGTTAAGAGAGTAGAGACAGAACTGATAACCCTGAATGTACTGAGAGGACCTCCTGAAGGCAGTGAAATGAGTGAAGGAATGATGCCTGCAAAGCACTGTGGTCTGCGATCTCAGTTGTAGGTCCTCAAGACACACAAATGCACACATGTGCACACACCCCATATTCTTTATTAGGGAGCTATCAGGGAAAGGTTATGTGCGGGGCAGGGGGAGTACGTGTATATGTATATACATACATATACATATACATATACATATACATATATATATACACACACAGACCTGCAATATTATATATTTATACCTAGTATATTTGTCATGTTTAGAATTACACTAATTTTATTGTTACTACACATTATATACTTATACATTACCATCCTATACAATGTTTTATCATTTATTTTCATACATATACACATATATGTGTGAGTATGTGTATATATTCTCTAATAGCCAATCCCCAATAGTCATAGGAACAAATAATTCTCTAGAGAAACCGCAAAATATTCACAACCACATGAAAGATGTTCTAAATCATTAATAATTGTGCGTGTGTTCGTCCTTCATTGCCGAAGATCATGCCATCAGAGAAATGATGGCATGACTTGCACTTGACTTTGTTTGGATTGAGGGAGGGCTGTGCAGCTCACCAGTGTCCCTTCTCCTCCACAGCCATCTGAATCCAGTGACCAGATACTCATCAGGATGACTGGAGATGACCCAGGATGAGGCAATTGGGGTAAAGTGACTTGCCCAAGGTCACAGAGCTAGTGAGTATCAAGTGTCTGAGGTGAGATTTGAACTCAGGTCCTCCTGACTCCTGCACTGGTGCTCTACCCACTGCACCACCTAGCTGCCCCAGAAAAGGGGGTAAGTAGAGGGAGAAAAACAAGATAGCAACTTTCAATTATTTGAAGGGATAATATTTGAAGGATCACACTTGTTCTGCATTAATAATTAGAGAAACTGAAGTTTCACCTCACAACCTGCAAGTTGGCAAAGAGGATTTTTTAAGTGCCACCATTTTGGAGTGTTTAGGGGATGATAAAGACACTAATACATTGCTGGTAGAGCTGTAAATTGGTACAATCATTTTGGAAAGCAATTTGTAATGATGCAAATAAAGTGACTAAGATGCCGATAGCCTTTGAACTATAGACTCCATTCCTGTGCTTATACTTTGAACTTTAGACCCCATTGTTAAGAAGTTTCTATTATAAGTTAAGAAGTTTATTATTATATTTATTGTGAGAACTGGAAACAAAGCAGATGACCAATGATTGAGAAATGGCCAAACAAACTGTGAAACATGAATGAAACAGAGGATTGATGTGCTGTAAGAAATGATGTGCATGATGAATAGAGAAGCATGGGAAAAGCTTTATGAACTGATGCAGTGAAGACAGCAGAGGCAAGAACATGTTACACTAACTACAACAATGTAAATGAAAAAAACCCTATACACCAAAAAAAATCTTCCAACACAGCAAAATTATAAAGATCAAGCAGGACTTGAAAAGGTGACATAACACCCCTTCGTGAAGCTGGGAGGGGAGGTCCACAGGTGTTGCATGTTGCACGTCTTGACCTTTTCATTATATTGAATGGCTGTGCTCATTTGCTCTATGCTTTAAAAAAAATACTGAGTTATGCTAGATGGCTCTCTAGGAAGTAGAGGGAGAATGAAACTGGGGAAAACTACAATGATGTAAAAACCAAAAATATCAAAAACTTTCAAAAATAAAAAATTTTCAAATGGATGATTTCCAGATGTTAGATATTAAAAGGACATAAGTATATTTTAAAAGTCAAATCTAGGCATTACAGGAATATTAAGAATGAACTCATCCATTCAATTTGCATCTAGTTGGACAAAAATCACCTTCTAATAACAGCCTTTATTTTCAATTTCTTCTGATATCTGCTTTTTCATTTTTGATACTGGCAATTTGGTTTTTCTCTTTTAACAGTAGAGTGCTGGCCTTTAGGTGAAAAACATGAATATAATTCCTGCCTAAATGTGCTACTAGTTGAGTGATTCAGGGCATTTCAGTTCATCTTTCCCAGCTTGTTCCTGATCAGTAAAAAGGGGATAGTAGTAATTCCTGTCTCGGAAGGAGTGGTGGCTCACACAGGATATGTCCATATCAACCCTGCACATTCAGTCTCCCCCTAGGAATGGAAACCGTCTCTAGAACAGAATTTCTCATTGTTGGCTTCTCCAAACCTTGGATGATGAAGCTACAATTAAGACATGCCAGGAAGTTATCAGCTGCTCTGTTTTTAGCAGGGAGAGCCCCAGATGTCTAGAAAATGGATAGCAGCCCCCTTCCCATTACTATTATAACAAGCCTCTGGGGCCCAAGCTTCTGCTCCACACTGACCCTTGGGCTTTTCCTTCTGAATGGACACTGCTTCGATGGATAGGGAGTCACTAACCAGAATCCTCTGGGTAAGAAGGAAGAAAGCCTGGCCTTACCTCTGTAATTACACTATGCCCTCCAAACCACCAGGCACTCACTTCCATCTGTACAGATGATGCTCCTAACTACCACAGGATTTTGCTCTCTACCCAGCCCCTAAACACTGCCTTTAGACAAACAGTCACTGACATCACTCCACCAGCTCCACCTTCTTTATGCATCGGCTCCCCCAACACAGCGTGAACTTCTGGACAGCAGAGTTTCCTTAAACCTTTGGCTCTTTCCATTTTATTCACTAATTTGTTCTCCCTTTGTCCCCCCAAACTACTTATCTCTTTCCTCTTTCTGTGGGCTCCAAGGTAGGCTCTGAGCACAAAACTGTTTGTGTTTCACTTTTTCTGTGACTTTCATTCACCTAAACGTTCTCCACTGTTTCCCCACCCAGCTTCTGGAATTCCCTCCCATGAGCACATTCAAGCAACCAATGCTGCCACAGCTCCCTATTCACCCACTCAGCTTCTCTTAAGCTATTCATATCCAGAGCCAAGTGCTTGTCATGGGTTTCATCCAACCAAGTATCAGGCATAACTGTCGTCAAGTTTGCCTCAACTGGGATTTCCTGTTCTTCCTGCTTGCTATTGTTTACATGAAGTGATGCAGAATAATAAAACTCGATGAAAAAAGGAACATCATCACTCAAAAACATGCCCAGATTTCAAAAGGTGACGGAAAGAAAGAGAACCACTCTGCCTGTGAAAGTTAATGTTACACCATTTTTACTCAAGAACCTACAAATAATGGGAGATTACATTTCAACTTATTTGTTACATTTAAATAATTATATATTTATTGAAAAAGGTTTCTCCCCTGGATGAATTCTCTCATATTAGAAAGTTTTTTTCTCTAGCCAAATGTATCCCCAATTCATTTACTTTAGTATGAGTGTTCTGAAGCTTAATAAATGTTCCCCTGTCAATGAAGGTTTTCCCACATTCACTACATTCAAAAGTTGTCACTCCAATGTGAGTTTTCTGATCATAACTCCAAGTCCCTCACTGCTTAAAATCTTTCCCAAATTCATTATATTTAAGGGTTTCAGTCCAGTGTGGATTTTCTGATGGGTAATAAGATAGTCCTTCAAAAAGACTTTCCCACCTACCACATTCAAAGCATTTCATTCCAGGTTGAATTCTCTCCTGAATAATAAGTTATACATTCTTTACATTCCATGGGTTTCGTTCCACTACGGATCTTCCAACGGCTAATACAGAATCTCCTCCAAATGAAGGCTTTTCAACATCATTATATTCAAAGGGTTTCACTCAGGTTTGGATCCTCTAGTTGGCTAATAAGGGTTATCACTCTAATCAAGGTTTTGTCCCCCCATTCATTACTTTCAAAGGATTTTACTCCAGTGTGGATTCTCCAATGATGAATGAAGTATTCCTTCTAAATGAAGTCTTTCTTGCATTTCACATTCCAAAAGGTTTCATTCCAGTATGAGTTCTCTCATGGTTAATTAGGTATGTCTTCTCACTGAAGGCTTTCCCACATTCTTTACATTCAAAAGGTTTCACTCCAGTATGTATTCTCTGATGCCTATTAAGATGTGCCTTCCGAAAGAAGGCTTTGCCACATTCGTTACATTCAAAAGGTTTCACTCCAGTATGAGTTCCTTGATGGCTATTAAGTTGTCCCTTCTGACGGAAGGCTTTCCCACATTCATTACATTTAAAAGGCTTCACTCCAGTATGAGTTGTCTGATGCCTATAAAGGTTGCCCCTCCGAAAGAAGGCTTTCCCACATATTTTACAATCAAAAGGTTTCAGTCCTGGGTGGATTCTCTGATGGCTAATAAGTGTTCTCCTTGTAGTTAGGGCTTTCCCACATTCATTGCATTCCAAGATTTTCGCCCCAGCATGAGTTCTCTGGTGCCGATTAAGGTTTCCCTTCTGAAAGAAGGCTTTTCCACATTCATTACACTCAAAGGGTTTCACTCCAGTGTGAATTCTCTGGTGACTATTGAGATTTCCCTTCTGAAAGAAGGCTTTACCACACTCTTTACATTGAAATGGTTTCACTCCAGTGTGGATTCTCTGATGGCTCATAAGGTATTCCTTTCGCATAAATCCTATCCCACATATATCGCATTCAAAGGGTTTCACTCCAGTGTGGATCCTCTGATGGTAGGTAAGGGTTTTCCTTGAAGATAATGATTTCCCACATTCCCTACATTCAAATGGTTTCATTCCAGAAGATTTCTGTGCAGTAAGTGGTCCCCCATCACTGAAGCCCTTCTCACATACGTTAAGCTCAAACAAGTTCACATCGGCATGAGTCCTCTGATGTTTACCAAGTGCTTCCCTATCCCAGAAAGTTTTCCAACATATGTCACATTCAAAAGAGTTTTCTCCATTATGATTTTTCTGCTGTCCGTTAAGGTCTAATCTCTTGCCAAAAGCTTTCTTTCCAAGTGTATTGTACGTATGGAATCTTTCTTCCAGGTCACCTCTCCATTGTGGAAAGAAGATTGGTTCCATGTTAAAATGTCTCACAAATCTGCTACACTCAGGTCCACTCACCATATCAAATGTACTGCTGAGAGTCACTGTCACTTGTTCAGACTGTCTCTCCTGGGGACCCTCCTGTCTCTCTAACCTCACTTCCCATTCCTCAGATTCTCCCATCCTGAGACGCCAGTTACTTTCCATCGGCAATCTTTCTTGGGCCAATGTTCCTGGGCAAATGCCCTTCAGAACTGAATCCTTGGTTTCACACCTAGCATTCCAACTCGGGTAATCTGAAAGAAATAAAACTGTGTCAGACAAGCAGGCCAGGCTTGATGGATGCAGGGTAAATATGTAATTAAAAGGATCAATAATAAGGACAAAGTAAGAGATCCTCAGTGTCGTGCCCAGTCCCCTTTTACTTTGCCTGTATACATGGAAATGCCCATTTTCAAATACATAAACTTCTAATGTCAATACAAACATGTCAACAGACATTCTCCTATTTCCTGGGAGCAAAAAAAATTGCTTTATGGAAAGTTCTTCATTAAGTTTCTCCCATGAAAGGCAATTGTATTTCATATGCACTCAACAAAATGAAAACTTTTAAGGGGTGAGATTAAAGGTAAATGAACAAACAGAAACAGCTAGACTTTGCCAACTAGACCCCAAAATTCTATTCCAAGGCAAAGAAGCACTCAGACCTAGATGCTATAAGAAAGTACATGTTCACGGTACGGATCCAAGTGAGAGGAACCACTGCAGTCAACTCCCTCCCAAATCCTGGTGGAGGAGTCCCAAAAAGTGACAGTGAGTCATTTGTCCATGCCAGTGCAGCACAGGCAGACAGAGAGGCAGGCCTACAGGGAAGATCATGCCGAGTATGTGTGCACCCAGGATGAGAAGTGGTCTCAGATACATATCAGGGGTCTACCAGACCCATATCAGGGCATTGTGATGGGGTGAGCTATTGAAGCAGCTTTGTCTCCCAGTCCCTAGTTACAATCACCAATCAAGAGCAGAGTGAGAAGGGGACCTGCACAGGGGCGCAGCATTGTCAGGAAGGACTAAGGAAGACAGAAAATCAGAACTCAGCAATAGTATTGAGGTGGCTTAGACCTGAAGCTCCAAGCAGGTTCTTATCCCCAGCATCTATCCCAGCCTGGAGAGGAATAGCTGAGGTAGCAATCTCAGGAAAAGCCTACAATTCAGCAGTTTTGAACCAACAGAGATTTGCCGCAAGCTAATGGGAAAGAGCCATGTAGCAGTCAATTCTTACAGACTGAACCCTGGTCAGAAACTTGTTGAGCTTAGATATGCCCTGGAGAGAATACTGGGAAAGCTTGCAGATCCCCAGCCTGAGTAACACAATGCCTCAGCAGCAACAGGACCAGCCCAGTGTGGCAGAGCTCAGACCTAACATCAAACCCAAAGTCAGGAAGTAGAGGAAAGAATGAGCAAACACAAAAAAGAGGCCTGCCATAATGGCCCAGTAGGGTAGCAAGGACACTCAAGACACAAACCCAGAAGAGAATGACTTCAAAATCCCTATAAGCAGAGCCTCATAGAAAAACAGACCTTGAGCACAGGCAAATAAAATTCCTGGGAGAGATGAGGCAAGAATTAAAAAAAAAAAAGATGCAAAATGTTTTTATAAAATGAATGAAAGTGCCTAAGGAAAACATTGGAAAAGATATGAGATATGGAAAAAGAACTGGAAAGGAAATTAACAGCCTGACATACGAGACAAACCGTGTTCAAGCAACATTCTCCCTGGTAACTAAGATGGCCAAACAGAAGTCAGTGACTCCACTGAGTGAAAAGAAATATTGAAACCAAAGTCAAAAGGCTGAAAAAAATGTAAGAAAAAAGAAGGTATCGTATAGTAAAAAGAAAAGACCTGAAAACAGATCAAGAAGAAAAGAATTAAGAATTATTGGACTTTTAAAAGTTGTTTTTCAGTTGTATATGATTCTTCCCGATCCCGTTGGGGGGTTTCCTTGGCAGATATTGGAGTGGTTTGCAATTCCCTTCTCCAGATCATTTTACATATGAGGAAACTAAAGCAAACAGGGTGAAGTGACATGTCCAGGGTCACACAGCTATTAAGTGTCTGAGGCTGGATTTGAACTGTGCCACCTAGTGGCCCCTTTCATCAGACTACCTAAATACTATGACCAAAAGAAGATGAAATCTTCAAAGAAAACTGTCCAGCTCTCAAAGGATAAAGTGGAAATAAAAAGAACCTATTGGTTACCTCCTGAAAGAAACTCCAAAATAAATACCAAAAGGATCTTAATAGCCTAAATGCAGTTTCCAGGTTAAAGAAGATAATACCACAAGCTGTCAGAAAAACAATTCAAGTACCAAGGAGTCACTCAGTCAGGATCACACAAAATTTAGCAGCCACCACTATAAAGAAGCAGAGAACTTGGAATGATATTCCAAATGCAAAGGATATAGCTTATGGCCAAGAAAAACCTACCTGGAAAAACTGAGTATAACAGAGGGCAAATGGACTTGTATCTAAAGAGAGGATGTCCCAGCATTCCTGACAAAAGGACCTGAACTATCTAGAAACTGAAGTTGAAACACAGGAGTAAAGAGAAATATAAAAAGGAAAATCAACAAATCAATAAATATTCATTAAATGCCTACTGTGTGCTAGGTGCTAAGGACACAAAAAAAGAGGCCAAAGACAGATCCTGCCCTCAAGTAGTTTACAATCCAGTAAAGGGTAAAATGCAAACAAAGAGGTACAAACAAGCTCTACACAGGACTCACAGAGGGAAGGCCTCAGAACGAGGAGGGGTGAGGGAAGGCTTTCTGTAGGAGGTGGGATGTGGTTGGGACTTAGAGGAAGTCAAGGAGGCCACTAGTCAGAATAGAGGAGGGAGAGCATCCCAGGCCTGGGAACAGCCAGAGAGAATGCCTGGAGCTGAGAGATGGAGAATCTTGTTCAAGGAGTCACTGGATCGAAGAGTAGGAGGAAGATGTAAGAATACTATAAAGTGGGAGAGAGCAGGTCATGAAGGGCTCTGAAGGCCAAACAGAGCATTCGGTACTTAAGCCTGTAGACAGCAGGGCATCATGGGAGTTTACTAAGTAGGGGGCGACATGGTCAGATGTGTGGTTTAGGAAAATCCCTTTGGCTGCTGAATGGAAAATGGACCGAAGAGGGGAAAGACTTGAAGCAGGCAGAACCCACCCCCAGCCCCCAGCAGCTAAGGCATTAATCCAGGTATAAGGAGATGAGAGCCTGCACTAGGGTGAGGGCAGAGGAGAGGAGACATTCGACAGATCAAGCCTTGGCACCCTGTTGCATACAGGGTGGGACTGGGGTGAGAGAGGACAGGAGTGCCCTCCCTAATAGGGAAGGTTCCAGAGTGGGAAGGGTTTAGGACAAAGAGTTCTGTTTGGGGCATACTGAGTTTAAAATGTCCAATTTGAAATGTCTGAAAGTCAGTTGGGAGATGGGAGACTGGAGGTCAGCAGACATACTAAGGCAAACATAAAGATGGTCATTAAATCCATGAAAGCTGTGAGATCACCATGTGAAGTAACGTAGAGGAAAAAGGACAGAGAGGACAAGACAGAACCCTGGAGGACCCCTATGGTTAGAGGGCATGACCTGGAGGAGCAGTCAGAGAAGGAGGAGGGGAGCCAGGAGGGGGTTGGGAGTCTTAAAAACCTAGAGAGAAAAGTATATCAAGGAGGAGAGTGACCAAGAGTGTCCAAGGATGCAGAGGTCATGAAGGATGAGCACTGAGAAAAGGCACTGGGCCTGACCACTAAGACATCGCTGGAGATTCTGGAGAAAGCGTTTTAGGTGGAATGACGAGGTCATGAGCGAGAGCGTACGAAGTTAAGAGAAAGAGAGGAGAGAAAGTGAAGGCACTAACAGTAGGCAACCTTTTGGAAAAGTTTGGTGACAGAGTAGAGGAGAAAGAGGACTATTGTTAGCAGTGATGGAAGGACCAAGTGAGGGTGCTCTCAGGAAGGGGCAGACATGGGCATATTGGTAGGCAGGAAGGAACCAGGAGAGAGGGAGAGGCTGAAGAGAAGAGTGGGAATGCCCGGGGGAGTGACTTGTGGGAGGAGATGGGATGGCAGGTGATGCCTGAGTGGGGGAAGGGCTAAGAAAGGGTGGGGGAGAGGAGGAAAAGGCGGTATGAAAAATGAATCACATGATCGGGGGTTCAAGGCTATACAAACCAGGAGCAGGGAGGGCTGCCACCTGAATCTCGCTCTCCTCTGAACTGTTAAAGAAGAACATGTATACACACACACACACACACACACACACACACACACACACACGTGTGTGTGTGCATGCACATGTATACACATGTGTACACACAGGTAAAGAGAACAGGGAAGTGGGATGGAAAGGTGATGCCTTGGGTAAGAGAAGGGAAAAAGGCAGAGGGATAACTAGAGGAAAGGCAGATTATGGGAGGATTTGTTCTAAGCAAAACAAATTCTAAAGATAGACAAAAGTAGCTCTTTTTGAGGTGGCAAAAGAAAAAGGAATCTAAAGTATTTATAAACTGGGGACTAGGTTAAAAATGACATCATATAAGTGTGCAAGAATCCTCTCAGCATAATGAGTGACCGGGACTCCAGGACCCATGAGGGAACGTGCCGGCCACCTCCTGATGTGGACAGCATGGGGAATTATCTCGACTGGTTACAAGGGTTGTGTTTTCCTTGCCTTTGATCAGGGTTGGAGGAAAAAACAATGCTCATTAATTTAAAAAATAAAATTGAAGAATAACTGAACATAGCCCAAAACATAAAGTTAAGGAAATACCACTGCACCCTAAAAGAACAGAGAAAAGGAAGCACTGGCAGACACAGGGCAGGAGATCCCAAAGAACATCAGTACTACTGAGGCAGCAGAAGGCACTTAGCAAGGGTTGCAAAGGATCCCAAAGTCTTGGCAAAGACAGAAGAGAGGGTCCAGGGGGAAACTCTGGTTGCATTTTCTTTCCTGTTGCTCATGGAGGCCCAGAGATGAACAAAACAAGACGAGGTTTGGCCGCCTGGCTACACAGACAATTTCTAAGAACTGGTTTTGGGTTTCTGTACCAAGGCTTAAAATACAGGGCAACAGCAGGCTGGTCAGATGCTGAATGAAGTCTGGGAAGGATGACTCTGCATGCTGTTCTAAAAAGGATGAAAAGGCTAAAAACAGAAAAAGATGGGGAGCCTATGTCTATCTCCACCCCCCTAAACTAGATTACACAAAATAGGAGGCAGCTCAGATGCCCTGAAGTTTACAGGGCACAGCATCCATTAAAGGGGCCAGTCGTCTGCGTAGACACGATGCTCCAAGTTCAGGCCACAAACCAGGGGAAGCAGAGGGCCACTGCAGGGAACAGCACAGACAATGTAGGGGTGAACCCCAAGAATGGATGGGCATGGCTTATGCACAGGAAACAGGAGAGATGAAAGGAGGCAGGGAGCAGCAGGGCAAATTAAAAAGCTCTATTCACGAGGAAATGGAGCAAAGGAATGGGAGAAGCTTACTAGAGGAAAGCTGGATAGAGGTCAAAGGAGGGAATAAGGCAAATGATGGTCACAGGAGTACAAGGGAGCACCTGGAGATAGGGAGGCACATAGGAAGAGCTTAGGAAAGGACCAGAAGGAATGAGTGCAGAGATGGGGGCTTCAGGTCCTTCTGCACAAAGCAGAGCAGCCTATAACATCTGGCCATCCTCAGGATACAGTCATTCTCCAAGGTGGAGCAACCAAAAGAAGGAAATTCTACTCTGAGGGTTGATTCTCTTGAATAAGGAGAAGCTGGTTTTGCAGGCAAAAATGATGGGAACCCACTGGGAGACCTCCCAGAGTGAGCGCCACACAAAGAGGACTCTGGGCCTCACCAGATGGGCAGCCCAGAGTTGGGGAAGTGCAGAGGATCCTATGAGACCAAGTGCCACCGGGAGGGAGGGGAGATGCCCAGGAATGAAATTCTGAAGGCACAAAGGAAAGTAATCCCAGTGAGAAGAAAAAAAATGTGATTATCTAAAGATTGCTTCGGTCATTTTTCAGCTGTGTCTGACCCATTGAGGTTTCCTTGGCAAAGATACTGAAGGGTTTTACCACTTCCTTCTCCAGTGTGTCTCCATCTTACAGATGAGGAACTAAGGCTAACAGGGTAAAGTGACCTGCCCAGGGTCACACAGCCAGTAAGTGTCTGATACCTGATATGAATTCAGAAGACGAGTCTTCCTGACTCCAGGCCTGGAAATCTATCACTTGCACCACCTAGCTGCCCCTACTTTGAAGATTTTATTTTAAAAACTAAATTAAGGGGAAAGAAAGGCCTGGTGGAAAGGTATGTGCCACCCCCCCTCAGGTTACCTGTCCCCACTCACCTGAGCAGGTGCCTCTGGGGACTCCTGCCTTGAGCATCCATGGTGCTTCCCCTCTCTCCAACAGGGAGATCACAGCAGGTTTGGTCACTGGGAGCCCTGATCATGGAGAAAGAGAAGAAAAAGGATTGGAACACAAAGCCATCTGAGAGGCAAGGCCTGGTCTCTTCCTCTTTCTTCAGAAAAAGGAATAAACACTAAGAAAATATACAGAATAATGGGACAAGGAGCCTCCAAAGGTCACTTCCTGTTGTATTTGATCTAAGTTCAAAGAGAGGTCACATCTGCTTTGGGTTCAGAACATCAGTGACTTGAGGCCTGCCAGGATGGCAGAACCTTGGCATTTCTTGCAGTCTTTGTTCTGGAGTGGGCAGAGAATCTCACACAAGGGAAACAAGAGCCTCAGGCCCAGTCCAAGGGAGTGCGGGGGTTTCCATCAAGCAAAGAGGAGCAAAAACAGGCACTAATGGATTTCAGACCCATCCCTATTGTCTCTCTTGGTCACCATTCCTAGACATTGACTCAGGGCAGCCCATGAGACCTCAGGAGGCAGGCAGAGGGGAGAATGCAGGAGCCCCGAGGCACAGGGCACTGGCCTTACCCACAGAAACCAGGTTCTCATAGTTCTCCAGCATCACGTCCCGGTACAGGGCTCTCTGGGCCAGGCTCAGGCCTCTCCATTCTTCCAGGGAGAAGTCCACAGACACATCTCTGAATGTCACTGGATGCTGAAATGACAAAGGCACCCTCGCTGACCAAGGGACTGTCCTCCCAAGGCCCACAGGAGACCCAGAGAGAGGGCAGGGAGTATGGGGCAGCTCACACCGCTGGGGGTTTGGGGACCTCATGCTCACTCTTTACTCCTGACACCTGTCAGAGAAGGAGCAGAAGAGAGGAGATCTTGGGGGAAACCAAAGAAACTGGGGGTAAGGACTGGAAGAGAAGGGCTGATGATGGAAAAGGAGGAGAAGACAGGGGCCAATGGAAGGAGTTCAACTGGATCTCCAAGACGTGGAAGAGATCTCAGCAGAAGAAACCCCGACATGCAGGAAGGGCCCTATGGAGAAGAGTCTACATTCCAAAACAACTTTCCATTAGATCCTGGAGGTCACAGGCAACCCAAGACTAATAAGATTGTCAGACCTGTGGTTTATGACAATGCAGATATAACGGGGAAAAGTGGACCGGATGTGGGCTGGGGGGAACTCAGCTCTAATCAGGAAGAACTGTATTGTTCCACTGAGGAGAAAAGGAAGGAAACATGCACCGAGAAATCCCTTGGGGGCTCCTCCCGGGGCAGAAGCCCGATATTTTGAGATCCAGCTGCTCATCCGCAAAGCAGGATAGAAGGGGTACAGAGAACACCAGTCTGGCTGCCTCCCCAGGGCCAGGGAAAAGAAGGAAGGCAGGTGAGTACATGTGTTCTGGCTCCATAAGGGGAGCCTGTGGGTCCCTGAAGAGTGATGTCTAGCCTCTCTCCATGGCTCTTGACCTTGGCCAAATGCAGAGAGGAGTCATTAGAAATCATTTAGAAGAACTCTGTGCCACCAGCATCATTAGTCAACCTCCCCATACTGGTGGCACAGAAGACAGAAGGGCAGAGGAGCACCCAATACTATCCAAGAGGTGGGTCCTAAGGATAGGCTCCATGCTGTGGAGACAATCAGCCTTTGGCAGCTCAGCAAGAGTCTCCAGCTGGAGCCTTGGCCCCCTTCTATGATGCATAAAGTACCTACAGGCTTTGGTACCTCTGGGAAGACATGGGAATTGCATGAGAAAAGGCCAATCAAAGTGTGTCACTGGCCAGAAGACACTGCTCTAGAGCTAGGAGGCGTTAAAAGAGGCTTCTTCTGCCACGGAGCAAGATGGTGACACAGTAGCAGTAGGACAGCCCTCCAAAGAGGCCCGCAGGACATAGCAGCCCTCTGCCTGCCTCCTGCTTACAAACACCAACAGGACTCCCCCACCTCAAAACACCCTGGCTGGATCCTCCCATCCCACCAACTCTGCTGCCTTTTCAGGCCACACTCCTGGCAAAGGCCAAACATGACTGATGCCTCTACATCCCCTCCTCTTGTTCTCTACAACTTCTGACCTTGTGGCCAATGATCTCATTGCTACCAAATCCCATGGCCTATCTCAACCTTTTATTCTTGACTGGTCCACAGTCTGGCAGTGCTGATCACCTGCCTCTTCCTCATTCTCTCTCCTCTTGTGGTCATCAGGACCCTGCTCTCTCCCCTGATCTCTTACATGAGACTCCTTCTCTCAGTCTCTTTTGCTATTTTACAGTAGGGGAATGGTACCACAGGGCACAGACCACCAGTATGAGTTCATCCAGCCTCAGACACTTACTAGCCATGGGACCTTGGTTAAGTCACTTCACCTGTTTGCCTCGGTTTCCTCAAGTATAAAATAGAGGTAAGACTAGCTCCTACCCCGCAGAGTTCTTGTGAGAAACAAATGACAACATCCGTAAAGCAGTTAGCCCCAAGTCTAGCACATGGTGGGCCTGCTTAGTGATGACCGACTGAAGGCAGCCTGCTATGTGCCAGAAGGACAGCCAATGCACTAACACCAATGTTGTAAAGACAAACAGCTTGGAAAGCCTTTAGAGTTCTGATGAATGCCATGACTGCAGAACTGCAGAGACCTCACTCCTCCCACAGAGGTCATGGTCATGGACCGACTGGCAAGTTCATGAAGACTGAGAAGCCCCTTAGGGGACACGGCCAGTGAACACAAAGTCAGGGCACGGGGAGGAAGGCACAGATGGAGAGATGGTGCCAAGGTGGCACAGGAGCCATGATGATGATGATGGTTTACCAAACACTGGACACCTCCCAACACCCTGCAAGGACAGGGCTGTTCTCTTCCCCAGGGGCAGAAAAGGAACCCAAGGCCCAGAGAGGGGCAGGGAGTGGATCAACACAGAAACCAGAACCGAATCCACGGGAGCTGACCCAGGAGAGAAGAGGGTCCAGGACAAAGCCCTGGCCAACACCAGAGGGGTGCCCTGGGACCAGAGCAAGAAAACCAGGGAGAGGTCGGGAGAGCAGGGTCCCCAACATCTAGAGGAGAGGATGGGGATGGGGTGCAAGGGGGGCAAAGAGGAGAAGGGGCAGATGGTGAGACAAGGAGGCGTGGCACCAGTCACAAGGGCCACTGTCAGGAGGGCAGCCAGAGGGGAGGAGGCAGGGGCACCAATGGGGGCCCCCCCAGCCCCCCGCAGAATGACATCACCTCTGTCACTCACACCTCGAGAGCTGCGTGCCCCTCCCCCACTGGACTGTGGGCTCCTGGAGGGCAGCACCTAGAGCAGTGCCTGGCACACAGTAGGTGCTTTCCTCTCCTGCCCCGCCCCCATGGCAGACCTCCTTCCAGCCTCTCTCAGAAACCTCCCCGCCCTCAGCAGGCCCGCCCCCTGCTGGGCCCCCCATGATGGGGGGGGGGGCTGCACATGCTCTCTCACCTCCATCCCAGGCACCCGACAGAGGGCGCCCCAAGAGACACTTTCCAAGGCTCGCTGGTCAGCTCTGCGCATGCTCAGTCTCCCCTGGCGCCCTCCCCCACCGCCCCCTCCCTCACTGAAGCGTCCACCACTCAGCGCAGGCGCAGTCTCGCAAGTCCGGGCTTGGGTCACGGCCGGGCACATCCACACAAACGGCTCGAGCACCCGCCCCGAGCGGGCCCCAAGACCCTCCGCCAAGGCGGGCGCTTCCGCCTCCGCGCATGCGCCAACTCACCCCCGCAAATGGCCGCCCGATGCCGGCGCTCAGCCCTCTCTCCGGGGCCCTCATTCCCCCTGCAACCGCAGGCGGCGGGGCGAGGCTCCCAAGCGGACAAGAGGCTGACAGAGACTCACCGCGTCCAGCTTTCGGAGCCAGGGGAGAAGGCAGGAAGGGGGCTGGGCGTGATCTCTCGGCCAATCAGAGTCACCGCTGTGCCCCT
This sequence comes from Potorous gilbertii, assembly GCA_028658325.1. Taxonomy (NCBI): domain Eukaryota; kingdom Metazoa; phylum Chordata; class Mammalia; order Diprotodontia; family Potoroidae; genus Potorous; species Potorous gilbertii. Next base: position 3,858,517 of record CM053771.1, on the reverse strand, counting down.
CAACACTGCCCAATTAGGTTCTGTCCTCCCCGCCCGCCCCCGCAAAGCAACCAATCACAGACCCAGTTACCTTCTCTACCCCGCCTCCACCTTCCAAATGACAGCCCCACCCACCCTAATCCCCCAATCGTAAACTAGGCTCCCTTCTCTCCTCGACCCCAATCCCCCAATCACAGGTCGAGCCCTCAGGCCCAACCCCTATTCTAGTCTGATCCCCACCCCCACCACAGGCCCGGCTCCCTAATCCTCCAATCAAAGGCCACCCTGTCCCTAATCCTCCAATCACAGGCAGCCCCAGCCCTAATCCCCCAGTCACAAACCTAGCCCCCTAATCTCACAGTCCCAAACCCAGGCCCCTAAACCTCCAAATCTCAGGTGGAACCTCCAGTCCCAACCCTCTATGATACCATAATCCCATCCCAGGCCACCCTGTCCCTAATCCCCCAATCACAGACCAACCTATGCCTAATCCCCCAATCACAGACCACCCTATGCCTAATCCCCCAATCACAGGCCACCCTGTCCCTAATTCCGCCAATCAAAGGCCACTCTGTCCCTAATCCCCCAATCACAGGCCACCCTGTGCCTAATCCCCCAATCACAGGCCCAGCCCTGTTGTCTTCCCTGACCTCTTCTGCAGCCTGGTCCTGCCTGGAGGGGGCGCTTGCACCCAGATGACAGTCTTGTCCATTTTTCCTCTTCTCACCTCGCAACTTTCCTCTTTTCACCTCACCTGGCCTGCTGGTCGACCTGCCTGCCCCAAGTCACCTTCAGTTGCCTCAGGGATCACCTAAAAGCACCATGTCGCTGCCCCCAGCTCAACAAAGCCCAGAGGATCCCTAAGGGTCCGAGAGACACACAGAATGCAGCCTCAGTCAGCCCCAGTGGGTGACCCTGGCCAGGTCACTCCATTCCTGTTTTCCTCAGTTTCTGAATCTGTAAAACACTAACAGCCGCCACCTCCCAGAGTTGTTGAGAGGCCCAAATGACACAATAATCACAATGTGCTTAGGGCAGCACCTGGACGTTAGAAGTGCTAGATCAAGCCTCACCTTGAACCTAATGCTCCATTGTCTTTGCACTGTCTGTGCCCCATACACAGAATCTTCTGGGTCTCACAACCAGGTTCTGGCTTCCTTGACTCATTTCAAGGCTCCTCTCAAATCCCTCCCTCCCACATGTACACATATATGTCTATACACACACATACATGTATATACACAGCACAGCCATGTGGGTATATGTGAGTTGTTTTAGTGTTGCATACATATATGTAACACGTGTGCCTTCATATACCAAATTCTTTACATGTTATCTGCCCAATTAGATTATGAGTTTCTTGAATGCAGGGATGGTTATCATCTTCTTTTGAAAGGTCTGGCCCTGGAGTGGAGAACCTCCAACCTCGAAGTCACATGCGGCCCCCTAGGTCCTCAAGTGTAGCCCTTTGACTGAACAAATCCCCTTCATAAAAGAATTTGTTCTGTCAAATTTGGACTCGATCAAAAGGCCACCAAGGACCTAGAAGGCCGCATGTGGCCTCGAGGCCACAGGCTCCCCACCCCTGTCTGGTCACTAACAGTCCAAGCCAAAAGGGAGTGGTCTCAGAATTCCATATAATTTCTGTAAGGCAGCTGGGTTCAGCCTAGATCCCAGACACTCCATTCCATCTGCTCCCCTATCCCATGATGATACCATCTAGTCAGGAATGGATCCCTTTAGCTTCTGAAGGAATTAAGCTGTGAAATCTATTAACTCACCTAAGGTATAGTCTCTGAGTCTCAAGATATATTGTGCTTTTCCCAGTATGCTCGACTGGGTACTGGCCTAACTGATGTGACAGCAGAGGGTCTGCAACACAGATGCGACCTCTCACTCCTCAACTGAATTCATTTCCTCTGGGCCTCACATCCCTGGGTTCCATACCTTTGATGTAAAAGAGCTCTGATCTTAACTCTGGGAATTTGACTCCCTTTGGTCCTTGCAAAATGACCAGCTAAGGCAGAGAGGTGTTGTTCTCCTTCACTACTGGGAGGCTGTAGTCTGCAGCCTGGTGGTGCAGTGCATAGGGCACTGGACCTGGTGTGCTGGTAATTTCATTGTATCTAGCAGGGTACTCAATCCTTGTGCAGTCTTCGGCTAGAAACCCTGACTCTCCCAGTGGACCACACCAATCCCTCATTCTTGCCACCCACATTCAGATCTTCCTGCACATCTCCTCCCCAACCCATTTCCTGGAAATCCTGTTGACTACACCAAGTGTTACCAACCTAGACCCCAAAGCACCCTGTGGTATTCCCTTGTGACACAGGGATTCTGAGGAAAGACACTCACAAAGCCTGGGGATCAGTTCAGGCTTTCTTAAGGGATTTCCTTACAACAGCAGATTTGTCCATCCAGAGGTTTGGTCCTTAAGCCTTCTAGATATTTCTACTGAGACTGCTGAGAGGAGCAGCGGCTAAAGTAGCAGCAAGATATGTGAATGCCCAACCAGAGTGACCACTAGCTTGCCTCCTGTCATTCTGACCTAACAAGGATCTGGAGTTCTCCTAAGTGTAGTCAAATCCATTAACTCCCAACGTTCTCATTGCAACCATGGTCCACCCAAGGCCCAGTAATGCATGTCTCCACTGGGATTTGAAGCCCATCATCTCTGGGGCAGGACTGAGGTCACAGGATTCATTTCCAGTCCTCTGGATTCGAGGATCATCAATACATTAACCATGGACTGAAAGTCCTTTCTCTATAATGTTGTCATGTACATTGTCCTAGTTATGCATCAGTTCATAGAGGTCTTCCCAGTTTCTTTTGAAAATATCCATTTTGTCCTTGCTTTTGGCACAATATATACATTATATTCCTTTTCACTTCTATACTACAATTTATTTAGCCATTCCCCAATAGGTCAGTGCTGCCTTAGTTTCCAGCTTCTGGCTACTATGAAAAGAGTGGCTCTAGTTTTGTGCATAGAAGTGCTTTTCCCCTTTCTTTGATCCCATTGGGTAGGTATATACACAGGCGAGTGGTAGAGTTGGGTTGAAGAGATACAGTTTAATGACGTTGGGGGCACAGTTCCATATTGCTCTCCACAAAACCTGGATCACTGCACAGCTCCACTGACAGTACAGAATCCCCTACAACATATGTGGGTAGGACCTTCAGAGTTACTTTAATTTGAATTGCTTTACTGTACCCCAAGAAAAGACTTTAAAATATTGTCTATGTACAATATTATTTATAGCCACTCTTTTTGGTGGTAGTAAAGAATTGGAAATTGGGGGACTGGTCATTGTAAAGCTAATGTAGATCTTCCCCCACCCATTAGTAGGCCTCAGACACCTTTGGTTCATTTCTAATTAGTCACAGGGTCAGGAGGGTTGTGCCCTCTGGCCCAGAAAAGAGTATCTATACTCTGAGGTGAGATTTGCTTTGGGACTTATTTTTTTGGAAGAAGGTTCGTGTGCCAGATAAGACTCTGGCCCAGATGTTGCTTCTTCTCCTTCTGGTCACGATGTATGTATTGTCTATGGTCAGACACTTGGAAGCTCTGTCTGTTGGTCTTTCTGCTTGTAATTTCTGTTTGTATTTTCTCAGAAGTTCAGGGTGCTGAACTAAATGAATAATAGATGTGTGCTTGATTAAAGTGATTGTTGACCCCTCAAAAGTTGCTTTCCTTTTAGAAAAGTGGATCTAAGAACCTGTACACCAGGCTCTCCTGTGAATCCCAGGATGCTTACTGATAGTCATCAGTTGGGGAATACCTGAATAAAATGTGGAATACGATTGTGATGGAATGCTGTGCCAAAAGAAATGATGAGGGAAATAGTTTCAGAAAAAAACCTACAAAGACTTACATGAACTGATGCCAAATAAAGTGAACAGAACCAGGAGAACATTGTATACAATATCAGTAATATTGAATTATAATCAGTTATGAATGACTTAGCTGTACTCATCAATACAAGGATCCAAAACAATTACAAAGAATTTATGATGAGAAATGCTGTCCACCTCCAGAGAAAAACTGATGCAGTATGAATACCGATCAAAACATGCTTTTATTACTTTATTTTTCTTGGAGGTTTTTTTTTTTGCCTTCTCTTTTCTTGAATCATGGCTAATATAGAAATATGTTTTGCATGACTGCACATGTATAATCTGTATCAAATAGCTTAGGAGGGGGAAAAAGAAGGAGAATTTGGAACTTGAAATTTGTTTTAAAAGTCAAAAATTGTTTTCTACATCTATTTGGAAAAAATAAAACTTTAAAATTAGAAAAATCTGCAGGAGTCAGGAGGACCTGAGATCAAATCTCACCTCAGACACTTGATACTCACTAGCTCTGTGACCTTGGGCAAGTCACTTACCCCCAATTGCCTCATCCTGGGTCATCCCCAGTCATCCTGATGAATATCTAGTCACTGGATTCAGTTGGCTCTGGAGAAGAAGTGACGCTGGTGACCTGCACAGCCCTCCCTCACTCCAAACAAAGTCAAGTGCAAGTCATGTCATTATTTCTCTGATGGCATGGTCTTCTTTGGCAACGTGGGATGAACACACATAACTAAAGCAAATCCTTCTTCCTACACAAGTGATCCCATGTCATCCCATCTTTTCCAACAGATCCCTCTGTCATCCCCACTCTAATTCATCCTCAGGCATTACTGATCTGTGGTCTCCTTCCCTTTTTCCTACAAACATACTCATATCTTCCCAATCCTAGAAAAATTCTCACGATTCATTCCTGCTATCATTCTATATCTTCTCTGACCTTTGCAGCAAAACTCCTGGAGAAGGCTGCTCATAACCAGTGCCCCCAATTTCTCTTCTCTCTCCACGGATTCTTTTCTTTATCCTTTCTAATCTGGCTTTCAACTTCATCATTTTACCAAAACTACTCTCTCCAGTTACCAATAATCTCTTAATTGCCAGACCCAATGGCCTTTTCACAAAGCTCACTTTTCTTGATATCTCTGCAATCTTTAACAAAATGGATTGCACTTTTCTCCTTGATTTTTCTTCTCTCTGGTTTTTCAAGACAGTCCTTCCTCCGGTTTTCTTCCTCCATATAAGTCTGCTCCTTCACAGTCTCCTTTGCTGCATCATCGTATAGATCATGTTCACTAAGCACCAGTATCCAACAGAGCTTCTTTGTAGGCCAACTTCTCTTACTACTACTTCACTTAGTAATTTCATGAGCTCATGTAGATTTAATTATCATCTCAATCCTGATGACTATCAAATCTACCTATGTGGCATAATCTCTCTGCTGACCTCTAGTATCACATCTCCAATTCAGAGTTGCCTTTAGATATCTCAAACTGGATGTCTAGTAGACATATAAAACTCAATATGTCCAAAACAGAATTTGTTATCTTCCCCCTTACACCTTCCCTACTTCCAAATGACCCTATAGCTGCTTAGGGTACGTCACCCAAGTTCACAACCTAGGTGTCATTGCTCACATCTCTCAGCTTCCATATCCAACATGGTACCCAAACCTGCCAATTTCACATTTGAAATATCTCTTGAATACATAGGCCCCTTTTTTCTTCTTTGACACTGCTCCCCTCCATGGTGTGGGCTCTCATCACCTCATGCATAGGTTATTGCAATAGCCTTTTGGGAGGTCTCCCTATTTTAAGTCTCTCCCTACTCTAGTCCATCCTCAATTCAGTCACCAAAGTGCAGATCTGACTATGTCACCCACCAGTGGCTCCCTGTCACCTCCACAAACAAGTACAAAATCCTGATTGATATTCAAAGCTCTTCTTAAGATAGCCCCTCTAACCCATTTTTCCAGTCTTCTTACACCATATATCTTCACACATACTCTCTAATCAAGCGACACAGGCCTTGCTGCTCCCTTAACAAGATGCTCCAGATATTTTGTCTTGCTTCCCCCACATATGGAATGTCCTCCTTCCTCATCTCCTGCTGGTTTCCCAGGCTTCCTTCAAGTCCCAGCTAGAATGTTACCTTCCACAGCAAGTCTTTCCAGATAGTCTTTAACTTCAGGCCTTCTCCATATTCTTTCTTATTTCTCTTCCATAAAATTTGTATGTACCTAGTTGTTTACAGGTTGTCTCCCCCATTATATTGTGAGATCTTTTTTTTTCTTCAGCATTTTTTTGGGTCTCCTTTAGCAAGGTGTTGACCTGCTTTTCATGCTTTTCTTGCATCTCTCTCATTTTTCTTCCCAATTTTTCCTCCACCTCTCTTACTTGATTTTCAAAATCCTTTTTGAGCTCTTCCATGGCCTGAGACCATTGAATATTTATTTTGGAGCTTTGGGAGATACAGAAGCCTTGACTTTTATGTCTTTCCCTGATGGTAAGCATTGTTCTTCCTCATCTGAAAGGATGGGAGAAGATATCTGTTCACCAAGAAAGTAACCTTCTACAGTCTTATTTTTTTCTCCCTTTTTTAGGCATTTTCCCAACCAGTTACTTGACTTTTGGGTCCTTTGTCAAGATTAGGGTATACTCTGGGGATCTCTAAGATCTCAGTTCCTCCAAGGTGGCACAATAAAGTGTGTACACTGGTCTGGGAGCAAAAAGAGATTTTTATGCCCAAAATCTTAGCAGTTTCCTCTTCACAACCACCTGACCTCCAGTTCCACCAAGCCAGCACTGGGGGCTGAGATTCAGATAAGCTGCAGGGGCAGGGCCACCATTCAATGTGAGATAAAGGTAAGCTGCTGCAGGGCCTTTACACAGGGTTGAAGTAAGAATCAGCTGCTCAGTGCCCCCAGGGGTTTTACAATCCAACAATGGATGTTGGCTGCTTTGGGAACTGCTGCCTCCTGCCTTATGTGGCCTCTGTGGCTGTTGCCTGAGGCTGGAGCTATGGGAAGGCCCTTTTCCCTTCCTGGCCAGCTGAAAAATCTCTGTCATTGACCTTTGGTGCCTGTGGGTTGAGGGATCTGCGAACTGCTGCTACTGGGATTGGAGATTCCACCCCCGAGGTGTCCTCCTCCCAGAGTCATGCCAGGCAACCAAAGCTGGGCTCCACTGTGTGTCTGGCACAACAGACATTTCCATGGGCCTTTCAGGTCACCCTGGGCTGGAAATCTCCACTCTGTTGTTTTCCACTTCTGCTGCTCCAAAATGTGTTGAGAGTCCCTCTCTACAAGTATTTTATGGACTGTGTGGGGAGAGCTCTCATGTGTGTCTTTCTACTCTGCCATCTTGGCTCCGCCCCTTATTGTGAGATCTTCTAGAGCAGGGATTGTCTTTTGCCCTTCTATGTATCTCTGGCATTTAGCACAATGCCCCCCACATAGTAGGCATTCAGTAAATGCTTATTAAATGACTAACTAAATGTAATGAAGAAACTTCTTGAAGGTAAAGAAATGGCCAATGTAATGAGGACTTCAAGGTATTGTGGCCTATAATCCTCATTTGAAAGTAATCATCCTAGATTTTTAAAGGTTATAAATGAGAAAATTGTAAATCAAAAGTCTGGAGTCTGTTCACCATGGAATAATTAAATAAGGCATTATTATTGGCAGAGGAATAAAAATGCTTTCTAATGATATCCTTTCTTAATTTCTTCTGTGCTACTTTTTCATTTTTCACTTTTAAAAACATCCCATTAGCTAACAGTTTGTCAATTTCATTGTTTTATTTTAAAAATTGCTAATTTTTATATTCAATTTTTATTCTGAATTTTATTACTCTGATTTTTCAGAATTTTCCTCTTGGTGTTTTATTTCTAATTTGTAATGTCAGGTATTTTGGGGAGGCATTTTTAGCATTTGTGTGTAAATTTCACACTTTCAGATGAAAGTGAGGTTCTGATGATGTGTACTTCCCACATCAAAGGTCATCAAAACATAAAGTCCATCCTGGCCTTCCATGACACCATGACCCCTGGCCTTCCATGACACCATGACCCCTGAGGACCTTAGCATTCTGAGAGAACAGGGGTGTCACTCTGCTAACTATATGAGAGGGAGCTAAGCAACATAATGGATAGAGCAGTGGTCCTGGAGGGAAGACCTGCACTCAATTCCAGAAGCAGATGCTTTGCTAGCTGTGTGACCCTAGGCAACTCACTTACACTGTATGCTTCAAGTTGGTTTTTTTTTTTTCAGTTGTAAGATGAGGATAATAGGAGTCCTCCACAGGGCTGCTGTAAAGATCAAATCAGATAATATCTATAAAGGGCCTGGTAGACGGTAGGTATGTAATAAATGTTTATTCCCTTCCACTTTGCTTTTCCATCAGGATGCTTCCTCCTTGTCAATATCCTTCCAATTGCTCATCTGTATAATATTTCTCTCCCATGTTTGTATTTCAAAGTTTCCACTCAATTCTATTGTTTTGACCAGGAATGTATGGAAGCCCCCTGTCACATTCAAGTTTCACTTTGTTCCTCAGCTTTGCAGGGCAAGTTGTCTTGATTGTCTTGGAATTCTGTGTTTCAAAATCCCTTTACTAGTTACTAGTAGAAGCTGTCAACATTTGTGTGATCCTGGGTGGATTTCCTTAGTACCTGAACTGCTTCACGAAGAGGGAGCTTTGGATTTGGGCTGTAACACTACTGGGATTTTTATCTTTTAGGGATCCTTTCAGGAAAGGGTCAATCCCTCTAATTCTTATTTTGCACTCTGCTTTGAATAGATCTGGGCAATTCTCATTTATTTCTTGATATGGACTGAAATTTTCCAATTGATCAAAGGTCAAAAATATTGCTAGGCAGATTTCAAAGGAATACAAAATACCAACGGAAGAGAGAAGTTATTCAGCTAAGGGAGAAATCAATCACATACTTGATTAGGTATTGCACAATTTCTCCAATTCTCAATACTGGTTAGGATTTTCAGGTTTGTTTTGAAAAACTTGTGGGGACTGACCCCTCAACCTCAAGCATCTAAAGAAAACTTTTCCAGCCAATGGTCACTTCTTAATAACCTGGCAATCCCACTGAACTTCCTTTTCTCAGTCTGCATAGAGTCACAGTCATACCCACTTCCCCTCTAGATTTTCATCAATCCTCTGCTTTACCAATTTGCAGTACCCACCAAACCATCCCCTTAGTCTGCTTTACCCTCTAATTTAGAGGTTAAATTTTTGGGGTCACAGATTCCTTTTGTAATCTGAGGAAACCTATGAATCCTTTCTTGGAATAATGCTTTTAGATGGTGAAATATGCTTCTCACTTCACCAGGAAGAGAAGTGAATAAAGAGACCTAGATGTTTAGAACAGACCAACACGCAGATATGTTTTGCTTGACTCTGCTTACTGGTTACAAGAAAGGTGGGCTTTCATGGAAAGAAAAGGGGATCGAGAGATATAGTTATATTGATGGGAAAAAGAGGTTAAGCATCTCAAAGAAACAAATTACATTAAAGTAGGCAAATAGACAAAAGAATGAGGGTTAGGGGAAAAAAGAAGTGGGGTAACTATAAATGCTAAGGAGGCACGCCACCATTAGGTAGAGTGCTAGATTTCAGGTAAGGAACATTATTATATTTCCTGGCTAAGACAGTAGGTGGGTGAACTCGGGAAGAGCAATTAAACTTTGCCACCCTATTTCCTCAGCTGTAAAATAATAATAAGCATTTTACAAATATGATCTCATTTTATCATCCAAACAATGCTGGGAGGTGGGTGCTATTACTATTCTCATTTTATAAAGAAAGAATCTGCGGCAAAAAAAAAAAAAAAGATGAAGTGACTTGGCCAAGGTCACACAGCTAACTCGGGTCTTCCTGACTCCAATCGAGTGCCCTATCCACCGGGCCACCTTTCTAGGAGAGAGGAGTAGCTTATCCAGGATGTGCTCACCATTTGCAGTCTACCAATCACTTTCTTCCTGAGAAATATTTCCTGAACACAATTGCTATCAAGAGGTTTGTCTACCTCTCCAATGATGACGTTATGATTAAGACATGCCATAAAGTTATCAGGTACTCTGCTTCTAGCAGGGAGAGCCTCAGAAGATATCTAAAAGTTGGCAGCCTCTATCACTATTATAACAGCCCTCTGAGTCAAAGCCCCTGGCTCCATGCTGACCTTTGGAACCTTCCTTCCCTAGGGACATTGCTGCCCACATAGCTCCCATGGGCAGGGAGTCACCAACCAGAATCTTCTGGGTAAGATGGAAGAAAGCCTTGTAGAGATACTGCAACAACACTGCTCTCCAAAGTAGCAGGCACTGTCATCTTTATGGGTGATGCCCCTACCACAGGATCTTTCCCTCTACCCAGCCCCAAAATACCACATTTAGACAGTCATTAACATGTCCCTACCAGCTCCACCCTCCAATATGTACTGAATTCCCAATGGTACAAGAATTTCCCTTTACTTTGTTCCCAAGCACTTACTACAATGCTTGGCACAGAGTAAGCACTTGATAATCATCTTCTTCATTCATTCACTCTATGTCAGGATGGAGATTTGTTCCCCCAAACCACTCATCTCTTTCCTTTTTCTATCCAGATGGGTTCTGAGAACAAAACTATTCATGTTTCACCTTTCCTGTGACCTTCACCTAAACATTCTCCACTGCTTCCCCACTCAGCTCCTGGAATTCCCTCACACGGACACACTCAGGTGACCAGTGCTGACCAAGTGAGCCACAGCTCCCTTTTCACCCATTCCACTTCTCGTTATTCATATCCACAGTCAAGTGCCTGCCATGGGTTTCATCCAACCAAGTCTGAGGGATAATCCTGTGGTCAAATTTGCCTCAAGCTGCAATTTCTTGTTCCTTTGGCCTGCTGCTGTTCACATGAAGTGATACAGAATAATGAAACCTGAAAACAGCAGTAACATCATTACTCTGAAAGAGGCCCTAAAGAGTTCAAAAGCTGACAGGGAAGGAAAGAGAACCACCTCATGTACTCAAGAAGCCAAAAATAATGGAAGATCAGGCTTTCAAATTAATTATTTATTATATTTAAATAATTATTTATTTATATTTTTAAAATTTGTTTCTCTTCATTATGAACTCTCTATTTAAAAATTTTTCATGCTATCATTTCATTCACTCTAGGATGAGTCTTTTGATGTATATTGAGTCCTTCCCTACCCCTATTCATTAAGTTTTCCCATATTTATTACATCCTAAAGTTTTTTTTATTTCAGTGTGAATTCACTGATGATTACTAAGGGTTCCACACTGACCAAAGGCTTTTCCACATTCACAACATCCAAAGGATTTCCAGCATGAATTCCTTTGATGACTGATGAGGTTTTTCCTCCTAGTGAAGTCTTTTCCACATCTGTTATGTTCAAATAGTTTAATCCTGTGTGAGCTCTCTGATGGTCATTAAGGTTGTTCCTTTCACTGAAGGCTTTGCCACATTCATCATATTAAAATGGTTCACTTTTGTGTGAGTTCTCTTATGACTATTAAGGTTGCCCCTTTCTGTGAAGGATTTGCCACATTCATTACATTTAAAGGGTTTCACTCCAGTGTGGATTCTCTGGTGGGTAATAAGATATTCCTTACGAATGAAAGTTTTCCCATATTTACCACATTCAAAGGGTTTCATTCCAGTATGAGTTCTCTCATGGATAACAAGGTATGTCTTCTCACAGAAGGCTTTCCCACATTCTTTACATTCAAAGGGTTTCACTGCAGTGTGGATTTTCTGATGGCTAATAAGATTTCTCCTCCAAGTGAAGGCTTTTTGACATTCATTACATTCAACGGGTTTTATTCCAGTGTGGATTCTTTGATGGCTAGTAAGGTGGCTCCTCTCAGTGAAGGCTTTCCCACATTCATTACATCCAGAAGGTTTCACTCCAGTATGAATTCTCTGGTGGGTAATAAGGGATGTTTTTATAGAGAAAGCTTTGCCACACTCATGACATTCAAAGGGTTTCACTCCAGTATGGATTCTCTGATGATTAGTGAAGGTATTTTTGTAGTTAAGGATTTCCCATGTTCACCACATTCAAAGGGTTTCCTCTGAGAATGAGATTTCAGATGTCCAATACATGTTTCATCATCACTGAAGTTTCTGTCAGATTGAGTAGATTCAAACAAGTTCACTCCAGTGTGAGTTCTCTGATGTTTACTAAGTGTTTCCCTGTTCCTGAAGGTTTTCCAACATACATCACATTCAAAGAGATTTTCTCCAAAATGAATTTTTGGCTGCACGTTAAGATTTGATTTCTTGCCAAAGGCTTTCTTTCCAAATGTATTGTACTTACGGAAACTTTCTTCCAGGTCGCCTCTCCATTGTGGAAAAAATATGGGCCCCAGGTTCAAATGCCTACCCAATGTACTACATTCAGGTCCACTCTCCATAATACAGGGTTCTTTTAGAGTGATTGTCACGTGTTGGGAATGTCTTTCCTGGTGGCCCTCCCATCTCTCTGAGCTAACTTCCCATTCCTCAGATTCTCCCATCCGGGTACCAGTTACTATCCCTTGGAAATCTTTCTTGGACCAGTGTTCCTGAGCAAATGCCCTCAGTTAGAACTGAAGCCTTGGTCTCGCAGCTAGCCTCCCCACTCAGGTAATCTGCAGCAGACATTTAGGACAGGCTTGAAAGCCACAAGTTCAATATACATCATTAAAAGAGTAAGCTATAAAAGATCCCAAGCATCACGCACAATCCTCCTTTTAGTCTGCTATGTCTATGGAAATTCCCATTTTATTTCATGTGTGTTAAGATCAGAATAAAAATACATAAATTCTAGTAGAATACATTATTTTAAGGTAGGTATAAAGGCAGAAACAAAGGAAGGAGTTCAGAAAATTGCTCAGTAATAAAATTATTAAATACACTGTCTCTAGCAACATCAGTTTTTTCTCTTAAAGAGTTGATGCGCACTTCTTTGAGAAGACGTTTACAGTGAGTGCCACCTCCTCCTGACGCAGCTGCAGAAAAGACTTGCTTCGGGGGCACGGCCAACGGGCGGGCTTAATTTGGTTTATTTTTCAAGCGCCTTTGCAGAGTCTGAGGTTGGAAAAAATACGCTGTTTATAAAATAAAGCCGAAGGGTAACTGAAGTCTGCGAAATAAAGCCGTGCCCTCAAGGCGCCGCCAAGGGAGCCCGGACAGACGCGGGACAGGCCGGACAGGGCGAAGGGGGCTGAGGCACCGCGAGGCCGCGTGCCAGGCACGTGTGGGCACGGGGCTCCAAGGCCAGGCCAGAGCCAGGGACGCAGAGGGCACGGCCGGCGCGGGGCGGCCCCCAAGAACGAAGGGGACGGACGAAGGGGACGGGAGGGACGCCAGCAGGACCAGCTAAAGAGCCCCGTTCCTGAGCAGGAGGAGCAAAGCGTCGGGGAAAGCTCACGGGCGCCCCGAGCGGCCGACGCCTTCTCCGCAGCCCGGGCGCGGGAGGGGGCGGGGAAACAGCGCCACGTGACCGGAGGCGTCACCGGCCCGCCGCCGCGCATGCGCCCACTCACCAGCCCGGCGCTCCGCCTTCCCTCCCGAGCCTCATCCCCTCCGACCGCGCGGGAAGCCCTGGGGCCCCTCCTCCCGACCAAGCGCAGCCGCCGGCTGGGGGGCGGGGCGCGACCTCTCGGCCAATCGCAGTCACCACGGAGGTCCGTAGGCCGCGCCCAGTCACCGCCTCGGTCCCGCCCCAACCCTCCCCGCAGTGGCCCGTCCCTCTCGAGGACCGCCCCGCTGCCTCCCAATCACAAGCCCAGCTTTCCTCCCCTCCCCCAATCCCTCAAGCCCTTCCCTCGCCTCCCCGCCCCCTAATTGTCCAATCACAGGCCGCACTCTGTTCAGGGCCCGGGGTCTCTCCCGCTGACCACACCTACCTGCCGATCACAAGACCCCCTGGCGGATCTGAGGGCGGGCCACGTGGCCCTGCTCCTCTCCCAAGCTGGAGAGGGCGCCTCCAGCCCGTCTCACCCTCGGGACAGCATAAACTCGGCTGGCTCCCTAGTACCCCCAGGATGGAATGAAAAATAGTCTGTTTGGCATTTCAAGCCATTCACACCGTGATCCCCTCCTCCCTGTCTAGCCTCCCCTCTGCACAGTCTAGGCAACACATTGGCCTAGTTGCCCTTCTTAGAACACGCCCCCATTTCCAGACTGTGCCTTTGCCCTGTCTGTGCCCGATACTTGGTATCTGGTCCCACCTCAAGTTCAGCTTCTGGGTGTCCTGGCTTGCTCCATCTCAGAACCTTTCCTTTCTGCAGTAGGCTGTGACTGCTTACCCCTCCTCCTCTCACACTTAGGTTACATTTCATTTACACTGGGTGGATGGATGGATGGGTGGTTGGAAGGAAGGATGGCTGGATGGATGAATGGATGAACAGAGGGATGGATACATACATACCATACCATACCATACCATCTCATCCCATACCATACCATACATACATAGAGGCAACTAGGGAATGGAGTGGAAAGAGCACCAAGCCTGGAGGTCAAATCTAGCCCCAGAATCTTACTAGCTGTGTGACCCTAGGCAAGTCACTTCACCCTACTTTTCTAATCCATAAAATGACAAACCACTCCAGCATCTTTGCCAAGAAAACTCATAGGTTTTGACTGCACAGAAGTTTTGGTTTTCTTTCTTTTTCAACTGAAGGGCAAAAGATGGGAAGAAGTCAGATTTTTGCCAATTAAAAAAGTAAAATTCAATTTAAAATGAATTTATTAAGAATAAAATAATATGAGGATGTTAGAATAGATTGAAAAATGAAATGAAATAAAACATTTTCGACCCAATAAGGAAACAGGAGGGAGAAGGGTTAGGGAAAAGGTGGTAGATTAAGGTAGGGATTACTCCTAAGTTACATTAAACTCAAAGCAAGGAACAGAGGGCACTAAAGAATCACAAACTCCTTTCCCTGTAGAGGAAGAGTCCAGGCCAGCCAAGCTCACTTCAAACCTAGCTTGGTCTGTGACTCTGAAGACCATTTCCCCATCTCTGCCCCAGAGGCTTTCTTATGGCAGCAAGGTCTGAAACCTACAACCTCCTCTTCCATAACTTCCATTTGGACAAGTACCCATGCTAGGCATGTTCGCTTCTAACCAAACTTAGCGTCTGATTCCCCCAACTACTTTTCCACAATTCTTCAACCTCTCCTTTCCAGCTATATGTGGCGTGTTATCTTCATCCATTAGAATATAAGCTCCTTGGGGGCGGGGGCTATCTATTTTTTTGGCTGTATTTGCATTCCTGCTGCTTAGCACAGTGCCCAGCACATGAAGCCTTAATAAAGGCTTTGTCTGTCTCTTGGAAGTGAATCCAGGGAGCTTCAGCTTTGGCAACTCTTAGAAAGATATTTGAGAAAAATACAGGGTGAGAATCAGCATGTTTTTACTATTTGACAGACATATGGAGTATGCTTTAGGAGTGATTTGAGATGGCTCCTGACTTTTGTGAAAGTGATCTTGAATGATCACCTTTTGGAGATGAAAGACCTTAGAAATGATTTGAAAAAACTTTGTAGATGGCATCATTATGGAGTCTCTCAGTCTGCGCACTTCCCCATGCTGGTAGTTCCAGGCATTAGGAAGATCCAGATGTGCAGAGATTATCAGATATTGAACAAGAGACACAAAGTGCATCCATGCCCCATACCATGAGTCCATGATACCCTAGGCTAGTTTCTGGGCAGCCCGTTGTTTATAGAATAGGACCCATACTATCAGATCAGAATGCAGAGTAATATAACACAAAAACCGATTTGATGTTCTCAGCAGGATGCTCCCAGTTTGACCAGAAGTCCTAAGTTATCTTGGGAGTACCAGTCATCCTTCAGTGACATATGGACAGGATGGAGACATGAACTACTTGAAGACGTTTAGCACCTTTGGGAAGACTGAGCAAGAGTGTAAGAAGAGATTAATGAGAGTGTTCCATTGGCCAGGTTCCATACGTGCAGAGTCTCTGCCAAGCATGGGGGTCAGACAGTGTCTCAACAGGGAGATGGAACTGAACCAGAAAGTCCAGATAGTGTCAGTCAGCTGACCATAGCCAAAGAATATTTCTGACCTATGACTTTCCTAGGGTTTGTTGCTGCTCAGAAATATGTGATGGACCATCCAATCTTCATCTGAGACATTCAACAATCTCACTCATGTGGCTGAGGAGAATCAGAGCCCAAAAGTGAAAAAGACCCTTGCAGGACCAATTGAAAATTGATGGGATAAGAAATACTAAGAGGCATTTAAGCCCTTTTTCAAGTGCCCACAAAGAGGTCGGCATTAGCTTACAAGCAACCCGGAAAGGGCTTTCTGTTGCTCTCGGACGGTAATCTGGAAGCCTCAGGAGCAGGCTCGGACCAAGAAACAGGAACCAGGATGTTCCTAACAGTGATTCTTTCTCTCCTACTGGACCTGGACTTTGGGCATGAAGGGAGTGGTCAGTAAGGTCCAAGAACAAGCATATTGAGCTTAATTTCACATAGATACTGACTATGATCCATTGATACTCCTGACTGGAGCTCAGTCAAGCTGGACTCTCTTCTCTGGAGAAGGGTGATGGTAGGAGCCAAATGAGTTAACATGGTCACTGTTGTAACTTAGATTTCCAGACTGAACGTTAAGGGAGTAGTTTTATATGTTTTCTTGTGTGTGACTATGTGTTTTTACTTTTAGTGAAGACAAGCTGCTACCAGTCTCTGTGAAACCCACCAGCCAATCCAGCATAGTAGTTACCTGTCTACACCAAGATTAACCATGATGGTAGAGCAGGGGGAAGCACAACTGAATTCTCTCCCACAAAGTTCTAGAAAACTCATTAGACCGAATCCTAATCAATAAAGCCAAGAAAGCAAAATATAGTGAGTCATATTTCCAGCCCAGGTTGGCAAAGGAAGGCAGGAAGATCTGCAAGCCCTGGGGGCCAGATGTAGCCAGGAGCAGATCAATAAACAAAGCCTCAAAGAAGAACATAGATTGGCTACAAGTTCAGCTAGAATTCCTAGAAGAAATGAAAAAGAGTCTTTCTTTATTATTTAAAATGATTTTATAAATTAAATGAGTCACTGGGAAAAAATCAGAAAAGAGATGAGAGCTATGGAAGAAAGAATTAGAAAAAGAAGTAACAGGTTAACACAAAATATCCAAAAGTTTTCCAAAGCAACAAATACTCTGAAAATTGAAGTGGATAAAATGGAAGTTACTGACCCCAGTAGGAAAAAAGAAATAGTAAAACAAAGTCAAAAGACTGAAAAAAGAGAGAACACCAATCCTTTGTAAAAGCTACTTGATATCAGTCAATGTGGGAAGGAACACACTGGCTAGAGGCTCATAAGTGGTCATTTCAGAAGCCAGGAATCCTTGGGATTATTCTCAGAATATTGAAGGTGTGAGTAGTCAATTATCCTCTGGGAACGCAACTGGCCAGCACAGTGTGAATTGGACCAGTGGCTCCAAAGATGTGCAGATTCCTTTCAAACAAAATGTCTCTCATCCACACATGAAAATTGTTAAGGATTCCTTATACAATGTAACAACAGAAATAACCTGTTCAGTGATTCTGCTGATCAGTATCAGGCAAGGTATATGTCATCGGACTAAGGTTCCCAGCCTACCCACCACCCATTTCCCCACAAGAGGGATTTGTTTTCCCTAAAAGGCAACAAAACTGTCCTTTTGACCTGATTGGCTTCTCTCTCCACAGCTTCCTGGTCATTTAAGGATATAAAAAATACCACTCACATGCAATTGGCCCAGCTTTATTACATCATTTGCTTAAGAGCTTAACTAACTCTGATGTTAATGGGTAATCTTCGGTTTCCAGCTATCTCCCCAGTGTTCATTGTTTTACCTGATGCAAATCTTCCCCCTCTGCTATCTATTCTTTGACATATATATCATTACCTTCCCTTCTGCCCTCTGTAAAATTCCATTATATCCATTCATTCTACCTGTGGTACCAAAGCTCATCCTTTTTTCTGAAGAGGACCCATGATCTTATGAGTGGTGTCTTCACTTGCACATGAATTGGATTTAAGCGAGGCTGAGTCATTGCAGAGTTGTCAGCCTCCCTCTTCCTGAGTCATCGAAGTCCAGTGGCAAGACAAAGGTCAGGACAGCAAATGATGGCCAGAGATGCATCTTCTATGTCTGACCACGCTGTGAATGCACCTGTGTCAACCACCTTCATGGCCATTGGTACAAATTGCTCTCATCCACCCATTCTGCCAGGGGAAATATTGACATGCTTGGGAACAAGTCACCAACAGGCCTTGGACCTGTTGATTACCCTCAACCAGGCTTAGCCCATCTGCCAATATGGTTGTACCAGGGTATGGCCACGTCACATGCTTCTTGGAGCCACAGGTGAGAATTGAGTGAAGGTAGACACCAAAAGTGGATGAGAAGGGCTCAGCAGCCTTCCACCAGAGGCGAGTCCTCCCTGAGCACCCCATGCACCCCACTGAAAACCTATATGAAGTGACTGAAACTGCTGCTCTGACCGTGCTGGCTTTTGTGTACTATGGGTCTGTGCTCTGGGCATTTAACGTGTCTACGGGTTGAGAAGTGTAATTGGCGGCACTATCTGTCAATGAATCCCCGGCAATCTCTGCCCACTTCTGCTGCTCCTACAGCCAAGCCATGGGGTGGGAGTGGGGGGTGTCAAGTTTAGGAGGAGCCTCCCTGTGTGCTCCCGGGTACTGCACATCCTCATCTCTACCTAGCAACTCTGTCCTACAGCAGGATATGCCTTTTCACCTCTGTTTCTTAGAACTTAATCAAATCAGGACGACTATGAACACACCTATAAAGGCTGCACTGCTCTATCGTTCCACTCCTTTTCCTGGGTCCCGCTCCGCAAACGTGGGGTCTACTCCACTAGAATAGATAAGCCTTTCAGAGACCTGTGTCTGTATGCACGATAAGTGTTTAAGAAATGTGCCATCTGGTGGCCATCACAGATACTGCAGTTTCACCAAAAGTCTCTCTTACCCACACGGGAGAGAAACTGATGAAGCAGTTAGGCTAGTGGCTCACACGGAGCATCATGTGCTGGGCAACTTAGCTACAAAGTATTCCCTCACTGGATCATTAACAAAGTGACACCCTGCCGGCTTAAGGAAGGTTGGGATTAGATACAGTAACGTATCTGGATTGCTTTAGACCTATCTCACTCTCTGGGACTCTCTATTTGCATAACTTCTTAACTAGTCTAATCTGCACATCTCTCTCCTTGTCCTGAATTCTCCACACTGTGTCCTTATCCTAGTGTGTCTGTATGCCTCTGGCTGTGTGTGTCCCTTTTGTGATTTTTCAGGTCTAATGATGCCTCTGAATATTCCTGTAAAATCTATGTCTCTTGCCCCCAATTTGCAACTGACTAGTCTGTGTTTCTTTGTTTCCTTTCATATTTCTCCTGGCTGGACAGTTCAAAATAATTCTCAGTCTCAGTCTAACTTGTGGGCCAGTTTCTTTCTCTGTCCACTTGTTCCCGTCTCCGACTTTGTAGAGTCTGTCTCCATGTGTCTCCTGTTCTCCATCCATGTCTCTCTTTCAGACCCTTGGGACCATTCTCCCCTTTCCCTATTCAGACCCTTTAAGTGCCCCGACACCATGCACTATTCTTCATTGTCCTGTCCCTTCGGTTACACCAATTAAACCCACATCCCCATAAGTACTCCTGTTTTGGACAACAAAATGGCTCAGTGGATAGAGCTGAGCTTGGAGTCAGGAAAACCTGAGTTCAAATGTGGCCTCAGGCACTTCCTAGCTATGTGACCCTGGGCAAGTCATTTCACCCTTGCTTTCTCCTTTATAAAAATGAGGATAACTCACAGGGCTGTTGTGAGGATGAAATAAGAGGCATTTGGAAAGTGTTTAGTGCAGTAGGGGGCACATTGTCAGGTTATGTCAGTGTCAGTTCTTTTTATTTTCATTCTTACCTGGCCCTCTTTCTCCCCATCAGTGACTGTTCTGGCCTGTTCACAGCCCCTGTGCCTTTTCCTTGCACTGCTCGGAGCTGCAGGCAGAAGAAAAGCCTGGGCTAAGGAGTTAGCAAACTGTGGTTGGCATGAAAAAGTTTACATAAACAGCATTGTCTCACCTGCTCCCAAGAAGCTCCCCAAGCTCCTAGGAAGCATTAGCAGCCTGGCAACTACACCACTGTAGCAATTCCTGAATAGGCAGTGTTCTCTCGAGTGCCTCTGCCTCACTCTGGGGAGGCCCTCATCATCTCACATCATCTCCCACCCAGAGCTGCTGGGGCTCTGCCTGCCTCCACTCCCTCCCCACTCCTGTCCATCCTCCATCCTCAAACAGGTCTAATCATGCCACCCCTTAATCACTAAACTCCAGTGGCTCCCTGTTGCTTCTAGGATTCTCTGTTTGGTATTCGAAGCCCTTGGTCACCTGCCTTCCTTTCTTCCTAGACTTCTCAAACCTCCCTTGCCTACACAGACTCTTTGATCCAGCGTCACTGGTCTCCTGGAAGTTCCAAGCTCCCCTCCACCTCTTGGTTCTGGGAGGTCTCCCTCCTTATCTCTGCTTAGACTTCCCTGGCTTTTTCCGAATCCCAATTAAAATCCCATCTCCGCAGGAAGCCTTCCCTATCCCCCTTTTAAATTCTGTTGCCTTTCTTCTCTCACCTGCTTTCTGTTTAGCCTGTATATCACCTATTTGCCCGTAGTTGTTTGCATGCATTAGATTGTAACCCTGCTTGATGGTGGGGACTGTCTTTTGCCTCTTTTTGTATCCCAGGGCTTAGCACAGTGCCTGGTACACAGTAGAGGCTCAACAAATTGTTATTGACCAAGTTAGGTCTAACTCCAGTAATGCCAGCATGCGGAGGATCTGAGGAACCTAAGACATGGGCGCTGAGCAAGACCACAGAAGACTGAATGAAATAACAGAGAATGCACAAGAGGGAAAGGTTCATTAAAGACCATTTAGTTCAACACAGTCATTTTACAGGCAAGCAAACTGAGGCCAAGCAAAGGAAATATTTTGCCCAGGATCATGCAGCAAGTCCCTGGAGGAGGTGGGAACAGATGTCCTGTCCGGCCCTGTTTCCTCTACGACAAGCAGTCTTTTTGAGGGGGAGTACTTATTGAAAGTGGACTTTGTCCATTTTGCAATTTAGTCAGGGGTCAGGTTCAGAGGGGGTGGAAGCAATAGTGATGAGTCAGTAGGCCTGAAAGAGCTGACAGTGACCTTGACTAGAGCAATGACCTGACTGGACTGTTACCATTGGCCAAAGGAAGCATGAGGGAGGAGAAGGGGGGAGCTCTGAGCATCCCTGCTTTCTTAAGAGACTTTCCCACTGTTCCCTTGGCCATAGCCTCACTGCACAAAGAAGAGCCTCAGACCCAGACCAGGAGGGAATAGGAAGGAGCCATGGCTGCTCGACTCACTGTTCTGCTCCTTCTAGGTGAGTCGGTCAGTACCCTGGAGGTCTTTTCCTCCCTGTTGTTACATTGCTTCCTTAGCTGAGGGCTCCTTCTCCTACTGTCCTGTTCTTAGTCCCATGGTGGAGGGGTGGAGGGGTGAATGAATGAGGCCCCCACCCTTAAATCTCTCTCTCCCTTGTCCACCCTTGCACCCAGAGTCCTGTCCTGGGCACAGCCACCATCAGCCTTCTCCACCCTCCCAGATGTGCCCCCAAGAGTAGTGGTGACTGCAGAAAGTCACCCCAAGGGTACCCTGAGGCCTCCTGGGGCCTCTCCACCCTCTGTCCTCTCTGCTGCCCCACCATCCCTACCCTCCTTCCAATGCTGGAGCTACAAGCCTTCTCCTGTCTTCTCAAACACCCTATGCACCTCCTGTTTCTACACATGACCAGCTTCTTCTCTCCTGGTTTAGAAGGGGAGGCCATCCCTCATGGGACTTCTCCCATCTCCCTTCCTGGCTCTTTCAGGTACTCTTCCTCATTCCTTCTGTGCCCTGTCTTCATTCTCATCTGTGAGCTCTTCTCTCCCTTCAGGTCACCATCCCTCCTGCTCTGAACCTTCTCCCTCCCCAACATTGTCCTCTACACCCTAATTCATTAGTGCGCATGGGCGGCTGGACAGAGCCTAAGGATGGCAAGTCATCACCTTCTACAAACTTTTCCGGGGTTCAAGGTCATCATCTGTAAAATGGGGAGATAATACTCCCTGAAATGCCCATCTCACACAGTGGGCACCAGGCTAAAAATGAAATAAAATGTACCCAGAACTTGGCAGAGCATACTCTCTGCATCAGTTCTTGTCATCAGCTCTTTTCATTCAAACATGCTGTGACTCTATTAACTCCTACAGGGCTTTGTCTGGACCCAGAGATGCAGGCAGAAGCAGCCACATGTGAGTGAGCCCATAAGATCAGGACCCACATAACTCCAGAAGATCCAAGGGGGAAGGAGGGATGGTGGGAGCCAAGGGGGAGGGAGGGACAGAGGGAGTCAAAGAGAAAGGAGGAATGGAGAGAACCAAGGGGGAAGATGGGACCCAAGGGGGAAGGAGGGATGGCCAGACAGGTGGGAGGAGCCCTGAAGTGAGAAGCAAGAAACATCACATTCCCTGCCCCGATCAAGAACTCAGAAATTGCTTTGCTGGAGCAGAGCTTCCTAACAATCCATCTTTCTCTTCACCCATGCTTTGTCCTTACCCTGATCTCCAGACACTCCATCCCTCAGTAATCCCCCAGGTCAACCTACTGCACTCACTTCACTTTCCTTTCTGCCCATCCTGAAACCCAAAATTAATCAGTTCAAAATCACTAGGGAGCCCAGTGGGTAGAGCACTGGGCCTGGAGTCAGGAAGACCCAAGTTCAAATCTGGCTTCAGACACTGAACTAGATTTGTGGCCCTGGACAAGTCTCTTCGCTGCTGCCTGCCTCAGTTTACCCAGCTGTAAAGTAGGGATGATAATGGCACCTATTCTCTAAAGCAGTTGTGAAAATCAAGTAAGATAATATTTGTAAAGCAAGAAATCTGTAATTGTTTTTCTTTCTTTCCTGCCAAATCTTAGGTTCCCTCTCAGCTCTGACTTCTCTCTTCTGTATTGAAAAGTTCTCCGAGCTCTGCCATTCTATGCACTCTATATGGTTTAAGGCCCCTTTGAATACTCAGCACAATGCCTGGCACACTGTAACAATGATTATAGCCAACATTCATAGAACGCTTGTTATGTGCTAAGCACTTTATAAGTATTATCTCATTGGATTCTCGTGACAGTCTTGAGAGGTAAACGCTATTACTAGACCCATTTTTACAGATGGAGAAACTGAGGCAAATAAAAGTTAAGTGTAGTTGTAGACTCAATAAATTCTTTGGGAACTCTTACAGATGTAGATACAACGCCTCGCCTCTGGATAGAGTCCGAATCCCCATCTACCCCCTGGACAAACGTGACCCTCAAGTGCCTGGCAACTCATACTCTGGCAATGAAATTCCAGCTGTTGAAAGATGGAGAAGTCTTCTCCTCTCTTTCTGTCCTTGAAACCTATGCCAGGTTCCCACTGGGGCCAGTGACAGCTGCCAACAGGGGTATTTACCGGTGCCGGATCCAAATGGAAGAAAATCACTGGAGTCTTGTCAGTGCCTTAGTAGAGGTGACAGGGACAGGTGAGTGGGAAGGTGGCTACAGGTCTCCAAACTCTGACCCCTGCCCTGCAGGGCTGGGAGGTGGGAAGTGGGGAGACCAGAGGGGAGGAGGGGGCTGAGAGTACCCCAAATGTCCACTGCCAAAACCCATCCTCTGCTCGACCCTTCTCCCTTCTCCTCTGCACCAGATGATGTAGGTTACTGCCCGCAGAGTCATCACTCAATCTCTGGGACTGGCCATGGAGAATTTCTGGGGTTGTGGAGAGTAGGGGCCCCCAGGTTTAGGAAAGCTCTAACTCCAGGCTTTGGAACCAGAGGCAGGGAACCACTAACCACAGGATGCCTCCCACTATCACCTGCCCACTTCCTCCCTGTCTCTGTCTCTGTCTCTTTCTGTCTCTCTGTCTCTCACTGTGTATGTCTCCTCTCTCTGTGTCTCTGTCTCTGTCTGTCTCTGTCTCCTCTCTGTCTCTGTCTCTCCCTCCTCTCTGTTTCTCTCTTTGTCTGTCTGTGTTACTGTCTCTGTCTCTGACTATCTCTCTCCCTGTCCTCTCATTCTTTCTGTAGGAAAGTAGCACAATATGAGGAAAAAGAGCCCAAGATTTCTGAGTACTCGGTTCTGGTTCTTGCTCTGTCTCTAACATACTGTATGTCCCTATCAAAGTCCTTTCCTCTTTTTGTACCTCAGTTTACACAACTGTAACATGGGGGGCTAGGACAAAATCATATGTAGTCACTGCATCAATTGGTTTTGTTTAACTTTTTCTTTCTTAAATAGAAAGGTGTTGAAAGAAGGGATAATAGGTTGGGACTGTCATGTAAAAAAGAGTATTGATAAAAAAATACAAAAATAATGTAACCCAAGCTCAAAGCCTATTTGCTTAAATCTCCATATCTATTCATACTTCCCTAGGAGCCAGGGTACACACACATAATCCACATGGGCAAAACACAACACACTCTATCCCTCATAATATAAAAGTGAAAACTCAAGGGTTAGATAGATCTAAGGAGACTCCCAGCTTCTAATATTCTGCCTTTGTAGGTCCTTTCCTCTTCTGGTGTCCATATCTTCTGTTCTAAGGTTCTGAGCTCAGACATTCTTCCTGTCTAGGTTCTAGGTTTCATGTTCTCAGATGCTCTAACATTCTTTATCCTAATAGAGCCTCTACCTGCACCCTCCTTCCGAGCTGAGCCCGGACCTTGGATCCTCCATGGTCTGGAGACTAAATTGCACTGCCAGGGGAAGCTGCTGGGCATGACCTTTGAATTGCACCAGGAAGGAGAGCAGGAGCCTGTGGACAGCTTCTACAGCCCAGAACCAGAAGTCACTTTCATCATTAAAAACCCTGGGAACTACACCTGCCGGTACCGATCCCCTACGGTGGCTGCTGGGGTGACGTCAGCATCCAGTGAGACCATAAATGTTGTGATACCAGGTGAGGACAGAGAGAACAGGACTAGAGACCCTAGATGGGAGCCCACGCTCAGGTCAGGAAAATGCTGCTCCAACCACAGCCCTCTGGGTACACCTGGGGAGGGAAATAGTAAGAGCTTTGGAGGAACTGAGGGGAATCCAAAAGGCCAGGAAGACTTAGACACAAAGTAGGGGAGGAGAAGAAAGAGAAAGACACTAAGGGAGATGAGAAGTAACCAGATGGAAAAGGCTAGCAGATGGGGAGCTGCCAGTTCTCTGTCAGTTCTCTTGGAGCTTCAAACTCACTGAGACAGCAGACTCATTTTCACAGGTACCTCTCCCTCCCATCCTGCACTTGTCAGATCCCACAACCTTTGCTCAGTCCTCCCACCCCTGATTCCTCTACAGCTTCCCCCACTGTGGACCACTCTCCTGTCCCTCGATTTCATAGACACCAGGATCTTATATGCTACCCTGCTGATCTCTCCTCTCTCAACTCCGGGGTCTCATCCTCCTTGTGCACACCCCACAGTGATAGCACCTGAAGTGGATGCACAGAGTAGGTCTGGTGGGTGGTGGATAGAAGGCATCATCTTTCTGATGAAGTTAACTCAATTCCCCATCCAGACTCCCTCCCAAAGCCCTATCTCAAATCTCAGAGCAACCTGGTCATCAAGCCTGGAGGCTTTGTGACCTTCCGGTGCGGGGCAACATTCTCAGGGCTGGAATTCAAGCTGCTTAAAGACAGACAGGAGGTGCCTGTCCCTGTGATAACTTCAACGGACCCCCATCGGGCTGACTTCCACCTGATGAATCTAGAACCTGGGGCTGGTGGCCACTACAGCTGTCGGTACCGGGTATGGAAAGGGCCGCTGATCTGGTCAGAAGACAGCAAGTCCTTGGAGCTTGTCCTGACCACAGGTGAGCAGGGTCAGGGGAAGGAGCAGGAAAGAACTTTGGGAAAGCTGGCATCCAACCCCTTACCTTTCAACCAGCCAATTAATCAATATTTATTAAGCACCTACTGCATGCCAGGCACTGTGTAAGAACTGGAGGATACAAAAAGGGGTAAAAGACAGGCCCTCCAGGAGCTTATCAATTAATGGGAGAGACAACATTCAGACAGATAAACAAAGAGAATTGGGTAAACTGAGGCCCAGCCAGGGAAATGATTTGCCCAAGGTCACTTGGAAGTCAGTCTTAGAGCCAAGATCCCCAGGGACAGCAGCAAAGAGCACCTCAGCTCCCCAGCTGACTGCTTGGGGCAAGGCCTTTCACCTCCAAGTCCCCCATTTCTGCCTCTGCTAGAAGGATGGTGATGTCATATCTCCTGCCAGGACAGAAATGTGTCAGAAGGCCCCTGCTACCCTGGAGACTCAGATCAAGTCATCCCCATCTTTCTAAGCCCATTTCCCTCCTGCTGTGGTTTGTCCTTCATTCTCCAAGAGGACTATAACATAGGGAAGTGATGCCGCAACATGAAAGTGAATTGGGTTTAAGTGAGGCAGGGCTGTGCAAGGCTACTTTGTCCTTTGGAGCCCTCTGGGTCTGTCTGGTGGCCAGAGATGGATCAGGACACCTGGAGATGACTCCCCTTCTGCAAAGAACAGGGAGGAATCCCTCCCCTCCCAGAATTCAGATTGGTGGACTTCTCTGGCTCTGGAGAAAATGCTATGCGCACTGCCACCTGAAGTGGCTGATCCTGAGCCTGGAAGGTCCTGGATGGGTTACTGGTATAGGGAAGACAGAGCAGTGGCTCCTGGAGGAAGGAGGCTACATCGCCAGTTCCCAAGGCCCCTTGAAGTCTTGCTCCTGAGCCGATTTGCCTGGTAACCAGCAGCATTTGGAGGATGAGAAAGGATCTTCCCACCCTCAGCCCTCCTGCAGCTTTGCAAAGAGGTGACCCAGCATATTGGAGTGCCTGCAGAGAGCTCCCTGGAGCCTGCACTTCCACTCTCTGGGACTGAGGAAAGCAAAGCTAAGTTGCTTTCCCCATGAGTGGCTCCCCAGCCCTCACCTTCTAAAGATATCTCTTCTCCTCCTTATCTTGCTCCAGAGTCAAGATGGCAGGACAGAAAAGGCCCGCTCTGGGGAGCATCATCTGTGCGGCGTCTTCAGACATGCCTGGCTCCTTCCTGCTTCAAATCCTTTCACCAGACTCTCCTACCCCTCAAGTTGCTGCCTTAAATCTCTCCTCCCTTTCTCAGCCAAACTCCTGGAAAAAACTGCCTGTGCTCACTGCTTCCCTTCTCTCCCTCTCACTCCTCTGTCCCTTGTAGTCAGGCTTCCAACCTCATCATTCAACAGAAACCACTCTGCAAAGCTTTGGGTCAATCAGATGGCCTTTTCTCAGGCTGTCCCCTTCTTGACCTCTCTTTGCCCTTTGACCCTGTTGACCGCCCTGTCCCCCTGGGCAGTACCCTCCTCTCTGGGTTGCCCTGACACTGCTTTCTCATGGTTCTCCCTACCTGTCTGACCACTTCTCAATAGTCTTCCATGGTTCAAATTCCCACCATGCCAACAAGCTGTGAATGATTCTGGAGGTTCTGCCCAGTGCCCTTTTCTCTCCTCCTCCCTGCACACTCCTTCTTGGTAACTTCATCAGCTCTCATGGGTTAAATGATCATCATTATGTAGATTACTCCCAAATATGGATGGATGGATAGCTAGATTGCTAGAAAGATGATAGATAGATAGGTGGACAGATAGAGGGATGGATAGGTAGGAGGTAGGTAGACAGATGGATAGATAGATAGACAGATGGATAGGTGACAGATAGATGATGGATAGACAGACAGAGGATGGATGGATAGATAGGTAGGCAGATAAACTGATACACAAATATGTAAACAGATAGATGATGGATAGATACATAGATAGATGATAGCCAGACAGACAGACAGAGAGAAAGAGAGAGAGAGATGGAGGGATAGATGGATAGTTAGGTAGACAGACAGACAGGCAGATAGATAGGTAGGTAGATAGATAGATGGATAGGTAGACAGATAAATAGGTAGATGATAGATAGATAGATAGATAGATAGACAGATATACAGACTGATAGGTAGACAGATAGATGAATGGATGGATGGATGGATAGTTAGGTAGGCAGACAGACAGACAGATAGATAGATGATAGACAGATAGATAGATAGACAGGTAGATGGATAGATAGATAGATAGATAAGCAGACAATCAGACGGACAGATAGGCAAGGAGATAGATAAGTAGATAGACAGATGGACCAAAAGCCCCAGTCTCTTCAGAACTTCAGTCATGCATCACCAATGGCCTCCCTTCTTCCAGACTTTCCTGCTTCTGTCAAAGGCATCACCATCCTTCCAGTCTCCCAGGCTGGTATTCTCAGCATTGTCCTGGACTCATCTCTCCCCCTTACCCCTCATATTCAGTTCATTGTCAAGTCTTGTCACTTTTGCCTTCCCAGTATACCTCTCCCCCCTGACCCTTCCCTCTGCTCACTCAACCACTGCTCGAGTTGAGGCCACCATTCCATGACCCCCATTGGCCTAGATCATGGGCCTTGGCCTCTTCATTGTCCTAAGCTCCAGGGCATCACAGTCACTTTGCAAAGTGCTTTTCCTTAGGTGCAGGTCAGACAATGGGGCTCCCCATTCAACTTATGAACTCTAGGGTGAAACCTCTGCTCAGCTTGTAAAGCTCTTCCCAGAGAGCCCCAGCCTTTCCAGTCTCAGTTTCACCCCCCATCCTGGCACTCGGCCATCCAGTCAGACTGACCTCTTTGTTCTTCTTCACCCACGAATCTAATCATTCACATGAAATGTCTTCTTCTGCCTCCCTCTCAGACCTCCTGGGAACCCACTGCTCTGGAAAGATTTGTTTTCATTCACTTCGTAACGGCTGCCTCTGTCCTACAAACACTTGTCTCCCCCATTAGAAGGGAGAGCCTAGTGAGTAAGGATGTGGTCCTTCTTTGCTTGGTGTCCCCCAGTGCCCAGCACAGTGTTTGGCAGATGTAGATGTTTAATTAGCACTTATTAACTAATTGATTAGATTAGAATCAGCTAAAGACAAAATTGTGATAATGACAGCTCCCTTTTACTGAACGTTTTCAAGTTTGCCAAACGCTGGACATCCATTATCTCGTGTCATCGGTACAATGACCCTGTGAGAACAAGAGACTGTAAGGCTCTGTCAGTGACTTGGCAGGGACACTTGTAGACTGGGCCAGGTGGCATTCAAAGTCCACTCCTTCTGATTCCAAATTCCATGCTGCCTCACACCCCCAGCGGAAAGAGCCCTGGAACATGCAGCAGAGGACCAGGGTCTTCCCCACTCTCTGGACCTCTGCCCTTCCTCTGTCAGGGAAGGTGCTGGGTCAGCCCATCTTAGAGGTCTCATCAGTGATCCCAAGGCTGGTCTGTGGCTGACAATCAGTGGCCTCAGTTAGCCTCAGGGTTCTATAGAAAAGAACACTGTGGGGGGGGGGGCATGTCGTTTTAGACTCCATTCCCAGCTCTGGGAACAATCCCTGCCTCTCCTCGTGCTCACATTCCCTCTGAGGCCTGTTTCCTGCTCTGTCCAATAAGATGGTCCTGATTTCATATAATAATATTTCATATTTCATATAATAATGGGCCTTTCTTTCCTGACTTCCAAAGTGTTATGTTCTGAGGTCCCTTTCAGCTCTATTGTTCTCTTTCCTAAGGCCTCTCTCGGGTTCTAGCTTTCCACATTCTGTACTGGAAGGGCCTCCCCTCCCCTGGATGACTTTGCATGTTCCCTAAGCCCCCTCCCAGCTTTCCCTTTCTATGTTTTCCGTTTGGACTTCTCCCGGGACTAACACCGTATGGCTTTTTTCTGTTTCCAGGAACATTAGCCAAACCCTCCCTCTCTGTGCAGCCCCAGGAAGCCGTGATTTCTCGAGGAACCAATGTAACGCTCCAGTGCCAGGGGGTGCATCCCAACATGAGATTTGCCCTGCTGAAAAAAGGCTCAAGTGAGCCTGTGCAGGTTGTGAGCCCTGCTGGGGTCTGCGCTGACTTTGTCCTGTCTGACACCACGGCCTATGACTCTGGCAATTACAGCTGTGTTTACTTTGAGACGGTTGCCCCCTTTGCTGGGTCTGCCTCCAGCAAGGACGTCGAGGTTCAAGTTGACGGTGAGGGGACAGGCTGGGCTTTCTAGGAGAAGAGGGGAGAGGCTGGAAAGGGTCTGAGAGCCAGAGCCCCTTCCCCACTAAAGATTCATGGCCTGTCAGAGCTGGCATGTGCCATGGAGGTCACATGACCCAGTAGGGACAGTTCCTTTGAGACCAGATAGGCCCACCTCTCAACTGGACAGAGAACACAGACTGAGGCCAGAGAGAGAAAGGTGCTATCAGAGCTACCTTAAAGCCTGTCTGTGTACTGGATATCCTGAAGCAAGTCAACTAGCCCAACCCCCACTGGAGAAGGGTCAGACCTCCCATGATGGGAAGGCCCTGCTGAATAAAGATCTAGGGCTCCACTAAACCCTTATCCTCTCTCATCTAGATTAATTCCTGGGCTCCTGAAGGGTGCCCCTCTCTCCAGTCCCTTCTCCCCTAGGCCCATCCCTCCAGCCCCTTCTCCCCTCCCAGTCCCCTTCCCTCCCTTCCCTCCTCCATTCGACCTCGCAGGACCTCCTCATCCAAGTAGCTCAAGGATCCTAGTGTTTGGAGATCCCACATAAGCTCCTCTCTTTAACCTTTAAGGCCCTTCACAACCCGGCTCTTCCAGCATTTCTAGTTTACACTTGAGTGCTCCCTGCCCCTTGGCACTCCAGTGCCATCTGGGGCTTCATGCAGACTTCCCCTCTTACTTCCCCTTCCTTCTTAGACATCCCAGACTCAGCTCTGGTTATCTCTTCTGCAGGCAACCTGTCTTGGTCCTGCCACTGCTGGCTCCTTGTCCTTGGGGGCCTTCCATCTAGGTGATGCACACAGACACACACACACACACACACAGAGGAACGCCATGCAGGAAGTGTATTTGTTACTGTTCTATGGAAGGGAGCAGAGAAGACGGTGTCAGAGCTCAGAGGGAGCACAGAATAAGGACGGGCAGGGTACCGAGAGACCTCCAGTCACAGAATACAGATCTGCATCAATGAGCTTTTAGCAATTCCCAATTCCAGGGCCCTGGATGGGCATCTCAGAGGCCAGCTAGTCTGGTCCCTGGCTGAGCAGGAGACATCTCAGCAGCACTGCCAGCCTTTCTGGGACCTCCAGTGAGCTCTGGTGACCCAGTCAATCAGTCGGTACTGTTAGACGGCTGGGATAAAATAGACCAAAACACAGCACTCCCTGCTTTCAAGGAGGGAGGCAGCAGGCTCCATCAGGAGAAACAACATGTACCCATTGTGAGTGAGACAATGTACATATAAAGTCAATGCAACCTCATTTATAAGCAGCCGATGGACCAAGAAAGGGCTCCCCTGGGAGCGGCCCTGGAGCTGACCTCTGAAGGAGTCCAAGAGGGAGAGCATTCCAGGCATGGGGGACTGTCTGGGCAAAGTCACGGAGATGGGAGATGGAATGTAAATGGCTTGTACAGAGATGAGTAAACAAGCTGACTCCAACGAACCTTGAAGTATGTGAAAGAAAGTGATGTGTATTCAGGCTGTTCAAGTCAGATGGAGCTACAATGAATAATTTGAAAAAAAGAGTTTGCATTTAATCTTAAAAGTAATGGGGAGCCACCAGAGTTTATAGGGCAGGGGAGGGATGTCAGCAGACCTGTCCTCTAGGAGTAGCTGTTGATCAGGAGGAGATGAGGGTAGTGACCTAGCAGGGAGGCTTCCTGAATGGAGAGGACAAGTTAGGGGGTGCCAGTGCCAAGATTTGGATGGGAGGGAGAGGGAGGGCAGGAGATAAGGGTAAGCCCAGGTTTGAAGATGTAAGGGCCTGGAAGGATGGTGGTGCCCTGGACAGACACAGGGACATTTTGGAGACTGGATGGTTTGCTGGTGACAGAAAGGCAATCCAGTTTTGGACATGGAGAGCTTCTGTTGCCAACTAAATATTTTCAAGGTGGGAGGGTTAGAGATGCAGACAGGAAAGTCATGTCAGGTCTGTAAATCTGGGACTCAACTGGATTGTGATTATAATGGAGAGGTTACTGAGTGTAGAAAGAAAAAAGGAGAGAAGAGGGACTTGGGGGTCATCCTCAATTAGAGGATGGGGCATAGCAATGCAGACTGAGAGGGGAGAGGGGGGAGGAGAGTCACAAAGACTCAGCGAAAAGAGTGGAAGGGAGGATAGGGTGCTCAACCATGGCAAAGCCTGCTGAGAGATCAGGAAGGATGCCACCTCCTCAGGCAGCCCCTGATGCCCCTTGAACGGCTGCGGGGTGCCATAGTGCACAGAGTGAGGGGCCTGGAATCAGGAAGACTCAATTCCTTGAGATCTTTGTCTGTGTGACCCTGGGCAAGTCACTTCACCCTGTTTGCCTCAGTTTCCTCATCTGTAAAATGAGCTAGAGAAGGAGCCAGCAACCCACTTCAGTGTTTCTGGGTTTCAGGGTCACAAAGAGTCAGACTGGACAGAAATGACTCAACAACAAATTCAGGCCAAGCAGGGCCAGAGACTTGCCTGAAATCACAGAGGTGGTCTCAGAGGTACTAAACAGTGAGGTTTCAGGCTTGTTAAGGAACTTGGGCCTCATGTGGTCCTTTTAAGGATGCTGAAAGTGAGGACAAGGGCAGCAGCAAGGGCTCTTCCATTGAACCCTCGAGAGCTCAGTCCTGCCCCCTCAAGGGCCAGCTGGGAAACTGAGGCCAGAAAGGGAAAGGGACTTGCCCAGAGCTGCCCAGTTACCTATGCCAATGCAGACTCTGCACATGGAAGATAGAGAATCCAAGACCCTAAGTCCTCTGCCTAAGGTCCCTTATTACCTGCCACCTTCCCCACCCATGGACGGTCCACTTCTAACAACTGGGGCTGGGGCGGCTCTCTTTTATCACAGGCCTTCTCCCTAAGCCCACGTTGCATCCCTTGAGCCCTGTGGTGACCCCCGGGAAGGATGCAGTCCTGCGCTGCTCCGGACGGGTCCCTGGTTCCAATTTTCAGCTCTTCAGGGATGGAGAAAGCACCAAGCTGGAAGTGACCCCTCAGTATGTCAATGACTACACTGTGGACTTTGTGCTGAAGAATTCCAAGCCCCAGGATGGGGGTCAGTACAGGTGCCGCTACTTCCCATGGACAAAGCCCACCTTGACTTCGGAGATCAGTGACCCTGCAGAGATTTTGGTGACAGGTGAGAGCTCTGAGGCCTTTGGGACTTGGGGTGTTGGTAAAAAGACAACCTCCAAACCCCACTTTTGCAGTTGATAAACTGGGAGTGACCTTGGACCGATCACTTGGACTTTCTGAGTCTCCTCCACTGGCTCCTCGCTTGTCCTAGAGTAGCTTTATGGACCCTGTCTACGTTTGTGACCACAGACAAGTCACTTGGCATTCCTGAGCCTTGACTTCCTTGTCTGTAAAAGGGAGATAATATAGATGCTACAGATTTCTGTTGATTTGTTATTTTTGTTTATTTTAGGGAAAATCCTATAAAAACTAGTGCCACGTGAACAAGTGAAATATCACTGGATCTTCACTGGAGCCTAAGATGCCGAGACACAGCCTCTGAAGCAGAATGTCAAAAATAGAAGCCTTATTGTACCCATAGAAATCAAGCTTGGATTGTGAAAAGAAATAAATTTGCTGTTTATAGTCAGAGCTGCTGAATTTGGGGGTAGGATGGGAGGGGGAATGGACCCTGGAGGGATCGAGTCCAACCCCATCGTTTGACAAATGAGGAAACTGAGTCCCAAAGAGGGAAGAAATCAGCAGACAATCCCACACGGCTGAGCAGAGACCAAACACCCTGTCAGTGAGCTGAATGTGAGCGTGGAAAAAGGAAAAAGACGTGGGGCAGCCGATGTGCAAAGGACAGGCGGCTGGAGCGAGCAGCATCCCAAGCTCATCACGGCCAGGGGGCGAGTGCTTCATCGGGCACCCAGGGGTTCTCAAGCCAGGAAGCAGGTAAGCAGTGCCCCTTTCCAAAGTACAGAGGACCACGAGGAGGCTGGAGCTCCAGGCGTGGGACCGGGCAGGCTACCGGGAGGAAGGTGGCTTAGCCGGGACAGGTCCGAGCGGGAAAGGGAGCTCGTACCAGGCGTGGGGACAGAGCGGATGGAGCCCACGGCCGGCGGGGCCGAGAGAAGGGAGCCAGGCCGGGGCTGGGATGGCCGGAGCCCAGAGACTGCCACATCAGGGGGCCGGGCAGCGGACAGAGGGGCACGTGGTGAGGACAGTTCTGTGGGATCCTGGAGGCACAGGGGCCTCCGTGGTTCGCGGAGTGGGCGGTGACGTGGCTCCGCCGGCATTTTAGGAACATCCCTTGGGGGGCTGCGTGGAGAAGAGAGACCCCCCAGGGTGAGAGGATGAGGGGGTGCCCCAGGGTACCCAGCACCGTGCCAGGCATCTCGTCCGATTCTCCCAGGGGCCTGGGACATGGCTCCCTTTTATCCTCAATTTCACGGGGAAAAACTGAGGCAAACGGGGCTTGGGGTCACGCAGGTAGGAAGCGTCTAAGGCAGGACTGGAACTCAAGTCTTCCTGAGTCCAGGGGGGTCCTTCTCCAAGCCGCTGCCTCTCCCAGAGGACACAGGGGGCCAGTCCCTGGGAAGCCCCGCCCCTGCACCCTCCCTCATTCTGATCCCGCCAATCCCTGCCACGGGGCTGCCAAGCAGGCCACGCCCTCTGCGTGCCCCGCCCCCACCAGGCCCTCCTCCTGCGCAGGCGCCTGGATAGAAGGGGTGGGGCCGTTACGTCCCCAGGGCTGTAGGCACATTTCCCAGGGAACCCCTCCCCTCATTTCCCCTTCAAGGGGATCCTCCCAGGTGACTCTCGATGCCACCTCGTTTGACCCCTCCTTCTTGACCCCCGCCCCCGTGGAAGAGACCCCCTGACTGTCCCTCACCTTAGGGCTCGGGGCTGGGGGAGGGGCAGGAAGGTCCGAATCCCCAGCCCGGGCAAAGGAGGGGTCCTCCCCAGGGTGGGGGCGGGGAAGGCTCTCGGCCTCCATTCTGCCAGACCGAGGACCCCCAAGGGGCTCCTTTTACGGCTCTGCCCACCTTGCTCATGGCCCCACCCCCATATCGGAGGGGATGTTCTCCACCCTGTTGGGGGCTCCTTGGCTTTCCCCTGGGGACCTGGGCTGAGAGGGACCCCCGACTGGGGGGGCCCTTAAAATACAGAAGATCAGGGCTCAGGACATAAAGGTTCAGGGCTGGGGTGGGGACTTAGGGCATGGAATGTCAGGGCTGGGGGAGGAATCTGGAGCAGAGGTCAAGGCTGGGGGAGGAATCTGGAGCAGAGAAGGTCAGGGCTGGGGGAGGACTCTGGAGCAGAGAAGGTCAGGGCTGGGGGAGGACTCTGGAGCAGAGAAGGTCAGGGCTGGGGGAGGACTCTGGAGCAGAGAAGGTCAGGGCTGGGGGAGGACTCCGGGGCACAGAAGGTCAGGGCTGGGGGAGGAATCTGGAGCAGAGGTCAGGGCTGGGGGAGGAATCTGGAGCAGAGAAGGTCAGGGCTGGGGGAGGAATCTGGAGCAGAGAAGGTCAGGGCTGGGGGAGGACTCCGGAACACAGAAGGTCAGGGCTGGGGGAGGATTCCGGAACACAGAAGGTCAGGGCTGGGGGAGGACTCTGGAACACAGAAGGTCAAGGCTGGGGTGGGGACTTAGGGCATGGAATGTCAGGGCTGGGGGAGGAATCTGGAACAGAGAAGGTCAGATCTGTGGGAGGACTCTGGAGCAGAGAAGGTCAGAGCTGGGGGAGGACTCTGGAACAGAGAAGGTCAGGGCTGAGGGAGGACTCCGGAGCACAGGTCAGGGCTGGGGGAGGACTCCAGAGCACAGGTCAGGGCTGGGGGAGGACTCTGGGGCACAGAAGGTCAGGGCTGGGGGAGGACTCCAGAGCACAGAAGGTCAGGGCTGGGGGAGGACTCCGGGGCACAGAAGGTCAGGGCTGGGGGAGGACTCCAGGGCACAGAAGGTCAGGGCTGGGGGAGGACTCCGGAGCACAGAAGGTCAGGGCTGGGGGAGGACTCTGGAACACAGAAGGTAAGGGCTGGGGGAGGACTCCAGGGCACAGAAGGTCAGGGCCAGGAGGGTCTCAGGTCCTCAAGTCCAGCCCACACCGAGGCAGTAGAGAGCCCTGGCCCCAGTCCTGATACTGGAGCTGGATTGGGGTGGGGGTGAGGTGAGTCACAAACAGCTCCAGACAGGAGGAGGGTGTCCTACACGTGCTCCTGCTGGGTCTCCGGGCTAGTCCCTACAACTCTTCAGACCTCACTTTTTCTGTCTGTTGAAGAACATGGGATGTATCGATGTCTCGGATTCTGTCGGGCTCCTTCTGAGCCACACAGCAAGCTGCTGCCCTTTCTCAGGTCTCACTTTCCCCCAGATAAACCTGGAAGCTGTGGACAACGTTCGTTGCCCCAGTGCCCTGTTTTCATGCTGAGTCTCGGCAGGGATCTGGCTATCAGGGGCAGTTGGCTGGAGTTCTGGACTTGAGGGGATGCGGTCACAGCATGACCAGAGAAGGGAGATCCTCAGAACTGGAGGGCACTCAATGAGACTTCTCCTCCCTGGCATCCCCCTCTTCTCCAGTGTCTCTCCCACTGTGCCCTAGAATGGGTGTGGAAGCAAGGATGAGACCAGATCCCATAGTGGCCACGTTGGGCTGGTGCCATTTGGGAAGGCAGACATGGTACTGGCCCCATCAGGATATCTGAAGGGTTTTGGCTCTGAGAAAAGATACATGTGCACCCCACCCCTGCTTCGGTGCCCCCCAACACCATCCCATTTGTCCTTCCCAGATGGCCCACAACTGGGGATGTCGAAGGCCTCACAGCCTGTATTCTCTGAATATTCTCGGAAAGGCTTTGAGGGCCAGTGAGGCAGGATGGCAGGGGGTGATAAGGTCGAAAAGATCAGGGGTCAGACCACTCGGACTCTTCCCCCTGCCCCCCACCCTCAGGCCTTTGACATCCAGCCAATGACCAAGCACTCATTAAAGTTCTAGAAGAGCTGAGTGCTTGACCTGTGAATCAGATCTTAGTCCTTGAAAGGGATGATTAAGAAGCCAACTGATACTGTCCACCCCCAGAACTGAGGGCCTGGCCAGAAGGACCCCGATAGCAGGTGCCAGGTCCTCGGAGCCTCTGAAGTTTCCCCCCCAAAAAAAACATACACACATCATTCCTGAGCTGCACTTGGTCAAAGTTTATGCTTTGAACGAGTCTGTGTATGCTCTCCCCCTGCCCACAAAGGCTCCTCAAGCTGGGAATTTGTCCCTCTTAGACCGGGCCTTCCCTGGGTCCTGGAGAGCCCCAGCTCCACAGGAGAGCCCCAAGCCCCAGGCTGAGGACTCCAAGGATCCCCACAGCCCCTGCCAGCAGGGGCACAGTGGCACCTGCAGGAGAGGAGGGAAGCAGGCAGGTGAGCCAGGAGCTGGAGCCCAGGATGGTCCCCTCCGCCCTGTTTGGGCTGGCGCCAGCACACCTGTAGAATCAGCATCCTTGGTGGACTGGTGGCAGGAAGGTCCCTCCGGGGGTGGCCGGAATGGGGCAGTGAGTCTGCGGAAGCGGCCCAGTGGGCATGGGGAAGGGCAGCCCAGCACCTCCAGGGTCAGGGGTGGCCGCGAAGAGTCATTACGATAGAAGAGAGAGACAGTTACGTTCCTGGGGACAGAGGACAGGTGAGGGGTTGCAGGGTTAGCAGACTCTGGCCCCACCTCCCACCCCTCCCGGCTCTCCAATTGCCTGGTGCCCCAGAGACCTGGGGTCCAGCTGAGCTTAGTGGGACAGATGAAGATCCTGAGGCCAGATGAGCTTTCTGACATGGTGTCAGGGTCTCCCATACATCCCAGCCCAGCCTTGCTGCTGCCTCCACCCAGAACAGCAGAGACCCCAAAAGGAAGAAGGCCTGCATGGGTGGGGAGTGGCTCTGACCCAGGGCCCACTCCTTGCGGCCTACCCCTCCTCTTCCTCTGGCTCTGGCTTTCCCAGGTGCTTCCAGAATTCGAACCCAAGGCAGGCAGCATAAGGTGGGTGGTGCCCATCATAGAGGCCCAGGGCTCCCTGGAGGGCCAGCAGGGTGCTGTCATGCTGGGGAAGGGAATCCAGTGTTCAGTGTTCATCTTGACCCTGCCTTCTCTCAAAGCCCCGTGGTCTCCCTGAAGCAGCCCAAGTCTTTTGGACATGGTTGAGAAGCTTCCTTATGTTCTGTAGAAGCTGCCCCACTGGTGCCCACATCCTGAGCTCCCTCTTGGTGGCCACCCTTAGTGATACCCTCTGTGGCCAAGCTTATTTCATCTAGTCCTTCACACTTGCCAAGCTGTGGTCCACTGTGACCCTCCAACTTTTCTCCCAGCTTGGCTTCCCATCCCGTGCCCACCCTGGTCCCAACACTCACAGCTGAGTACATAATCATCTTAAGAGGCAGTCCTCGGGTCTGGACCTGGGTAAAATTGGTTAGGATGGCATCGAGCAGGATTCCTGGGAGGAGGGGAACAGGCAGCAAGAAGTCTGGCCCTCTTTCATCCTCCCTCTAGCTCCCCAGCAGTGCTCCCCACTCACCTCCAGTGAGCTGGGCCTTCTCTTCTGCCCTCGGGGGGCCCACGTGGGCTCTAACGTCCAGGGCCGACACCTGGGCCAGAGACCTGAGAACCTCTGGGGTGGCCCACTCTGGGAGGGGGAGCCGGTGGGCTCGCTGGTGAAGAAGGCAGCACAGGGTAGGGGAGTGGTCAGGGCTGAAAGTTGGTGCAGGTAGCCTCGGGGATGGATGTGAGGACCTACCTGACAGATCAGGGTGTCCAGCACCTTCCAGGACCTATGGAGGGGCCCCTTGGCCAGGGATAAGCCCGTGAGGTTCCCCAGATGTACCAGGAACTCCTGGGGGGAAGGAGCCCTGGGCTGGAGGGGGGTGCCCAGAGGCCTCCAGCCCCACCAGCTCCAGCCCCTGGCGGGAAGGAGCCCCAGGCTGGAGCGGGGGCCCCAAAGTCCTCCAGCTCATGGGAGTAAGAAGCTCCAGGCTGGAAGAGGTTCCCCAGAACCCTCCAGCAATCCCAGCTCTGGCCCTGGATATGGCCCCGTGAGAGCCTTTCCATTCACATAGCCTGGACCAGATTCTATTTCTCCCCCAGGGACTCTCGTGCTGCCCTCCCATGCCTTCCCCCTCACTCTCCAGCCCTTGAGGGCTGCCTGGTACTCTTTTCCTGCCACTGTCTCCTCCAGAAGCTTCTGGTACTGGGGACACGCTTGAGTCCGGAACTTCAGTAGCTGCAGATGGGATGGAAACAGAGTCTCAGAGCTAGGCAGGGCCTGGTGGGGCTGAGCCAGCACCTTCCCAGAGCAGGAGATCCCTGCTCCCCTGTAATACATGTGGCCCCTGCTCTGGACAGGCACCACCAGGGATGGGCAGCTTACTCCCTGCCAAAGCCTCTGCCATGCTGAGTCCTTGCTCATTCTCGTTGTTCCCTTTGGGTTCAAACAGGAAAGGCAGGTCCCTTTCCATGCTAAGCACCCCATCCATCCGATTTACAGCCCCTCTGGACCCTCCCCCACCCAGGGGGAGTGGATCTCTATCCCATTCTGGAGAGGACTGTTCTTGTCTCCCCCCCCAGGTCTCTGACCCTCCCCCCTTTCCCTCCAGCTTCCCTCTCTCTAGGCCTATGTCTCTCCCTTTAGGCCTTCTATCTCTGGGCTTCTCTCTACCCTCCCCCTCTCAGCTGGCCTCTGCACTCCCAGGGCCCTGACCTTGTCTTCAGTGGCTGGGACAGTGTGGACAGGCACTGGCATCCAGCCAGCAGTGAGAGGAGACCTTGGGAAGAGGCCAGCCAGATTGGCCTGGGCACTCTGCAGGGTCCGGTTGTAGTCTGTGCTCCGCACATACAGCTGGGGAGGAAGGGGAAGAGGCAGGTCAGAGACTGACAAAGGGACTAAGGCTGGACGCTGGAGTTAATCAAGGCCAGATTGTCTCCTTACCTCTTCTTGATGATACTCCTGGCTCAGAAAGTTGCTATATCTGGCCCTTAGGAAGCGGCCAAGCTCCACCTGCTGCTGGACACCCTCCTGAAGATGGGTGGGGGTTTTAGGGGAGTGAGGGGGCTGTGGGGAGCCCACCCCTCCTCCCCCTCCAGGTTCTCTGAGCTCCTCAC
Organism: Potorous gilbertii; assembly: GCA_028658325.1. Taxonomy (NCBI): domain Eukaryota; kingdom Metazoa; phylum Chordata; class Mammalia; order Diprotodontia; family Potoroidae; genus Potorous; species Potorous gilbertii. Next base: position 3,818,450 of record CM053771.1, on the reverse strand, counting down.
CTGGGTGAGCTGACCTAGCCCATAGGGCCATATGGTCTTATCCTTGTGGGGGTCTGTGGGGTATGAGTCCAGGGGAGCGCGGTCACCGTGGCGATAGACCTGGGGAAAAGGGGGGTCTGGGATCAAGGCCGGTTCAGTGGAAACCCAGGGCTGGGGCAGGAACAGGGGTTATGCCTCACCAAGGTCACAAAAAGCAAGGATCCCCTAGGAGGGTCAGGCCGGCTCCCCCAGGACACGGAGGGCAGCAGAAACAACAGGACAGTGAGGGAGCTCAGGTGCTGGTGATCCCCCATCCTGCCTGGCCCTTCTCTGCTGCCTAAGCTCATAGAGGGAGCTGAGCCACCCAGTCCCAACCCTGTCTCCCACCCGCCGCTGGCTGCCTGACCCACCCAGTCATTACCTCCCCACCACCCCCAACCCCTAATTATTACCCACAGGGTCAAGTCCAGACGGCTCCCATCGGCACAGGAGGCCACCCCAGCCCTTCCCTGTAGCCTATGCGGAAAACATGCGACAGACAGACAGATGGACAGGCCCACAAATGAATAGGCAGGCAGATAGACATACAGCCAGCCATCCGGAAAAATGGACAGAGAGATGAACGGACACAGCAGACAGGTGGGCAGGCTGATGTACGGCAGATGGCCGGACACATGGATGGGCACACACGACACGCTGAGGGACAGTGGGTTGGACAGACAGCCGGGTGGGGGGGTTCACGGCGCCCCCCAAGGGCGCAGCTGTCAGGCCCCCGCTCAACGCTGCCCCTCCCAGGTCTTCCCCAGGCACGGGAGCCCCTCCCCCGGGGCGATGCTGGGGGGGGCCGTGCACGTGGCTCCCCTTCCCCCGGGGTGCCTTGACGGCAGGGGCTTCCTGAAGGCGTGGCCTGAGCGGGGGCCCGACTCTGGGGGCCCCGGGCTCACCCCTCCTCCCCCACCGGGCAGCACCGGCTCCTGGGGACTCGCTGTCGGCCCAAGCCGCCCTGCCCATTCAGCAGGTGAGGAAACTGAGGCCCGGAGGGCTGGGGGAGGGGAGACCCCGGCTGTCCGCTGGCTCCATTCAGGGCGGTGAAGCGCCTTCCTCTGTGGTCCCGGGGGCACTCTGTGCCTTTAAAAGCATGATTCCAGGCCGGACGTGGAAGGGGCGAAGGGCCGTGGGGCCACGGAAGGCGCCACCGCACGCGAGAGGTACTCTCGGCGGCTCCCCAGCACGTGTCCGGGAGCGCCAGCGCGCTTGCGCGCCGGGGAGGGGCGGGGCGAGGAGGCCGGCCCAGCCCCTCCGAAGCGGGCCAACGCCGATGAGGGACCTTCCGGAACGGGCAAGACCTTCTTCCGGGATGGGCAAGACGACCTTCTTCCGGGCCAGGGCGTGTGAAAAAGGTCACGCAGACCCCGCCCCGGCCGGCTGAGTCGCGCATCACGTCGCTCCGCCCCAGGCCGCCGGAAGTGACGCTGGGCTGGGGTTGCCGGAAGAAGTGGCGAAGTTACTTTTTCGCGGGGCTAACCCGGGGGGCGGCTTGGAGGCGGCCGGTGAGGGTAGTGGGTACGGGGCGGAGGAGGTGAAGGAGACGGGGGACGCCTCCAGGGCAGACGCCAACAGGAGCCTCCCGGGCCCGAGCCCAGACTGTGACGTGCGCAGCCATGAGCTGGGTAAGGGGGGAGGGGGGGGTCTGAGACTAGGGGGGAGGGGGAGGACTG
>CM053771.1:3765947-3816253 GCA_028658325.1 Potorous gilbertii | reverse complement strand
GGCAGGACGGAGGGGGAGAGGCAGGACCGAGGGAAGGGGAGATGGACAGGGGGCAGGATGGAGGAGCAGGATGGAGGGAGGGGGCAGGACGGAGGGGGAGAGGCAGGACTGAGGGAAGGGGGGACGGACAGGGGGCAGGACGGAGGGGCCGGATGGAGGGAGGGGGCAGGACAGAGGGAAGGGGGGATGGACAGGGGGCAGGACGGAGGGGGAGGGGCAGGACTGAAGGGGAGGGACAGGACTGAGGGAAGGGGGGGGGCAGGACGGAGGGGGAGGGGCAGGACGGAGGGAAGGGGAGCAAGACTGAGGGAAGCGGGGCGGACCGGGGGCAGGACGGAGAGGGAGGGGCAGGATGGAGGGAGGGGGGCAGGACTGAGGGAAGGGGGGATGGACAGGGGGCAGGACGGAGGGGCAGGATGGAAGAAGGGGGCAGGACAGAGGGACGGGGGGATGGACAGGAGGCAGAATGGAGGGGCAGGATGGAGGGGCAGGACAGAGGAGCAGGATGGAGGGAGAGGGCAGGACTGAGGGAAGGGGGAGGGACAGGGGGCAGGACGGAGGGGGAGGGGCAGGATGGAGAGGGGAGAGGGCCTCAGTTTCCCAGCTCAGGCTTCCCGTTGCTCCCCCAAGGCTCTCTCGCGGTGACCCACCATGGCTTCCCCTGGCACCCTCGGCCCCCCTGCAGCCCCAGCCCCCGCCCCGGGTGAGTGCCTGCATCTTCTCCCAGGGAGGGCCCTTCGGGGTGATAGAGTGGGGCCCCTCACTTTGCAGATGTGGTGGCTGTAGCCATAGACGTAGGTAACTGTCAGGCCATGTCCGGGGATGCTAATTTCATCCATCTGGAGTCCTCTGGGGCCACCACAAGTGCACAGAATGGTGGGCCTGGCTCCAGGAAGATCTGAGTTCAGATTCTGCCCCAACTCTTACTGGCTTTGTGATCCTGGGCCAGTCACTAACCCTTCTTGGCCTCAGGGTCCTCACGTGTAAAATACAGATCATAACAGCGCCTGCTGCATCAGGTCATAGTGATCTCTGCCACAAGTTTAATCCGTTGCCTTGCACACAGTAGGCACTGCATAGATGCTTATTTCTGTTTTCATCCTTCAAAAGCCTTCCCTCCTGCCGTGCCCCTCACCACTCTCAGGACGCTCAGCACTCTGGCCATCTTCCTCAGGGCAGGGCAAGTCCCCTGGAGATGAGCTGAGGAGGCATCTCCTCCTCTCTCTCCCTCAGCAGGTGACGATAACGTGTCCTCAAAATTCATAAAGGAAGAGGGGCCTGAGCCTGGGATGACTGGAACTGGCCCCCCCAGCACTGAGCCCGATGGTCCCATCCCTGCCGTCCCAGCTGGGGAGGGCTCTGCCTGCGGCATCGGTAAGACCGTGGGCCGGCCTGTGCCTGCCCCCATGGACCATCCCGTGCCTTGCAGCCCCATCCCCCAGTGGCCTTTCCTTGTCCCTGCCCCAGCACCCCTCACGCCCATCCGCCTTCTCACGCAGTGGAGGAGCCGGAGCCTGAGAGGAAGCGCAAGAAGGGCCCGGCCCCCAAGATGCTGGGCCATGAGCTGTGCCGAGTGTGTGGGGACAAGGCATCAGGCTTCCACTACAATGTGCTCAGCTGCGAGGGCTGCAAAGGTTTTTTCCGGCGCAGCGTGGTGCGGGGCGGTGCCCAGCGCTACACCTGTCGTGGGGGTGGGACTTGCCATATGAATGCCATCATGCGTCGCAAGTGCCAGGAATGCCGCCTGCGCAAGTGCCGCGAGGCGGGCATGCGGGAGCAGTGTAAGTGTGGGGCGGGAGGCCGTGAGGGCAGGGCAGCCGCGAGGGCAGGGCAGACACATGGGCAAGAAGTGGTGTGCTCAGGCCTGGGCATCTCCCTCCTAGGCGTCCTGTCTGAGGAGCAGATCCGCAAGAAGAAGATCCAGAAACATCAGCCCTTGGGGCCAGCACAGGGCTCAGGGGCCCCAGCTGCTCCTAGGGCTCCCATCCCTGGGCCTGCAGGCTCCCCAGCCACATCCTCAGAGGTGGGAGGGCCAGGCTCTACCGATGGTGCTGGTGTCCAGCTCACGCCCGACCAGAAGCTCATGATCCAGCAGCTCGTGTCGGCCCAGCTGCAGTGTAACAAGCGTTCCTTCTCTGACCAGCCCAAGGTTACGGTAATGACCTTGGTGCCCACAGAGGGGTGAGGGACTGGGCATCGCCCTGGGTTGCCCTGTGGCCCTTTTGTGAGTCATTGCCCACCTCTCCCCTGCAGCCCTGGCCACTGGGGGCTGACCCTCAGTCGAGGGATGCGAGGCAGCAGCGATTTGCCCACTTCACGGAGCTCGCCATCATCTCTGTGCAAGAAATCGTGGATTTTGCCAAGCAGGTGCCAGGCTTCCTGCAGCTGGGGCGCGAGGACCAGATCGCGCTGCTCAAGGCCTCCACCATTGAGGTTTTCCCTACCCTGGGCCTCGGCTGGGGGGGTGGGTGGCTGCCAGGCCTAGCTCAGCGAGGAGTGCTGAGCAGTGACTGCTCAGGACCTTAAGGGTCCACATGAGAGCACACCTTTTTGTAATGTAGGTATGCAGGCCTCAGAATGGGGGCAGGGTGATAAAGGGATCGAGGGGAACCTCTTTCATCATGTGATGACAAAATCCATGCCCAGGTCAGGCTTGGGCAGAGCCTTTGTGAAGCCCCTCCCTGGCCAGGTGGGCTGCGTGTAGGGGGCAGTACTGAGGCCCTGGGGCTCACTCTGACCTCCCTGCGCTCCCTCAGATCATGTTGCTGGAGACAGCACGGCGGTACAACCATGAGACGGAATGCATCACATTCCTGAAGGATTTTACCTACAGCAAAGATGATTTTCACCGGGCGGGTACGGAGTGGGTATAGAGTGGGGTTGGGGGTTAGGACCCTGGAGGGGTTAGTCAGGGAGTTTGGGCCAGGCAGGGGCTGGGATGGTGACAGCGAGCAGCAGGGAGGAGGGATGGAGTCACTCCGGATCTGGAGTCCTGCACGAGGCCTATGCATCAAGAAAGGGGCTGGGTACTGGAACATGGAGGAGGGGGAGACAGAAGAGGAGAACAAAGTCAGAACAGCCGTTGTTGGGTATCTAGTGAGCCCGTACTGTGCATCATCACCGTGTGTGCAGCCAGAGAGGAGGGTGGTGCTCCCAGCAGAGGGTCCCAGTGAGTGGCCTGCTCTGTCTCCACCCACAGGCCTGCAGGTAGAGTTCATCAACCCCATTTTCGAGTTCTCCAGGGCCATGCGGCGGTTAGGCCTGGATGACGCAGAGTACGCACTGCTAATCGCCATCAATATCTTCTCTGCTGACCGGCCCAATGTGCAGGAGCCGAGCCGTGTGGAGGCTCTGCAGCAACCCTACGTGGAAGCCTTGCTCTCCTACACTCGCCTCAAGATGCCCCAGGTAGGCACTAACACAGCTCCTTCCCCACCCTTTACCTCAGAATGCCATCACTTGGCCAGATGCGGGGGACATGGCCCCTTCCCCTGGTCTTGTCTGGGTTGGCCAAGGAGGCCTGGGCCCTGTAATACCTCTCCTATCCCGGCCCCCAGGACCAACTGCGCTTCCCCCGGATGCTGATGAAGCTGGTGAGCTTGCGGACACTGAGCTCTGTGCACTCAGAGCAGGTATTTGCCCTGCGCCTCCAAGACAAGAAACTCCCCCCGCTGCTGTCTGAGATCTGGGACGTCCATGAGTGACCAGGGAGTGGTTCCCATTGGCCTGTCCCCAGCATCACCCCTGCTTCTCGGGCCCTGCCTGACTGGGGCCCAGGGCAGCTCCGCAAGCTCGGCCCGGTTCCCGCAAGCCAGTGGCAGGCTTGGGGCTCTGGTCACAGGGCCCACGGCAAGCTCCCAAGTAGGGTCCTTGGTCATCAGGTGGTTCAAGGACCTGCTCCTGATGTTGTCTTCCTGGGGAGGGGTGGTTGGGTCATTGACCCTTGACCCCAGCACTTACCTTTCTTATCCTCCCCTGCTTACACAGCAAAATGCACCTTGAAGGGAAGAGGGTGACCTGACTCTCCGCCTAGGGTCGGGAGGAGGCAGGGCCCTCAGGTCCTGGGGTCTTCTGTTTCCTGTGGCCCCAAAGGAGATGAGAGGGCCCTTCTCCTCCACTCCTTTTATTTAATAAACAAGACAAAGTAAAATCTTAATAAAAATATCAAAGAGAATCAAGTGAGTCCTGGTCTTACACACACTCCCAGGTATGTAGGGAGTTCCACCTGAGGAGAGGGGATCTTGCTCTGTTCTCTCCATTGCCCTGGAAGTTTGCAGGCATTTATTGGTTGGTTGGCATCCTTCCTTCTTGAAGAAGACCAAAATGACATCACCATGATATAGTGAAATTTCATTGCGTCCAACTGTGGCTGATCAGACCAACATGAGTTCAGAATACTCCAGCATAGGTTGGGCACAGATAGTTCATATGAGTATTTGGTGTGGATATCCCAAATTTGAGCATCCTGTGTTTACTCTATGCTGTCTCAGTTCTGCTTTGCTCATAGAGCACAGCATCTTTTCTTATGTGGGCATGCCGTGCTGAGCCGTCCTGTGCCACTGTCTCCCATGTTGCACGGTCAAATCCAAAGTTCTTGAGAGTGTCCTTGTATCACTTCTTCTGGCCTCTATGTGATTGCCTGCCCCATTAAAGTTCTCCATAAAATAGTCTTGGCAAGCACATGTTTTGCATTCAAACAACATGACCAGCCCATTGGAGTTGCATTCTCTGAAGCATAGTTTGAATGCTTGACAGCTCAGCTTGAGCAAGGACTTCAGTGCCTGGTACCTTATCCTGCCAGGAGGTCCTCAGAATCTTACAAAGACTTCAAATGGAAGTGATTCAGTATCCTGGCATGGCGCTGGTAGACTGTCCATGTTTCACAGGCATACAACAATGAGGTCAGCACAGCAGCTTTGTAGACATATGGATGTTGTGGTGGTGGTTGATGGAGCACCTGTGTTCTTGCTGTTGGTTATTAGGCCAAAATTAGCACAGGCAGCAGAGAATTGATCTATACTTTGTTACTTCTCAGCTTCAAAGGCTGCATTGAGTGCACAATCATCTGCAAACAAAATCATGCACCAACACTCCCTCCACTTTGGTCTTGGCTTGTAGCCTTTTCAAATTGAAGAATTTACCATCAGTATGGTAGTTGACCTTGATGCCATGTTCATCCTCATTGAAAGCATTTGTCAACATGGCTGAAAACATCATGCTAAAAAAGCATGGGAGCAAGCACACAGCCCTGTTTCACTCCATTGGTGACTGGGAAGACACGAACATTGTCCACTATCCAGAACCTGGGCAAACATGCCATCATGAAATTGATGTACTATACTCATGACCTTCTCCAAGCAACAAAATTTTGACATAATTTTCTGTAAGTCCTCACGACTAACAGTGCCAAAGACCTTGGTCACATCTACAAATGTGTACAGACCTCTGTTTTGCTCCTGGCATTTCTCCTGGAGCTGTCAGGCAGCAAACACCATATCGACTGTTCCTTGGTCCTTTCTGAAACCACACTGGCTCTCATGTATATGACCATCTTCCAGGTGAAGGATTAACCTATTAAGGAGGACTCCAGCAAGAACTTTGCCAGCAATGACTAAGAGAGAGCTTGCCCTGTGTTTGTTGCAGGATGATCTATTTGCTTTACCCTTATAGACATGGACAATGGAGGCATCCTTGAACTCCCGGGGGATAACCTCCTCTTGCCATATAACCTGGAAAATTTCATTCAGCTTTTGTATGAGCAGTGGTCCCCCTACCTTGTAAATCTCAGCTGGAATAGAATGAGCACCAGGTGCTTTGCCGCATGAAAGGAGCCTAATGGCCCTCAAAACCTCTTCTTCAGTTGGAAGTTCAGCTAAGGAGGGATTGATTTCAACCTGAAGTAAATGGTCAATGGCCTCAGCATTGATTGATGATGGTCTGTTGAGAACACTGGAAGTGTTCAGCCCATCTCTCTAGGATCATGTCCTTATCACTAATCAAAGTGGCTCCATTAGCCCTGAGTAGTTGTGATGCACCATAGGTTTTTGGCCAATAAATAGCTTTCAGGGAATCATAAAAGCTCTTTGGATTGTTACTATCAGCATAAAACTGAATTTCATCTACCTTCTTCCTGAGCCAGGAATCCTGCATCTCTTTAAGCTTTGCCTGTACTTTGCTTTTGATGGAATTAAATGCTGCCTTCTTAGAGGTGGATGAACTACCCTGCTGGCATATCTGGTGGAGTTCTCGTTTTTTCGTTTATCAGTTTCTGAATTTCCCCATCATTTTCATGAAACCAGTCTTGGTTGTTTGAGAGTGTTCTGACCCAGATGGTTTACTCTCTGCAAAGGCACTGAAAATAGAAAAGAAAAAATGGTCCCTGTTGTAGGCATATAAAAAAATACACTTATTAATCAACAAATATTCATTGCATACCTACTGCGTGTCAGACCCTATACTAAGCACCAGGGATGCAAAAAGAGACAAGACTCGGCCCCTGGTCATGGCGAGCTCCCTGTCTGGTAGGAGAGCTGCCACATGAACATGTGGATGAACTTTATCGGGGTGAGATCATTAACAGGGAAGGCTTCACTGAGGCAAGAGAGCAGAGCCCACCACAGTGCTGGGTTATGGAAGCACTGGGTACCCGCCTGGGGAGGTAGGTGAAGGTGGTGTCCCTATTTCACAGATGAGGAAACTGAAGCCAGAAGCAGCCTTGAATCTGGGCCTCAAAGGGACTGGGGAGCCCACACTTACATGGCACCCACTGTGTGCCAGGCGCTGTCCTAAGCACCTGGCCATCATTAACTATTGCATCCTCACAACGACCCTGGCATCATCCCCATTTTTCAGATGAGGATAGAAGCAGTCGGTCCCAGCGCTGGTCAGTGTCCGAGGTCAAATGCGCCCTCGGATGCCTGCTGACCCAGGGACCAGTAGGGAGTAAGCTGGGTCAGACCTAGGCCTCTGTAGGCTCCAAATCCTAGGTCAGCTGGCCTCTGTGTGGAAGCTGGGCGACCCTGAGGGGGCGGGGCTCCCCGCCTCTCTGGGCCTCGGTTGGCTCTCTGAGAAATGGGGGCGGAGCTAACGAACCGATGACGCCACAGGGAAAAGTAGGACTTTAGCTTCCGCCACGCTCAATATGGCGACTCCAGCGCCCCTCCCAGTCAGGCGTCCGCGCCGGCGCGAAGAGCGGCCAATCAGGGCCCAGTCACACTCAACATGGCCGCGCCCGACCTGCGCGCGCAGAGGTCAAAGGGCTACGGACCCGGTGGCGGGAAACGTGAGCTACGGGAGACCGGGAGAGAGGTTAGAACCTGCGCTGGAGGGAAAGTGAGTGTGTGAGAGTGCGGGCGCCTGGGGGGGACGGCTGGAGGAGGGGGCAGGGGATGGAAGCCTGGGGGCCCGGACATGGGGGGAGGGGCGGGGGGCGCCGGGTGGCACCAGGTTCCCGCTCTGCCCCAGCAGGATGGAGCCCAGACGGCGGCCGGCGCCCGGAGAGGGAGCTCCCGGGGCCAAACGTCCCCGGGGAGGCGGCGGGGCCTGGGCCGAGGACGAGGACGGGTCCCCCTCCCAGTTCGAGGAGGAGCTGGCCCTCATGGAGGAGCTGGAGGCGGAGCGGAGGCTCCGGGAGCAGGAGGAGGAAGAGCTGCAGCTGCCGCCCGGGGGCGGGGCCGAGGGTGAGGCGGGGGGCGGGGCCGAGAGGGGGTGAGGCCCGGAGGGGCGGTCTGGGGGCGGGGCCTAGAGGAGTGAGGCCCGGAGGGCGGTCCGGGGGCGGGGCCTAGGGGTGTGGTCTGGAGGGGTGAGGCCCGGGGGCGGGGTTGAGAGTGCGATGGGGCGGGGTGGAGGAAAAGGCGGGGCGGGGCCAGGATCACCATCCACCCGGACCTCCCATCACCCTGCTCCTATCTGCCCTGTTCCTTCGGGGCCGTGTGGTCTCACCTGGCCCCCCCACCTCACCCCACCCCGTGCAGGTTCTGGACCTTTCCTGTATCAAACCCCTCATGGCCACCCTTGCTCAGCTCCCCTCCTGTCCCCTCCTACCTCTTCCTGGAGGCCTTGCCTATCTGCCCCATTTTCCCCTCCCCACCCAGATTCCCATAGGCGCTCTATGTTGCAGGCAGTGCCACCCAGAGCCTGGCATCCCTCACCACTCTGCTTTGGGGGAGGGCTCTCCCCACTGGAAGCCTCCTATACCTGTGTAATCCCCTGTACATGTGTGAACACTTGACATGGGGGGCTGGGTTGTGCCACTGTGCATAGAGCTCTAGGCCTTCAGTCAGGAAGACCCAAGTTCACATCCAGCCATAGATGCTTACTGGTTGGTGACTCTGAACGGGTCCCTTCTCCCGTTTGCCTTTGTTTCCTCAACTGTAAAACGAGCAAGGAAATGGTAAATCCTCCAGCATCTTTGCCAAAGAAGCCCCCAGGAGGATCACAGAGGTTTGGATGTAGTTGAAAAATAGCTAGTGTCTACACCTGTTGTTACCCCCAATAGAGCAGAAGCTCCCTGAGTACAGGGAAGTCTTCATACCCCCAAGTTCGATGCTCAAGGCTCTGCACACATCATGTCACCTTGAATGGGATGTGGTAGGGAAGGCAAAGTCTGTTTGGAGAGGTAGTGAGTCCCTTGTCACAAGAGATGTTCAAGCCGAGGGTGGTAACAGCCTCCGAGCTTCCTCTCTAACCCTTCCGGGCTTAGCATCCTCTGTGGCCCTGCCCTCACCTTTGCCTCTCTCTGACCACCCATGTGGTCACACCTGCTGCTGGGTGTGCCTGGGAACCACAGAGGATGTTGTCTCCATCTTTCAGGGCATCTCCCTCCTTCCGCCCAGGACGCTCGCTGGCTCCGGCCAGCCCCGCCAACCCTTGATCCCAAGATCCAGGCCCTTGTTTTTCAACAGCTCGAGATTGACCATTATGTGGGTGAGTTGGGGAACAGGCAAACCAGTGGGATGGTTTCTTGGGTCCAGCCTGTCTCCCTGAGCCTGGCTGTGCCTCTGCAGGCTCCCCATTGTCACCACCACTCCCAGGGGCCCCCTCTCCGGCCCTGGACACGGCCCCTGAGGCAGTCCCCATCCTCCGGGCCTTTGGGGTCACGGACGCTGGAGTCTCCGTCTGCTGCCACATTCATGGCTTCGCTCCCTATTTCTACGTCCCTGCGCCCACTGGTGAGTGACCTTCAGCCCCCTGATCCCCCTGAGTGTAGAACCTGTGGTGACCTGTGTGACCCTCCCCAGGCTTTGGCCCCGAGCACCTGGGGGACCTGCAGCGAGAGCTGAACTCTGCTGTGAGCCGGGAGCAGCGAGGGGGCAAGGAATTGAAGGGACCCGCTGTCCTGGGGGTGGAGCTCTGCACCCGCGAGAGTGAGTCTTTGCCCATCTGGGGTGGAAGTTTGGGCCGTGAGTGCCTCCATCTGGGTGATTCTAGGGACACCCTCACTGTCCGCCTTGCCCCCCAGGCATGTACGGCTACGTGGGTCGTGGCCCCTCACCCTTTCTGCGGGTTACCCTGGCCCTGCCGCGCCTGGTGGCTCCTGCCCGGCGCCTGCTGGAGAATGGCATCCGCCTGCCTGGCCTTGGCTCCCCCAGCTTCCCACCCTATGAAGCCAACGTGGACTTTGAGATCCGGTGAGTAGCCCCTGTCTCAGAACTGGCCTCAGCCTGGTCACTCCAGGGTCATAGCTGTACTCCCCATCTCTGTCATTGTCCCCTATTTCTTCCTCTGTCCCCGTTGTCTCTCCATCTTCCCTTGGGCACTGAAGCCCTCCCTCGTCCCCTATCTCTTCCTCTCCTCTACAGTTAGATCACATGCCCCCCAGCAAGACCTGGTGGCTTTTCCAGGTGAGCCTCTGGTCTCAGACTACAGGGGGTGGGGGTGCAATTGATGGCCAGACGTGCTCTCTGACTTCAAATCGCTAGAGCCAGAAAGGGCCCATCGAGGCCCATGGTCAGCCAGTGTTGTAGTAAGGAGCAGAGGCCTGGGCCCCAGGGAGAGGAAAGGACTTAGCTAGGATACAGTAAACCCTGGTGAGCCAAAGACGGGACCCAGGCCTGTGAAGCCCTGGCTAGCTTTATACACTGAGGATGCATGATTCCTGGGGAAGAAGGTGAGAGAAAACACCCTTCTGGGGATACTGATTGGATCCTGACCTCCGGGGCTTGACCCCATGCCCCCCAGGTTCATGGTGGACACCGACATAGTTGGATGCAATTGGATCGAGCTCCCAGCAGAAAAATATCGACTGAGGACTGAGGGAAAGGTGAGGATGTCAGGCCCCAGGGTGTGAAGGGTGGGCCTAGGGCTCAGGAGTGCCAGGTTCCCTCCAAGCACCTTGCTTGCTCCCCAGGCCACACTCTGTCAGCTGGAAACGGACGTGCTGTGGTCAGACGTGGTCAGCCACCCTCCAGAGGGACCGTGGCAGCAGATTGCCCCGCTCCGGGTGCTGAGTTTTGACATCGAATGTGCCGGCAGGAAAGGTCTGGGCCCTATACTAACCCAAGTGTGGGAGCCTTCAGGGGGATGGCCCCCATGAAAGAGTCTCGGCCATGACGGAGGCAAGACTCAGGTCCCAATCCTGCTTTCCTTATCTGCAAAGTGGCAGTGTTGGTGCTGCTGGTGTCTACCTGGCTCCCTGCATGGTGCTCCACCAGAGTGATCCTTGCCACACCTCTCATGGCAGGAGCTGTCATCACCATTTTACAGATGGGGAAAACTGAGGCAGCAGGAGGGTGACTTTCCCAAGGTCACCCAACTGGGACGTGTCTGAGGCAGGCAGGATTGGGCCGGGAGGCCTCCTGAGCCCCATCATGCCTGATCACCGGTAACACCTCACAAACTGTGAGGCTAAAGGTCACGCTCAGAAAACCCTGGGTGATGGGCCTACCCTTCGCATCCCACAGGCATCTTCCCGGAGCCAGAGCGGGATCCCGTGATCCAGATCTGTTCTGTGGGCCTGCGCTGGGGGGAACAGGAGCCCTTCCTGCGCCTCGCTCTGACCTTGCGTCCCTGTGCCCCCATTCTGGGTGCTCAAGTCCTCAGCTTTGAGCGCGAAGAAGACCTTCTCGAGGTGACTCCTGGCCCTTGGCTGGCCCTCGGCTCCATGGGACTTGGTGGCCCCTCTCCTCCCTTGAGTGGACTGACTCCATTCTATCCCCTGGGTTGGGTGTGCACCAGGGGCAGGGACGGCGGTAGTCCAGGTCCTTGGCCTCCAGAGTGATCCCTTTGTCTGGAACCCCGCAGGCCTGGGCCTCCTTTATCCGCACCATGGACCCCGATGTCATCACTGGCTACAACATCCAGAACTTCGACCTCCCGTATCTCATCTCCAGGGCACAGACCCTCAAGGTGATCCGTGGCAGCCAGGTCCTGGGAGCGGGAGGGTCTGTGCCTGGTGCTTCTGCTCTGCCACCCTCTTCCCTCTGCCTCTTTCCAGCCTTCAGTCCATCCCTCCCTGTGCTATTTTGTGTGTTTCTTTCACCTCCCCCATGCCTCCGCCAGTCTTCACCTGCCTGGGTCCACCTCTCTCCTGCCCTCATGCCTCTACCCCTTCTCTCCCCAGGTGCCATCCTTCCCATTCCTGGGCCGGATCTCTGGCCTTCGCTCCCAGATTCGTGACTCTTCCTTCCAGTCCAAGCAGACAGGCCGGCGAGACAGCAAAGTGGTCAGCATGACCGGACGTGTGCAGATGGACATGCTGCAGGTAGGGAAGGGCTCTAGGTGGCCAGGGAGACCACCCAGGCTGTGGTCCTCACACACAGGCTCTCCTCCTTGCCCATAGGTCTTACTGCGAGAGCACAAGCTGCGCTCCTACACCCTCAACGCTGTCAGCTTCCACTTCCTGGGGGAGCAGAAGGAGGATGTACAGCACAGCATCATCACCGACCTGCAGGTGGCTGTCCTCCCGACCCCCTCTGACCCTGCATCCCCCCTCTGACCTCATATCCCCCTCCTTGACCCCTCTCCCTCTTCGGAATTCTTCTGCCCAGCCCTTCCTTCCTCCCTCCTGCCAGCCTCCATGACCTTTCTGTCCTCACAGAATGGGAATGACCAGTCCCGCCGTCGCCTGGCTGTGTACTGCCTGAAGGACGCCTTTCTGCCCCTTCGGCTTCTCGAGCGCCTCATGGTCCTGGTCAATGCCGTGGAGATGGCTAGAGTCACAGGCGTCCCTCTTGGCTACCTGCTCACCCGGGGTCAGCAGGTCAAGGTGGTGTCCCAGCTCCTCCGGCAGGTCAGCCCGGGCTGTGGGACGACAAGTGGGGTCTGCTGCCCTCTTCTATGCCTTCTATTCCCTAGTCTCAGGTCCCCAAGCTCATGATTTCCATTCTTTATCCCCATGCTACATTCTCTTTCATTCCTGATCCCAGGATTCCAACTTCCACATTCGATCCCCCATCCCCAGATTCCAGCCTCCACCTGTAATCATCTCTCATCCCTGGATTCTAGCCTCCATCTGCGTTCTGTGTCCTTTCCCTGGGTTCTTGCCTCCATCCACGTTCTGTGTCCTTTCCCTGGGTTCTTGCCTCCATCCGTGTTTCTTTTCCTGTTCCAAGGTTCCAGCTTCTGTCCAGCTTGCTTGCTTCTTGCCCCATTCCAGGATACAGAGGGTTCTGCCCCTGCCCCCAACTCCCTTCTTCTGTTCCTGTCTCTGTCATGATGACCATTTCCTGTCTGTCCTTGTCTCTCTCCCAGCAGGCAGGGTGACTGATGAGCCGAGCAAGGCTGTGGCCAGGGTAGGCAGCACTGTGCCATCTCCTCCAGCCTGCTGGCACCTGGGCTCTCTTCCTGTGTTTTTCTCAGCTTCTCTCTATTCCGTCTCCTCATTTCTCCCAGTCCCCACCACCTTTCTCTCCCTAACTCTTCACCTGCCCCCCCACATTCCCCTCCCTCCTCCCCCAGGCGGTACGTGAGGGCCTCGTGATGCCGGTGGTGAAGACTGAGGGGAGCGAGGATTTCACAGGAGCCACTGTCATTGAACCCCTGAAAGGGTGAGCTGCCAGGCCATCACGAGGGGACGAGGCCCTGGGGTGGGCCACCTCGCGGGGATGGGGCTGGCCTGGGGCCGCTCTGGGCTTTGCTGACCTCCCACTCCCTTACGCATCCCCCATCCAGGTACTACGATGTCCCCATTGCGACCCTGGACTTCTCCTCCCTGTACCCATCCATCATGATGGCTCACAACCTGTGCTATACAACGTTGCTCAGGCCAGGGGCTGCCCAGAAACTGGGGTAGGGCAGCTGCCCTTGGTCTCCATGAGGGTCACAGGGGTCTGGGGGTCCTGAGGCAGGGCCTCTTCCTCATATATAACCCCCTCCACCAACAGCCTCACCTCAGATGAGTTCATAAAGACCCCGACGGGGAACGAGTTTGTGAAGGCCTCTGTGAGGAAAGGGCTTCTGCCCCAGATCTTGGAGAACCTGCTCAGTGCCCGCAAGAGGTGGGAACCAGAACCTCCACCCTCCCTCTGCACCCTGCCCTTCCCTACCCCACTACAGCCCCCCGATGGGCTGCTCTGACCATTGATCCTTCCCAGGGCCAAGACAGAACTGGCCAAAGAAACAGATCCCCTGCGGCGGCAAGTCCTGGACGGCCGTCAGCTGGCACTGAAAGTCAGTGCCAACTCTGTGTATGGCTTCACCGGAGCCCAGGTTGGGAAGCTGCCGTGTGTAGAGATCTCTCAGGTGAGCTGGGCTCAGAGGCCGGGGAGGTACGGGAACCTGGAAGGTGAGCCCTCAGCTCAGGAAGGAGGCTCCAAGACACAGCTCTGACTAGGGGCTGTGGACTGCCAGCCCTGGCTGGTCTGCTAGAAGTCCCTCTCCTTCTGGGGACAGTCTTTTGCCCATTGGGCTTAGCTGAGCTTTGGAACACACAGCAGCATGGCTGGAAGACCCTGAGAGAGGGTTTCCTCCAACCGCTTCGTTGTATAGCTGAGCCTACCCAAGGAATGAGTGCCCGAGCCTGACTTCAAGTCCAGGGTTTCTGACTCCAGTTCTGGAATTCTTTATGGAGCCACATCTGTTTCTGCCTCCTGACCTGACCCCAATGGGGCTTGCTCTTCCCTGGCCTGGTGGCAGTTCAGTAGTCCAGGGGCTGCCCTGCCCCTTGGCAGCCCTGTTAGGCTAGACCCAGCACCGCCAGGGTTTGACATGTCGTCTCCAGATTCCTGTTACCCCTCGAACCGTGTTAGACGGTCTCCTGGGTGACGGTCGCCTTATCTCCGGTGGGGATCGGAGCAGGTGACAGCTAATGGCCGCACAGTCCTGACTTTCTGGTGTTCTTGGCTTAGTGAGTGTGAGCCGGGGGCGTGGAGGGGGCCGGGTGGCTGCTCATTGTAGGTGGTTGGGGCAGGGGAAGGGAAACGTCCAGAGAAATGAGGCCCAATGGCAGAGCCACGGGGCAGGGAGGACAGAGCAGGCACCTGATCCTCAAGGGGGCTTGAGGCCACTCTGGCTGCCTCTCTACAGAGAGTTTGGGCAAGTCCCTGCCTTTTTCCACCATTTTGGCATGTTGGACCAACTCGTGACCCGTCGAAGGCCCCCACGTTTTCTTTCCCTTCCTGCTCAGAGCGTCACTGGGTTTGGGCGACAAATGATTGAAAAGACCAAGCAGCTGGTGGAGTCCAAGTATACTGTGGAGAACGGGTACAGTGCCAATGCCAAGGTGAGAGGCAGGCAGAGGCTAGCTGGGGGGCCCTCCCTGAGCCGGGCTCCGCCTCCATGGTGCTGGGCTTTCTCACAGGTGGTGTACGGAGACACAGACTCTGTGATGTGCCGTTTTGGGGTCCCCTCGGTGGCAGAGGCTATGGCGCTGGGCCGAGAGGCAGCGGACTGGGTGTCTAGCCACTTCATCTCACCTATCCGACTGGAGTTTGAGAAGGTGATCCAAGGAGGGGGCAGAGGGGCTCGAGGGGGAGCCTTGTGGTTGCCAGGGGCCTCATCCCTCGAAATCTCCTGCCCCCAATAGGTCTATTTCCCATACCTGCTCATCAGTAAGAAGCGTTATGCGGGCCTCCTCTTCTCCTCACGCTCTGACTCCCATGACAAGATGGATTGTAAAGGGCTGGAGGCGGTCCGACGAGACAACTGCCCCCTGGTGGCCAATCTGGTCACGTCTTCGCTGCGGCGGCTTCTCATTGACCGGTCAGTGGTCAGTGCGGCCCAAGGCAGCTCAGGGCAGGGGAAGGAGCCAGGCTGTAGAGTTGACTTGGCTTTTACCCCCGAACGTTTGCTAAGCATGGACCAGGCTGTGCCCCTCCCAGGAAGTAGGAACAAAGGCACCATGCTCTTTGCCCACAAAGAGATTCTGGGCACTTACAGGGAAAGCCAAGGTGAGGTGGAACTCAGCAAAGACGAACCCTCAAGGACCTGCCCCTTCCCCCCACCAGGGCTTCTGGAGGCTGGAGGCCCTGGAGCCAGGCCAGCAGGAGGAACTTTTGAGAAGGCCCAGGGACAGGAGGGGGAGTAGGCTGATGGAGGGAAGCTGGCCCCGGACCCCGGGGGCCTTTGAATGCCGAGCTAAGGAGCTGCTGGGCCCTCCTAGAGGCTTTGGAGCAGGACAGCAACATTTCCTTCTGGGCCACGGGAAGATTATTGTTGTGGAGGAGGGGGGGGACATGGCAGCCCTCCCAGTGAGGGGACAGGGGTCTGAACTGAGGGGGAAGGCAGAGCAGATGAGGGGAATCCTGCAGATAGTGTAGTATTTAGTGGCTGATACAGATAGGGAAGGAGGGTCAGCAAGGGCTCAAGTTGGCACTCACTGTGAGGCCGGGGTCTCGACAGCTACAGTTGGGAAATCTGGAGGAAGGAGAGCTGGGGGTGGGATTTGAGAAGCTGATAGACCGTCCAGGTGGAGACAGCGCAGGCCAGCTGTTCACCATGCTGGGCCTCAGTTTCCTCATCTGTAAAATGAGGAGAGTTGAGCTAGTTAATGTGATCCTGCATCCATCCTAGGCCTGGGTGCATAAAACTGGCAGTCACTTCTGGAAGTGATGAGGGCCCCGGAGAAAGCAAAGCCCTCTGGACAGCCTTGAAGGACACCCTTAGGTGGTGGGTGTGGTGCAGGGAGGGCCATGGGCCCAGGGAGGCAGTGACTGATCCAAAGTTGCCCAGGTAGAGGCTAACTGCTTGTCGGGGTGGGATCAGAACCCAGACCCGGCCCAGCCTGGCATTTCCACCTGCAGCTGAGACCTCCTCTATCTGTCTCCCTCAGGGACCCCTCTGGGGCGGTGGCCCATGCCCAGGATGTCATCTCGGACCTCCTGTGCAACCGGATTGACATCTCCCAGCTGGTCATCACCAAGGAGCTGACTAGGGCTGCTGCCGACTATTCGGGGAAGCAGGCCCACGTCGAACTGGCTGAGAGGTTGGGCTGTGGCAGGGAGGGTCTGAGACAGAGATGTGGGGGACAGGTGGGCTCAGGGAGCCCAGCTTGGGGTCGGGATGACCCAGAAATAGCGTCCTTGGCCTGCCCAGCTGGGCTCCCCTCCCACTTCCTGTGGGGATCAACTGCTCCCCAGCCTTGCCTGTTCCTGTGGTCCCCGGGGTGGGGGAGGGAGGCTGTGCCCCAGACCGATGCTGCCTGGGACCTGTGGGTGACCCTTCCTGTCTCTCCTCAGGATGAGGAAACGGGACCCCGGCAGTGCCCCCAGCCTGGGGGACCGAGTGCCTTATGTCATCATCAGCGCTGCCAAGGGCGTTGCGGCCTATATGAAGTCAGAGGTCTGTCCTCTTTCCCCGTCCCCTGCTCTGCTTCCCCAAGAGACCCACTACCACCTGTGGCCTTGGCCTGGCCGCCCTCTCCATTCTCACTTCCCCTTTCCAGGCTGGGGTGGCCGGGGCAGGGGTGGGGGCCACGGGTGCTTTCCCTGGGCTGGCTCCTCCCCTGGGTCCCCAGGTGGCTGCTCGGGGAGCCTCATATGTCCCCGCTGAGGCAGCCACCCATCAGGCTATTGCTTCTGTCCTATGACACAGTGACCTCTGGCCTGCTGTCCCCCCAACTCCTGATGCCTCAGCTAACTAATGGGCCTTAGGTCATGGGCTGGGGGTGTGGAGATTGGCTCACTTGTTTGTACAAGATCACAGAGTCCGGATTTGAACCCAGGTTCCTGGGCTCCAGAGCCAGGGTTGTTTCTGCTGCAGCCCTGGGCCTCCCAGCCCAGTCCCCCACTTCTTCTCCCCAGGACCCCCTGTTTGTGCTGGAGCACAGCCTGCCCATTGACACACAGTACTACCTGGAGCAGCAACTGGCAAAGCCCCTGCTGAGGATCTTTGAGCCCATCCTGGGCGAGGGCCGTGCTGAGGCTGTGCTGCTGCGTGAGGGCCGGGCAGGGCTGGGCTGGTTGGTGGGGAGGACTGGGGGACTGGGCCAGACTGGGGGTCGAGGCCCAGCAGGACTGGGCTGGGCAATGGGGGAGGAGGGATTGAACCAGGGGAGGACACCTTGGGCCTGAGATCTGGGGGTATCACACTGTGTCCTCTGCCTGCCCCCACCAGGCGGAGAGCACACTCGCTGTAAGACAGTGCTGACGGCCAAGGTTGGGGGTCTCCTCGCCTTCGCCACGCGCAGGAGCAGCTGTATTGGTTGTCGGGCTGTTCTCAGCCATCACGGTGAGGACCCTGGGCCTCCTGCTCCCCACTAACACCTTGTGTGTCCAGGCTGGGCGGGGTGCAGGGGCTGAGGGCAGGGAGTGGGGGGAGAGCAGGCCCCCGCCCGGGGTTTCCCCAGGGGAGTTTTTCCCACACACACATACTCCCTTGTTCTCTGCTCCCTGGGGACTTTCAGAGGCTGGCCTGGATCGGGTGGTGTCCACCTCTGGGTCAGTCCCTGACACCCCCGCTCCCCCATGGTGACCCTGGTTGGGCCCTGCCCCTCTAGGAGCCGTGTGCAAATTCTGTCTTCCCCGGGAGTCTGAGCTGTACCAGAAAGAGGTGAGGGGGCAGTTGGAACCACTGAGGGAGGTGGAGGATGAGGGGGCTGGGTCCCCAAGCTTCCACAGGCCCAGCAGCTGCCCTCTGTTCTCAGGTAGCACACCTGAGTGCCCTTGAGGAACGATTCTCCCGCCTTTGGACGCAATGCCAACGCTGCCAGGGCAGTCTGCATGAGGATGTGCTTTGTACCAGGTATGGGGGTCACTGTACCACAGGACCTCTGTCTTGCTGCTCCAGACTGGGCAACCAGCCTAGAGCATGGACCATTGGTGTGAAACTTGGCTCTTCCACTGTATCCAGGCGAGGCCTTGGGCAAGCTCCAGCCATCTTCTGCCTCAGTTTTCTGAATTGCACAGCCCTACAGAATTTCTTATGACAGACCTCCCTGCCCCCGCAAGGTCGTTTGTCCCCCATCCCCTATCTCCTTCTGTCCCCCTCCCTCATCCTGGCTAGGTGGGGCTGGGCTTTCCCTAGGGAAAGGCCAGGCGAGCCAGGTTCCCACGCCAGAGCCAGAACGAGCACAGAGACAGGTGATATACACTGGGCCACCTCCTCCCTCCCCACCCTGGCCTTATCGCCGCCCGCCAGGCCCCCCAAGCAAACAAGCTGGCTCCCAGGCGGAGGCAACCAGGGCAGGGCTGGGGCTAGAGAGAGGCCAAAGTCCTGGGAACAGCTGAGGAGGAAGCCTGGCACCGTTACCCACCCCCAGCCTGCAGCATCCTGGACCCATCGATGGCCACTGGGGAAGGGAGGAAGGCAGCCTGGTGGCCTCGTGGGCGTGGGGGCTGGTGCTTGGAGGCTTGGCTTGAGCACATCCCAATGGCCCCTAGAGATCTGGGCTGGGCTGGGCCAGGGCTGGGGGAGGCAGTGGGATTCTGGATGCTCAGTGGGCTGGAGATTGAACTGGCCTGGGGCCCCATGAGGAGGAATTGTCAGCTGCCTCGGTCAGGGGAGTGGTGGCTAGGGGCTGGTACCCAGATACCCCAGAGAATATGGGTGATAATGGGGGTGGGGAGGCAGGACCACAGGGCTCATGGTGCCTCCCTCGCCCTCCCTCTGCAGCCGGGACTGTCCCATCTTCTACATGCGCAAAAAGGTACAGAAAGACCTGGATGACCAGGAACAGCTCCTGGCTCGATTCGGGCCCCCGGGCCCCACTACCTGGTGACTGAAGACACAGCTTTGGATGTCAGGATCAATAAAGCTTTGGGCCTTTGGATTCCCCTTGTGCAGTTCTTTGGGAGGGTAGAAGGAAGAATCCTGCTGGTAATTGCACCCCTTCTGGCCCCGCAAGACTCAAAGCAAGTCAGGGGAGGCAGGTGCAAGTGGGGTGGCAGGGATTTTGTACCCCTGGGAGCTGGCCACATGTGCAGTGGGCTGTCTCTGAAGTTCGTGAGCTCTCCAACAATAGAGGGCTTCAGGCAAAGGCTGATGACCACCTGTGAGGTGTGTTCTACAGATCTCTAACTAGGATGGGGGGCCGGGGCATTGTCTCTAGGGGCAAGTGTGGATGGTGTTCATGGTGCCTGTCATCTCCTATTGGATAGAAGGGAAGGTCTGAGCTGGCACAGGGTGCCCAGCCCCACCCTCTCCCCTCAGCTAGGGCCATAGTGAGGGTGCTGGCAGAAATTGCTGGCTGTAGAGGCTCTTCAGGGCAGTCTCTGGAAACATGAACCCCAAACTTTGTAGGAGGACACCTGGAATCCAGCCCTACCTGCCTCCATCACTGTCATCTGGGCTAAGACCCTTTAAACTCCCAGACCTCAGCTTCTGTGAGATCGGGGTCTGTGGGTGGCCAGATAGAGGGCCCAGCCCTCCCACGCTGGGAGTGTCGAGATGGACAGGCCAGGACTTGGCTTCCTCTTATCCCCTCCCTGCAGCAGCTTTGGTGGCTCCCTCAGGCTCTCCAGCATCTGACAGCTGGAAGCAGCCCCTTCTCAAGGCCAAGCCCTTCCGTCTCTCTCCCAGCACATTTACTCCACTGAGCCAAGTTGTTTCTCATCCAACAAGACAATAATTATGCTTATTACAGTGTTTTACACATCTCATTTGGTTCTCGCAACAACCGCAGGAGATAGGTCTGAGTATTCCCATTTTACAGGTCAGGAAACTGAGGTAGACAAGTTCTATTACTCAACCAGCGCTT
Organism: Potorous gilbertii; assembly: GCA_028658325.1. NCBI lineage: Eukaryota > Metazoa > Chordata > Mammalia > Diprotodontia > Potoroidae > Potorous > Potorous gilbertii. Next base: position 3,796,182 of record CM053771.1, on the reverse strand, counting down.
GCTGCCAGGTTCAAAGGCCTGCCCTTCCTAGCTGTGGGTGATTGGGATGTCAGGCTGCTTTACCTGGGAAAGGGACAGACTGGGCAGAGAATCATAGTGTGCAGAGGCACTCATCACGCTAGGGTGGTGATGCCCACCGTCCCCTCCACCAGCCAGAGTGAGGAAAGCACTTTGTGAGCTTGGAAGAGCTCTGATTTCCCATCTGTGAAATAGGGGTGATGCCCTCCTTCCTCCGTCTGGTTTTGGTTGAAACCCTTGGGGAGCCTGGAACAGTGGATGAAACACCAGATCGAAGTCAGGAAGATTCATCTTCCTTAGCTCAAATCTGGCCTCAGACACTTCCTAACTGTGTGACCCTGGGAAAGGCACTTATTTCACCGTTTGCCTCAGTTTCCTCATCCGTAAAATAAACTGGGGAAAAAATGGCAAATCACTTCCGTGTCTCTGTCGAGAAAACCCCCAGAGAAGAGTCAAACACTGCAAGATGAACCGTCATAGAAATGTCAGTGTCCCCTGGGACCGCCTGCTCATCCCTGTGAAGTGAAGCTGGGGTCTGGGGTACAGGGTGTTCATCGGCTGAGGGTTCAGGAATCGGATCCAGAGCTGGGTGGGCTTTCACAGGTCCAGTCCGACTCCTCCGGGCCACAGATGAGGGCAGCCATCCAACCCTGTGAGCCCAAAACCCCCTTTCATCTCTACATTCTAAGACTCCATGCATAACGCCCCGGTTCCGTCCTTGTTCTTCAGGTTCCTTAACTGTAACAGGGTTGGCATACAATGTCTCCTAGCACTCCTCTGCTTCTGATGCTTCATTTTCTCCCCTCCTGTACCTAATATCCAAATTTCACAAGTCTCGTCATCTCCAAGGACTCCTCCCCTTGGGGTCTTTCATCCCTGACAGGACCTTAGGTCTTTTTCCTAGAGCTTCAGATGTTTCCCCTACCTCCTCCTGAGGAAGTCCCTGGCTGAGCTCCTAGGCCATTTACTCAATGCATGTGTGGCACACCTTTCTTGGGGACACATGCTAGTGCCAGCTTTCCCCACCCTTCAATCCTCAGGGAGAAAATTCTGATGTCTGGGACCCCAAGACAGAACCCTTGTTGTGGAACCCAAGTACCTCGTCTTACCCCCTTCGGCCTCAGGCAGCTCCCCTCCCCCAGGGAACCAGGTATCTGCCTCTGCCCACCTCCCATTTCAAGAATCCAAGTGCATCATGTGGGAATTTGGGAATACTGGCCCCCAGCCCCCCTTAGGTACCCCCGGGACTGAGTCGTGCAGTGCCCCGCTCTACCATCCCACCCCCACTCACGTGACTCGTTGAGCAATTCCCCCATCTGCAGGGCCCCCCCGGAGGGGATTTTCGATGAGGTCACCGGGCCCCGCCCCTGCCCTCCCTGGCTATAAGGTGCTGGCCACGCCAGAACGGAGCCCAGACCCTGTGCCATCCCCAGGCCCCTGCCCCACCATGCTCACGCTGGAGGCCGCACAGTAAGTGAGGACCCCCAGGCTCCGAGGGCACAGGCGAGGTGTCTCCTCCCTGTCTCTCCCTCCTTGCGTCTGTCTCCTGCCTTGCTCCCGTTTCCTCCAGGTCTCTTCTCCTGGCCTTTGCCCTCTCCTCTCCATCTCTCCGCAGCCCTCACTGTCTCTCTTGGGTCTCCCCCAGTCACTTTCGCGTGCTTCCCCTTAGCCCTCCCCATCCCTTTCCTGGGCTCTCTCCTCGAAGGCTCTATTTGGACCCATTCCTTTCCCGTGGCTGGGTCCGATTCCCTCAAAAAATCTCCACACTTTCTCTGCCACTTTCACTAAGCGCCCCCAGCCCCCACCCTGGCAAACACTCTCACCACCTCAGTCTCAGGCCGATGCAAATCTCCCCAGGGATATTTCCGTGCCCCCTTCCTGTTCTAAGCCCCGGGGTGGGGGAGGGCGAGGCTTCAGCTCACACCCCTCTGCAGCCTCAGGGGCCAGCCTTTAACTGCTGCTCGACCTCCCCCGCCATGAACCAGACGCCCACGAAGTTCTGTTGGAGAGCCAGAATTTGGAGAGGATTGGGAGACGGGAGGCAGTGAGGGTCATGGAAGGATGGGGAGTGAGGGGCGTAGATAAAGGATACGGTTCTGAGAGAATACACGTTGATGCGGTCCCTGGAGCGTGGGGGAGGAGCTCGGGGGGCCCTGGATAGTGAGGGGCACAGTGACGTGGGGGAGGGACGCGGGGATGATGCTGTCCCCATCCTGTCTTTTCTCCCTTCCCCAGGTTGGAGGATTCACACTTTTCTTCCCAGGTAAGTTCTGCCTCTCCGTCACCTAGGGCCCTAGACGCCCATGTCCAAGAGGGCTCTTTCTGCCACACACACTTTCCATTGATGGATCTCGTCCGTTTTCTGTCCGTCTCGTCTCCCTCTTTCTGGTCTCTTCCGGTCCACCCCATCGCCCCTCTCTCTCCGTGATCCTGTGCCCCCTAACCTGTCTGTTTCTTCAGGGAGTCTCTCCTCCCTACCTGGTCTGTGTCTGTCTTTCACTGTCCCCTATTTCTCTCTGCCTCTGTCTCTCCTCTGTCTTTTTCTGGCCGGTGGGGTGTCCCCCCTTGGTGACTATCCGGTGCCCTCCGCAGTACTCAGATGGGGTCTTCTATGATCTGGACAGCGGCAAACACCCCAGCTACATGGACCCCGAGAGCATGGTAGGTAAGTACCTGCTTCCCCTCCCTCCCCACTGCCTGGGGGTCACTGCCCACCTACCTTCTCAGTGAGTCTAATTCCCCCCTCCCCTAGTTTTCTCTCCCATTCTTGGCACCCATCCAAATGCCCTTTATCCCCTCCCCATTCCCCTGGCTTTCCCCATTCTACCTCTTCCTGCAGCCTCTCCCCTGACCCCCCAGGCTCCGTGCCTTTGGATTCCCATTTCCTCACTCTCCCTCCTCCCTCTACTCCCCCCTCATCAGGTCTCCTTCTAATCTCACCCTCTCCCCATGCATGCAAATGTTGGAGCCAATGATGACCTTCCTTTCCTTTCCACAATTGACCCTTTGTGCCAGGAGACCAAGTCTCAGGGCACCCTCTCCTGCCTTCCCCAGATTCCCTGTGGGGCTGGACAGAGCCGCCACCCAGCCTGGCCACCGCCTATGAGCCCTTCGACCCCTCGGCAGTCTCCCTCAGCCAATTCCCGGGCCTCCCACTCTCCTACCTGCCCTTCAGCTATGGCCCTGGGGGGCAGCTGGAGCCCGCCCCAGGCCCAGGGCTCAGCACCTACCAGGAGGAGGACTTTGGGGGCCAGGTGAGCAGAATGAGCAGGGCAGGAAGGGGATAGGGATAGATCAGCACGATGTGACCCAGAGCAGTAGTTTGGGAGCCAGCCAAGTTGGAGGTCACTTCTCCCTCTGAGGATGCGGAGAAGGCTGGATCAGGTGATTTCTGAGGTCCCTTCCAGTGCTGTGATAGAGAAGGGGAGGACTGAGAGGCCTGGGTAGGTTCTGGGATACCAGCTTGGAGAAAAGTTCTGACCTCCCCCTCCCTGCTCCCAGCCCCTGGCTTCATTTACCCAGTTCCCCAGTCCTGGCTTATCTGAGGATGAGGAGTTTCCAATGGACAGCCCAGCCCTGGAAGTGTCTGACAGCGAGTCTGATGAGACCCTGGCAGCTGGAGGGGAAGGCAGAGGAGTCGATGCAGGTATGATGCCACCTGGTCTGGGATGGGGAGACAGCCCTGAGTCTAATGGGAGAGTTCTGCCCCTAGGAAGTGCCTGCTCCCATCACAGTCTCAGAGGCCATTTGATCCATCCCCTGGCTGACTAAGAATGTACCCTGCTACAGCATAAGAACCGAAGTGGTCATCCTGAGGATGGGGAGCTCACTACCTCTTGAGGTAGCCCAGTTCACAACTTGATAACTGTTAGGAAATTCTTCCTTTCTCCAAGTGTAGTTTGTCCCCATGGTTCCTGGTTCTGCCATCTGGGGCCAGACAGAATAAAGTTAATCTCTCCACCCTCTATTGGAAGCCTGCTGTTATGTCCCCCCTCTCCAAAATTAGCCTATCCCTCAGTCCATGTGATCTTACTGTACCTTCAGGGGCCCCCAGTAAGCTCCCCTGTCTCAGCCCTGTGACTTCAGGCAAATCAGGACCCTTCCCTGGGTCTCCTTCCTCACCTATGAAATGTAGATGTTCCTCTTGGCTAGAAAACTATGACTAGGGAGAAGGGGAGACCCAAGCAGATTCGGAGGCAAAGCTATGGGGACCTTGGACACAGTCCAGGCTGCTGCTGTGCCCAGTGTTTATGAAAAGCAGTCACATTTTTTAGCAGGTAAACAGAGTTCAGCTTGTATTAAGCAGGAAAAATTGGTTACTGTGATGGGTCCCCAGCTTTGCCCCCACAGCTGAGGTCTCAGTGCCCCCTCCCCATTGCTCCAAGGTCTCTCCTCATACAGAATCTGTCTGAAAAACCTTAGAGGAAATCCTTGGTGCTTCCTGTCCCTGGCACCAGCTACTAATGACACCTTTCCTCATTGGCTGATGGGTTGACTTCTACAGAGCTGATGGAGGGCAGGTGTCCCCAAAGGATGCAAGTGGGGGTGGCGTCCTGGCTGACATCCAGCCTGTTCTTCCTCTGCAGGTGCCCGGAAGAAGCTCCGTCTCTACCAGTTCTTGCTGGGGCTGCTAACCCGCGGGGACATGCGGGAATGCGTGTGGTGGGTAGAACCTGGTGCTGGCGTGTTCCAGTTCTCCTCCAAGCACAAGGAGGCCCTGGCCAGGCGGTGGGGCCAGCAGAAAGGCAACCGCAAGCGCATGACCTACCAGAAACTGGCCCGGGCCCTGCGCAACTATGCCAAGACCGGAGAAATTCGCAAGGTCAAGCGAAAACTCACATACCAGTTTGACAGCACCCTGCTGACCACCCGGCGGGCATGAGGGCCCCAGGGTGTACCTTGGGGGAGCCATGGTGGTTGTCACCAAGAGGGTTTGGAGCTCCCCCTCCCTGAGCTAACAGTGCTTTGAGATTCTCCACTCCTGAGTCAAGAGCCTCTGAAGCCTTCCCCCATCAGGGGCTCCGAGGGCCCCCTCCAAACCCTGTCTGGGGCTGTCTCAGGGCCTCAGCCATCCCTGGCCTGCAATGACTCCAGCACTAGCTTCTTGGGAAGGGATGGGGAAGTCAGGGCCACCCATGACCACCTCAGACCCCGATCCATAGCCCTTGCCTGGATACCTGCAAGCCCCCTTTCTGGTCCTCTCACTCCTGTTCCAGAGGGTATTCAACCCTGACACGCCCTATGACTTTGGGGGAGCTGGTCCTCAATGTCTTTAACTATAAAAGGGAGGGGGCTGCAGCCTCCAGTTGCCAAGGGCCCTGTAGTCTGGGCCCCTTCCCACCAGAGCAGATCCAAGCTAGGATCGTTTTGCCTGGGTGCCTCCCCCTCACTGGAGCTCAGGACCAAATCTCCAGGCCTCCAAAGTCATCAGCCCAGCCAAGGGTCTACTGAAGGGCTAGCCCTAGATCTTGGACTGGAAGGAACCATATCACAATGGTGTAGAGGGGGAGAAGTGAGGGGCTAAGGCCCCCTACCCTAGTCACACCTGGATCCAGGTCCTGGGTCCCTCAGTGGCTGACTGGGTAGCCCTCTGGCCTTTGTTTCTCTAAGGCAGCTGTGTGACTTGGCTGTGCCTCAGTTTCCCCATATGTAAAAAGAGGGATGATCCCTGAGGTCTCTCTCTGGCTTTTTGGTCCTGGCCCTGACTCATTGTGTAACCCTGAGTATGTTGTCCCTTTTTCGGCCTCAGTTTCTCCCTAAGGGAGTTTGGCCAGACAACATCTAAGGTTCTGTCTGGCTCAGACGTTCTGTATTGGATCTGAAGGAGTTCCCAAAGTGCTATGGGCTGCTTCTGAAGGGAGTGAACCCTGCCCTGGATACTGGAGGGAGGGTCTTTGTGAGATTTATTGTCATGTGGGCCTCACTCTGGGACCCCTGCCCACTGGAGTGCTTTCCCACAATCCTCCTTAGCTGGTTCCAGGGCCATTCTCTCTCAGTGCCTCTACATCTCCTCCCTAGGTCACCTGGAGAGGGGACTGGTCAGGGGTGTGCAGAGGGGTCTGGAGTCCATTGTGGAGAGGTCAGGAGGATTCTGGCTGGGCCTGGAACCTGGGCCTCTGACCTCTGAGACAGTTAGTTCCTCCCTACCAAAATGCCTTGGAAGAGGCACCCCCTTCCTCCAATCAGCCTCCCTGCCCCTTCCTACCACAGACCTTCCAAAGTCACGAATTTTGTGAATAAAAGATGAACACACTGGAACATGGGGTGTTCTTTGGGAAACTGCCCACATGGAATCAACCCAAGCAAACACCTTGGGACTGCTGAGCTTCTGTGCCCCACCCCTAACGCTCCAGTGGAGCCACACTGAATGGGGACGGGGCTGGCACACACACACACACACACACACACACACACACACACACACGCACACACACACGCACGTAGTTCAGCTATGTCTGACTCGGTGACTCCATCTGGGGTTTTCTTGGCAGAGACGCAGGAGTGGTTTGCCATTTCCTTCTCCAGCTCATTTGGCAGATGAGGAAACTGAGGCAATCAGGGTGAAGTGACTTGTCCAAGGTCACACAGCTAGTGTCTGAGGCCGGATTTGACCTCGGGATCTCTGACTACCAGGCCCGTCCTTGGTCTACTGCACGACCCAACTGCCCCAATGTTTCTGGCTCCTTGTTGCCACTGCTCTCTCTTCCAAAATCTGTCTCTCTCAGATGGCTCCCCAGCTGTCTGTCTGTTGTGGAAATCTTAGCTGCTGCTGGGTGGGAGGACTCCCACTATCCCTCCTCATTCCTCCCTGCCTCATCTTGTATCTGTGTCTCCCTCCACAACTCTGTTCCACCTCCTTGTTCTAGGTCTTGTCCCCTCCTCCCCTCTAAGTCTCTCTCTTCCCCCTCCTCCTCCTCCTCCTCCTTCTTCTCTCTCTCTCTTCCTCCTCCCTCTCTCTGTCTCTCTGTCTCTCTCTTCCTCCTGCTCCTCCTTCTCTCTCTGTCTCTGTCTCTGTTTCTCTCTCTCTCTCTCTCTCTCTCCCTCCCTCTCTCTCTGTCTCTGTTTCTCTCTCTCTCTCCCTCCCTCCTTCCCTCCCTCCCTCCCTCTCTCTCTCTCTCTCTCTCTCCCCCTCTCTCTGTCCATCTCTCTCTTCCTCCTCCCTCCCCCTCTCTCTCTGTCTCTCTCTGTCTCTGTCTCAGTTTCCTGGCCATCTGAATCAATGCACCCCCCAACTCTTGCTAGGCTTCTCAGACTCCCTGCCCTGTGCTCCTTACCCCCTTCCACCCCATCTTCTGCTGCTCTCTATTGCTTGCTGCCCAACCCCCCATCTTAATGGAGAGAGTCTGACTAGAGACTGCTGCCATCAGCAAGCATTCCACTTTGCATGGGTCAAACATTCTGCCAGCCCCGGTAAAGGTTAAAGGGATGTTTTGTTGTGTTTTGGTGAGGGAGGACCGGAGCTTGTGCCAGTACCTCAAATCATCCTTCCTCCCACCCTACCTTAGGCTTCAGCTCAGAAAAGGATTCATGAATCCTGGGCTCCCCAGTCCTTGCAGGCCTTGCTGTACTCTCTCCCACTTCCTTCAGGGCTCCCTCCTTCCTTGGGAATCAGAGGGCCAGAATGGCGGAAAGTTCCTCTGAGGGGTGTTTGGCTCTGGGTAGGGGACCCTGGGGTGGAGTAGCCTAGGCCAGGTGGCCTGGCCACAGCAGTTGGGCTGGGATAAAATGTCCCTGAGTTGGGGCACTCGGTGGTGAAAGCCTAAGAAGTTCTCCACACCTCAGATGGAGAAAGCAGGTTTTCCCTAGGCAAAGAGACGTCTCTGGAGTTCTGGCTGCCCTGGCTCAAGCCAGCCCTCAGCACTAACCTGAGACTTGGTGCCCACTCCAAGAAACCTGATCCTCCCCACTGACCCAGGGACTTGGCTCTCGTTTCCCCAAGGGTCCAATTTCTCTGAAGATGCCTAACTTGCAGACATTCGGGTGCCTGGGCCCCCAGCCTTACCCTAACCCAAAAGAATGCCAGAGGCCTGATACTCTAACTCCTGTCTCCCTTAAGGACCCAATTGTTCTGATATCCCAGCCTGCCCCCCATACCAAGGTATCCTGCTTCCACAGCTCCCAGGCAGTATAGACCCAGGTGTCCCCTTCCCCTGCCCTGAGGCCTCCCACAGACAGCCAGGTGTCCTGACCCTCCAAACCCTCCCTCCTCCACCCCCGCCTCTCCTTGCCTCAGAGACCAAAGTGTTGTTGCCCTGGCCTCCAAAGGGAGCCAGGCCCGCTATCCTTGGCCCCCCGCCCCTGCCCACCCCCCTCACCCCGGCCCAGCTGTTATTTCTCGCCCTTTAGAGAACGCCTGGGGAATTTGGAGGGGGTGGGGAGTAGGTGCTGAGTCAGGTGTCTCTCGGGAGGCTCCAGCCTCCTTAAAACCCCACCCCGCCATCCATCCCAGGTCCTGTTGTCCCAGGAAGATTTCCGACTAGTCACAGGCTAAGATGCCGGAGCCCAAACCAGGTGGGGACCCCCAACCCCTCACCCCTGACCTATTCCTGAAGGAGGCTGGGAGGGGCGTGCTCTCTCTCAGAGTCAGAGGTCCCGAGGTTGGGGTGGCACAGGGAGGACGACCCTAGTCTGGGAGGGGGAGAAGATGAAGGGCAGAGAAAAGGAAGAGTAAGGTGAGGGGAGCTTGGAGGTAAATGAGTGCAAAGAGCAGGGTCTGAGGGAAAGAGACCCCTTGGGCCAGGACAGGGGAGGGAGACTTTGGCATAGAAGGAAAGTGCCCTTTGTGAGAGAGGCAGGGAATAGGGCCGCTTACCAGGATGGGGGGAGGTAGCCCCTTTGTGTGGAGGGGCAAGGGCCCCCACTTCGGGGGGAGGGAGCCCCTTTGCACTCAGTGGGAGAAGTGGGATCCGAGCAGGGTGCTGACACTAGGTGCTGGGTGCTGATCTCAGCGCATGGGTTTCCAGTTACCTGACCCCAGATCAAGCTAATTATACCCCAGGCCAGGTCCTCTGGAAAAGGTCAAGACCAGTTGGCCTGGGCTTGGGCGGGGTGAGGAAGGAGCAGAGGCTCTATTTGGGGGCATCCTCCCTGGTCCTGTTGGCCCTGCCCTGTCCCTGGAGAACGGGAAGTTTCCAGGGGGAGGAAGTGAGGGAAAGCAGGTGTCTGGGGGGGCGGGTGGGAGGGACTAAAACGCCTGAGCCGTCCAGGATTGGGTGCTGGGGGACATCTGAAGGGCAGGGGCTGAGTTCAGCACCCCTGAATCCTTGGGTGGATGAGGGCTAGAGGATCAGGACCCGGGGATCCCTGGTTCTTTGTGACCCTTTTCAGCCTCCATCCCCTCACAGCTGCCAAGAAGCCTGCTGCCAAAGCTAAGGATGTCCCCAAAAAGGCTGACCCTGACCAGGGGACTGCACCTGCCCCACCCAGTGGTAAGACCCCTCCCCCTACCGGTGATAAGACCCCCTCCCCACGAAGCCTCAGCCCCACCTGTGGCCCTGCCATGTCTGCAGATACTCAGTTTCTCCTTTGCACCCCCCATCTAGAAACCCAAGGACATTTCCTGGAAATTGTCTCTCCTCTCTAGCCTCCTGATCCTTGAGCTGTCTACACTGTTGTGTCTATTCCCCCAATCCTCACCCTCCTTTCTCCAAACTCCCTCTGACTTTGGGGGGGTCTGGGCTCCCCTTCTCATCCCTGATCCCCCAAACTTTGGGGTTGCCATTTCAATTTTTCTTCCTGCTCCTGCGCCACCCAGGCGTTTTGGGACCAAATTGCTCCGGACTCCATCTAACCTCTAGAGGAACAAAGCCTAGACCCTGTGCCTGCCTCAGATACTAGCTGTGGCTCTGACACCTGTGCAGGTGTGCTTCCTTATCTGTAAAACCAGGCGGTTGACCTCCATGATGGCTGAGGCCTTGTAGCTCTTAATGTAGGATGCTCTGATTCCCTGCTCCCTCTTGTCTGCAGCCTGGGCCTCCCTCCCTTCACCTTCCCTGCATCGATTCTGAAGACATCCAGCAGAGCTGGGGGAACAGGGAGGTGGGGTGACTGGTTAGGGAGGTGAAAGACTACCCCTGGTATGGAAAGGCCACTGCTTGCCTGCTTTCATCCCGGGGTTCTGAGCCCCTGAGGAAGCTCCCTCCTCAGTTCCTGAGTCCCAGGATGGAATGAGAGGCCTCGGAGGGGGGGTGGGGCGGGCAGTGAGCCTGGGGGTCTGTCCAGGAGAGGCTCACTGTGTCATGCCTTCCCACCCTCTGCTCCAGGAAGCCTCCTAATCCCCCTGCCCTTTCCTGCCAGCCCCCTTCACCCCAGTGCCCATCCCCCAGTTCCTCTCCCTTGTCCCTCCCCTCCAGTTCTCCAGCTTTCCAGACTCTCCCAGTTTCCCTCCCCCTCCATCCCTCCTACATCTCTACGGTCTGCTACTGATTTGATGCTGAATTATGTAATAAGTTTTGTCATATTTATTAGCAAGTACTCCATAATCCAATGATTAAGGCAGAAGGAGACCTGGGAGGAAGGGGCCAACGGACCACTTCAGGGTGGAAGTCAGGAACAACTTCCTAACAATTAGAAATAACCAAGAGGGAGATGGGCTGCCATGGGAGGCAGTGGAGGGTCTTCAGCATGGGAGGTCCTCCGATGCTGTGTTCAAGTTACGATGCCCAGAAAGCTGCCTTGAGGCTGGGCAGTGGCGTACAAGCTACTTTGTATCCACCTTGTATCCATTTGTCCAGCCTGTACATAAGCCTGCTGTCTTTCCTGCCTCACTTTTTTGTCTTTATATCAATCAAAAACCACGGTAAGAGCCTTCGATGTGCCGGGCACTGTGCTGGTGCTTGGTGACTGACTGATTCACAAGTGCCTAATAAATATTGGAATCTGGAGTGAAGTCCTGACTCAGCCACTGACTGGCTTTGTGATGGTGAGCATGACCCAACACCCTTTGGACCTCAGTTTCCCACAGTATAGAATTGGACAGGAAGTGCTCTGGACATTCTCTTTCCTACCAACCCCATCATTGTATGATTTTAACCCACCTTGCCTCATTTTACAGGTAGGGAAACTGAGGTTCATAGGTTAGGGACACTATTCTACAGAAGGGAAAAATAAGGCTCAGTGAGGGTCAGGGACTTGTCCACCATCTCATCTTGCATAGGCAGAAACAGGCACAGATTGGGGTCAGGGACTTGTCTAGTCACCCCTCTTATTCCACAGAAGAACCAGAGTGCCTGGCAGGTTCATTTTATTGCCTTCCCTCGTTTCCTGTTTATCCTGTATATATATATATATATATACACATACATACATACATACATACATATATATGTATGTATGTATGTATGTATTAGTTTGTATATTGTCTGCCCCCCCCCCCCCCCACCCTCGACAGTAGACTGTAATAAGCTCCTTGAGGGCAGGGAACGTCTTTTGCCTCTTTGGGCATTTCTGGCTCTTAGCACACTGGCCTGCCACATGGGGAAGGGCTTAATATTTACTGACTGACTGTGGAGGGAGGTATGGTCCTTCACCTTCCCCTCAGTTCTCAGATCTCAGGAATCACCTCAAATAAAGTCATCTTCCTACCCCCATGCCCTCTGGCTAAGCCCCTGACTCACAGACTAACCTTCTGAGCAGAGCTGCCCCCTGAAGACCAGTCACCCACTGCTGAGGAGCCTACGGGGATCTTCTTGAAGAAACCAGAGAATGTGTCTGTAGAGGCAGGTAAGGAGACTGAGCTCCTGGGGCAAGCTGGGAAGTGGATGTGGAGGTACTCCCATGCTAGGGTCCCAGAGGGAGGCTGAGGGCTGAGCTGCCTGGGCACCCCACAGAGGTACAGGGGGAGAGGATAGCTCTCTGAGACCCCAGGGGCAGGGTGAGTCCACCTGGAGGAGGAGCCAGATGGTCATGGCCTGGAAGGAAACTGGTGCTTTATGTCTCTGAGGGGGCCTGGCCCCCCAAGCTGGGGTGAGCCCTGGATCCCTGGGCATTGCCTGAATAACCTCTGATCCCTTGGTCCCCAGGGAAGGACGTGGTGGTCACGGCCAAAGTGAATGGGAAGGAACTCCCTGAAAAGCCTGTCATCAAATGGTTCAAAGGGAAATGGTTAGAACTGGGCAGCAAGAGTGGGGCCCGATTCATCTTCAAGGAGAGCCATGACCAACAGAACAACGTGAGGCCTGGGACAGTAATGGAGGGGAGAGGACAGCAGCAGTGGGGATGGGGGGGAGCTGGGGTGGCAGTGGAGGGGAGGGGGCCTGGGGCCACCTTTGAGACATATTTGGGTGTGAGACCCTGGGCCAGTGCATCAGCGCTCTAGGCCACTCCGTTGCAGAGAAGGTGCCAACTTCCATTGGTGGAGGAAGTTCCTTCACCCAGGAGTTACCAGTACCAATAAAATCAGAGTTCTGGTCACTTTATCTATGAGCACATTCTCCAGGGCAATGGAACTTCTTCAGGGCAGGGGCTGATCTGAGTATTTGTCTTGGGGCTTCGTATGCTGCGGGCCTTTGCGGTTGGAATTGCCCTTAAGAAGTTTGGGGCAGGCGGGGTGGGTCTGAGAGAGGAGTGATCCTGTCCTGCCCAGACCCGGAGGCAGCCAACTGCGCCAAGTCTGAGGCTCTCCCGGTCTCCCCAGGTGTACACGATCGAACTGCACATTGAGAAGGTGGTCGTGGGGGATCGAGGGGACTACCGGTGCGAGGTGAAGGCCAAGGACGCTTGTGACAGCTGCAGCTTCAGCATCGACGTGGAAGGTATGATACCATCCATGACTTATCGAAGGCAGACGTGTTGGGCCCTCTGGATGAGGGAGGGGGAGTCAAGGCCCCTGAGGGAGGGGACAAAGAAGGACCCGAGCTCACTTCTATCCCCATCCCCTCTCAGTTCCCAGCCAAGATAGCGGTAACATCCTGGAAAGCTTCAAGCGCTCGTGAGTGACCCCCAAGCCCTGCTCTCCTCTGGAGGTCAAGTGTGGCAGGTGCCACCGGCCCCCAAACCCCCACTACTCCCCTTTCTGCCCCGGGGTGGCGGTGGCCACGACTAGGGGAGGTCTGGGGCCTGACACAGGGAGAAAGCCCAAAGAGGCGGGATATCCCGAGGGGCGGGTACACAGAGACCTGGACCTCTAGGCCCGAAGCCCAGAGTTCAGGTCGGACCTCGGATGTAACCGTGTGGCCCTCGCCTGTAAAATGGGTACAGCAGTAACTCCCTCCCTCCTGGGGCTGCGGAGAACAGAATAAGTTAATGATCCGAATGGCGCTTTGCAAACCTTAAAGCCTGGTACCTACACCGCTTAACAGTCGCCTCTCCCTGCAGAGGTGAAGGCAAGTCAGAGGATGCTGGGGAGCTGGATTTCAGCGGTCTTTTAAAGAAAAGGTGAGGCCCCAGCCGGCCCTTAGCCTCCTCTTTGGCCCTATGGGAGCCCCCCTTCCTCCGCGGGGCGTCCTTGCCTATTCCCTTCCGGAGATGGGGCGGGGTCCCAGACCTGAACCCCCTCCCCCTCTTCCTCCCCTCTCTTTCCCCCTCCCCGCACCCCCTCAGTCTCCGCCTGTGCCTCCCGCCTCTTCAGGGAGGTGGTGGAAGAGAAGGAGAAGAAGAAGAAGAAGAAGGATGATGATGACCTGGGGCTGCCCCCCGAGATCTGGGAGCTGCTCAAGGGGGCCAAGAAAAGCGAGTACGAGAGGATAGCTTTTCAGTACGGCATCACCGACCTACGCGGGATGCTCAAGCGCCTGAAGAAGGCCAAGGTGGAGGTCAAGAAGAGCGCAGGTGAGGGCGAGGGCCGGCTGGGGGAGGGGCGCCGGGGAGGCACCATTCGGGGGGGCTATGCCTGAGCCCCTCCCCCTCCCCCTCCCCACAGCATTCACAAAGAAGCTGGACCCTGCTTACCAGGTGGACAAGGGCAACAAGATTAAGCTGATAGTAGAGATCAGTGACCCTGATCTGCCGCTCAAGTGGTACAAGAATGGGCAGGAGATCAAGCCCAGCAGCAAGTGGGTATAGGGATGTGGCGGGGGAAAGGGATAAAGGCGCGATAGGGGGAACCCAGAAAATTTCAGCTGGACAGAACCCCTAGAAGGCAGTTCGGGGATGGGGAGCTTGGCGGGAAGGGCGCCCAACATCGCGGGCCAAAGTGGGCAGCAGAGCTGAGGTGGGGAGGAGACCCGCGGGGCCGAGCCCTCAGCACCCTGCGGCTGTGCCAGGTATGTGTTCGAGAACGTGGGCAAGAAGAGGATCCTCACCATTAACAAATGCACTCTGGCCGATGACGCTGCCTACGAAGTGGCGGTCAAGGATGAGAAGTGTTTCACCGAGCTCTTCGTCAAAGGTGGGGGGCTTGGGCAGGCGGGGCGGGGGCGGGGTGCCGAGGGGCTCAGGGGAGCCTCCCCCGTGACCGTCCCTCGCCTACCGCTCAGAGCCCCCAGTCCTCATTGTCACGCCCCTGGAGGACCAGCAAGTGTTTGTGGGTGACCGCGTGGAGATGGTGGTGGAGGTGTCAGAGGAGGGAGCCCAGCTCATGTGGCAAGTGACACCGGGGCTCTCTCCCGGTCCCCAAACTTGTCCCTTGGCCCCTGACCCCTCTGTCTCTGACCTGTGTGCACCCCATGGACCCAAGGCATGCACGAGCCTAGGCCCTATTCTGGAACTCCCTCCCCTCCTTATTCCCAACCTCCCGACTGGCCCCACAGCCTCCCCAAGAACCCCGACCCCCTTATTCCCAGGTGGCCCCAGCACTCAGTGCTCCTGGGTCTGAGCCCTCCCCTTTCCTCTACTGTTCCTAGGATGAAGGATGGGATAGAAATGACCAAGGAAGATTCTTTCAAGGCTCACTTCCGCTTCAAGAAAGACGGCAAAAAACACATGCTGATTTTCTCGGAAGTCACCCTAGAGGACAGAGGCCGCTACAAGGTCATGACTAACGGTGGCCAGTGTGAGGCTGACCTCATCGTGGAGGGTAAGGGGCCCTTGAAGGGAGGGTCTGGGGTCGATGCACCTAGCTGTGACTGCCCAGGTGTAGGGGGCTTCCTCCTGATGCCTCCCTCCCCACGCCTCCCTCCCCACAGCAAAGCCAGAGGGGGAGAAGGAAAGATTCAGGCTCCCAAAGGGCCTCTGGGGCTGGAATTCGAAAAGCTTCTTCATCTCCTAGTAAATTGAGTTCAATTCAATCACCATTTATGAAGCGCTGACTGTGTACAGGGTCCTGTGCTTAGGGCTGGGGAGACACAAATTTTACATAATGCCAAGTTCCTGCCTTTAGGGAGGTCATAGTCTAGTAGAGGGATTCTCTTTCATGCCATACACATTTATGAAGCAATGACTGTGTACAGTGCTCACTTATAAGGGAGACACAGACCTGTTATGTCAGATCTCTGCTCCCAAGGAGTGCGCAGGTTTAGGAGGAGCATTCCACTCAATTCAGTAAGCATTTATTAAGCACCTCAGGTGTTCAAATCATGTAGGCAGTCAGCACTGGGGCCATCTTGGCTCCAGGAGTGGCTAATAACGGAGCACATCCTCTCTCCCTCCAGAGAAGCAGCTGGAGGTCCTCCAGGACATAGCAGATCTGACAGTGAAGGCTTCAGAACAGGCCATGTTCAAGTGTGAAGTGTCTGATGAGAAGGTGACAGGAAAGTGGTACAAGAATGGTGTGGAGGTTCGACCCAGCAAGAGGATAAAAATCACCCACCAAGGCCGGTGAGCATTGAGGGAGGGACTGTGGACTCCCACAGCAACCTCTGTCTCTGATTTGGATTCCTCCCAGTTCTATCCCAACTTCCTGCCAATCCATGGCTGGGCCCATCCTTCAAAGGAGCATCTTTGGCCAACCTGGCCGGATTCTAGCATTAAAAGGCTGTCCTGGGAGAAGGAATCAGGCTTGCTCCATTTGACTCCAGAGGGTGCAGTGAGTAGAGGTAATCGGGGCTGATGACACAGAGAACTTCCTAACTATCAGAGATGCCCCAGCATAGAAGAGGGGCCAGGCCCCTTCTTTCTGGAGGGTAAGGTTTAGTCTGAATTGCCCTCCAGTGGCTTCTGGGGCCTCATTTTCCTCTTGTGTAAAATGGAGCCCAGAAAGCTGACTTTGGGAGCTTGGTGGAAGTGCTGCCTTTGACCGCGGCTGACCCAGTGACCCTAAGCAGATGGCCAGCCTCCAGCACTCTGGACAGCTCCAGAGAAAGTGCCTACCTGTGTTGCCTAGGGGGATTCACTGTACCAGTGGAATCTCTGCTCCCTAAGGCGGCTCTGGTGGGAACATACTGTCAGGAAGGCTGCACGCATTTACCAAGTGCTCCAAGGACAACAAAGAGTTTTACTGATTCTATCATTTGTGACCCTCATTTTACAGATGAGGAAACTGAGGCAGAGAGCAGGTGAGTGATCTGCCCAGCCTCACACAGTGAGGAAGGGGGAAAATTTGAACCCGCACCTTTCTAATCCTCAGTCCCACCTATTTCCCTATCAGTCACTCAGTCGAGAAATATTTATTTAATGCCTACTGTTTGCCAGGCTCTAAGCTAGGTGCTAGGGATGGAAAAATAGGAGTGAAACGCTTCTGCTCTCAAAGGGCTTGTACTCTAACAGGGAAACCAGATATACCTGTGTAAGTATGCACACACAGCCTTCAAGGTCCTCTCATCCGATCCCCTCACTTTATGGATGGGGAAACTGAGGCCCAGTCAGTCAGCATTTGTCAGTGCCTTCTCTGAGCACAACTGGGCTCTGTTCCCAGCTCTGAGTGTGACCCAGGTCCTGCCATCTGTTGGGACAGTCAGCACACATAGAAATAGAAATATTAACAAAATGCAGTGGCTGGTGGGGGCAGCAGCCTTTGAACCTAGGACAGGGGACTCCCCATCTAGCTCCCGGGCTACTCTCAGCAGACCTCTGTGATTTCTTGGTCCCCTTGGTCCCAGGGATTCCTACAGTGTGGGACCAAGGGGACCTACGCTGTGGGGAGGGGTGGGGTGAGGGGCACAGGGAGGAGGCCTTGGCCTGGGCATAAGAACCTCTCACCTGTTGTAAATATCACCACATTATATGCAAACCTAATCATTTTCCTAAACCCTGTGGAATGTGGCTGTTCTGCCAATGGATCCTGGCTCCCCCACCTGCCTTTAGGCTTCATGGAAATGAGGCAGAAGGGACTCTGTGGTTCTGAGAATTTCACATAGACAACTTGGCCTCTCCTATGGCCTGACCATCCCCAGTCTGGAGGGGTGGGGTAGTGGTCTTCCATGGTGGGGGACTCTAAGAAATGGACCTCAAGGGACACTGGCAGGACCTCCCTGTCCCCAGGTTGTCTGCATCTGTATCATGGAATGGGACAGTTCCCTCCCAACCTTGATTCCTGAGCTCCCACGGTCCTATGTTTCCCCTCTAGGATCCACAAACTGGTCATCGATGACGTCCGTCCTGAGGACGAGGGTGATTACACGTTTGTGCCCGATGGCTTTGCCCTCACCTTATCAGCCAAGCTCAACTTCCTGGGTGAGACTGACCCCCATCCCCCACTCCCCTCCCTCCATCATTGTGCCATCATGGAACAGTCTGTCTCTGCTGCTCTGCCAAATGGGCGAGAGAACTCAATGAATCAAATTCGCAGATTTCAGCTTAGGAGCACAAGATTTAAGAAAGTCTCAGAGAAGCGGGGTGGGGAAGCTGCTGGTGTTTCTAAGAATGCCAAAGCAGGGTGGCAGAAAGGCAGGATGGGCCGGGTGGATAGGGGCTAAAGCAGCTCACTGATACCAAGAGCAGTGTCCCAAGGTCCCTGGAAATGGACACCAACTCCCTGTCCCTGGGATTCGCAACAGCACAAGCCATGTTTCTGGAAGGAGTGCCCCAAGCGCTACCAACAATGAGGAGGTCCTGTGAGGAACTGCAGACTCCAGGCGCGCAGTGTGGGTTTTTCACACTGTCACCCATGGAGGGAAAGGGATTCCCCGCAAATGGATTTGGGAATTGAACAGCTTCACTGGAAGGGGTGAAGGGAACTGCTGATCAGGGACAGAGCACACCCAGCTAGGCAAGTCACCAAGCATTGATTAAACGCCTACTGTGTGCCGGCACTCTGCTAAGTGCCAGGGATGCAAGGCAAAGCAAGATAAAACAGAAACCCCACAAAAGCTGATGAGAATGAATTGACCAAGTGTCCTGCAAAGCTAATGGAAGAGAACTGGAGAGAGAAAACCATTTTATGTGCATTCCCTAAGATATTTACCAAAGAGCAGGGGCTAAACAGGCACCCATGAACTTAAGAAAAATGTATTTTGATAACGTTTCAGTAGAATTGGTTTCCTTTGCAATCCTGTGTATAATTATTTATTTAAAAAATGGAACCCTCAGAAGGTTTCACTGATCTGCCTGCCTGCTCAGGAGGTCTGTTCCATAAACAAAGGACAAAGAAATTCGGTAGAGATCAAGGTGATGGCTTATAATTCACTTCCCTAGTGGGACGAGCTGCCCTGGGAGATGTGGGTCAGCCCCTACTAGAAGGGACACGCTACATGGGGATTCTTTGTGTGAAAGACTGGAATTAATTGGCTGCTGAGGTCCTTTCCAAATCTCAAATTCTGTGCCTCAGATGTTACTTAGTCAATAAACATTCATTAAGTACCTCCCATGTGCCAGGCACTAGGTGAAGGCTGAGGATACAGAAGGAGGTAAAAGATAGCACCTGCCCACAAGGAGCTTGCCATCTATTTGGAGCCCACAATAGGGAGACAGAAGTAGGCAACAACTGTTCAGAAAAGGATCTGGGGGTTTCAGTGGACTGCAAGCTGAAGCAAGCTGAGTGAATGGTGCGATGAGGCAGCTTCAGGAATAGGAAAGACTCCCTAGAAATGAAATCTGCCCTAAGGTGGAATAGGACTGCTTTAGAAGCAGTGGGCTTCCCTTTCCCAGAGGGCTTCCTGGCCAACCAGACCCCACCCACTTGGTTGGTATATTGGGATACAAATAGTCTGGATTCCTTGATGGGCCAGTTGGAGTAGCCAGTCACTGAGGTCTCTGCCAGTTCTCAAATTCTGTGACTCAGAACGCTGAATTGGAAGGGGTCTCAGGCATCACTGTATCACAGGCCCCCTTCATTTTACAGAAGAAAGAGACTCAGTAGAGTGTAGGGGCATGGCCAAAGTCCTTGAGTTAGGAACTGACAGCCCCCCTCTGTCTGGGTCTGTTTCTCTGTGTCAAAGGGGGCCTAACACCTTCCCTGGCCACTTCACGGGCCCCAGGAATCCTGGGAGGGCACTGGTGAGTATCCATTTGGGGGTATTTCCAGGGTCCCCCAATTCCCCATCCTCTCCCTCTCAGGACTCTGTCCTCTTGGTCTTTATCTGCCCTATAACCGTCACCTGGCAACAAGGGCATATGAGATGGTGCTAAAGCCACAGGAGCCAGTCCAAATCCCTAATGGCTTCCTTTCTTTCTCTCACTCCCAGAGATCAAGATCGATTATGTACCCAAGCAAGGTGAGTGCTACTGCCCCGGAAATGGGGTGTCGGGGACTGGAGGAGCTGGCCCCAGGGGACCCAGGCAGTGTAGGAGGGCTGGGGAGGGGGATGCCTCAGGCTCTCAGGGGAGCAGTGGTTGGGACCTGGAGGGTGCTCAGGGCTCCATCCCCCAGGAGGGATGAGGGCAGGCCATGGGGAGGCTGCCTTGGGCCTCCTGGTTTGGGAAGACCTAACTCTGGTCCTCATTTGTTCCCAGAACCCCCTAAGATCCATTTGGACTGCTCAGGGCAGACCTCTGAGAACACTATTGTGGTAGTAGCTGGAAACAAGGTCAGGCTAGATGTGGCCATCACGGGAGAGCCCCCTCCCACCGTCACCTGGATGAAGGGGGATGAGGTATGTGGGGAGACATCTCCAGCTCCCTGTGGTCTGCCCCTCATTTGGCTTTGCGGAGTTAGCAGGAAGGGGAAACTGGCTCCTGCCCACTCTCCACAGGACCTTAGGACCTTGGGACTTGGTGTTGGAAGGGCCTTGAGTTCATTGATCCAACTCCATTTGAAAGATGGGGAAACTGAGGCTTGGAGGAAGGCAGGAGCTTGCTCCGCCACAAGCTCTTACAGGGTCCAAAGCTTTCATGCACAGCTCTCAGGGCCAGCTCCCTTATTTGCCAGATGGGGAAACTGGGGCCCCAGCCCATTCAGGCAAGTGGCAAAAGGCCAGGGTTTCTAAAGGTGGTCTCTTCCTTGGCCTGCATCCCCATGGCCCTCTCCTGCCCTTAGGTGTTCTCCAACACAGAGGGCAGAACCCGCCTTGAACAGCGGCCTGACAACAGCAGCCTTGTGATTGAGGGGGCTGAGAGGGCTGATGAGGCCAAGTATACCATCAAGGTTACTAACCCCGCGGGCGAGGACACGGCTACCCTCTTTGTCAAGGTTGTAGGTGAGTGGGAAAAGGGCTTGGAGGAGCTGGGCAGGAGGCTGGGCAGAGGAGTCTGTGGGATGGGGAGGAGGGGTTTTGGAGAAGGCAAAATGGCAGGATGGCTTTGGCTTCCATAGGATGGATCTTTTCCCCCTCCTCCAGATGTTCCAGACCCTCCCGAGGCTGTGCGGATCACGTCAGTGGGGGAGGATTGGGCCATTTTGGTCTGGGAGCCCCCCAAGTATGATGGTGGCCAGCCTGTGACTGGTGAGTCACTTGGGGCTGACCTGGTCCCAAGGATGGGGAAATGGACTTTCCATGATGCCTTTGGCCTCTCTGTGATCCTACGCAACTTCTTCATGACCTCCTGACTGGGTTTCTGATTCCCTTTTGACATATGACCTCCTTAGGACCACCTGGTGTCACTTGTCCGTGCCTCCCATCAAGTGTCTCTGTTCTCTCCTTCTGGGCGTTTGCCTGCTATCCCCCAGGGTATCTCATGGAGAGGAAGAAGAAGGGTTCCCACCGCTGGATGAAGCTGAATTTTGAGGTTTTCCCGGAAACGACATACGAGTCGACCAAGATGATTGAGGGCATCCTCTATGAGATGCGTGTCTTTGCCGTCAACGCCATCGGGGTCTCACAGCCAAGCATGAACACCAAGCCCTTCATGCCCATTGGTGAGAAGCTAGCACTATCTCAGTTTCCTCATCTATAAAGTAAGGGGGCTGGACTTGGGGATTTCTCCAGTCCTTTCCAGCTGAATCTCACATCAATCCCAGTTAGACTAACTGACTGGGCTAGGATAACCTAAGACCCTCCCAGTGCAACATAACTTAATGTCCTCTGTCTGTAACCCTGATTCACCTCAGACTGACCCTTGACCCCTGGGATGACCCAGGGTCCCCCTTCAGAATCACCTGCCTTCTTTTACTCTGTTCCCTTGGCTGACCTTTCTGACTCCTTCCCATTCCTTCTCCCCTGCCCTTGCCTCTGACCTGTGACCTCTGTTCCTTAAAGCTCCCACGAGTGAGCCCTTGCATCTGATAGTGGAGGATGTCACTGATACCACCACCACACTCAAGTGGCGCCCACCAGACAGAATTGGGGCTGGGGGCATCGACGGCTACATTGTGGAGTACTGTTTGGAAGGCTGTGAGTGCCCCAGGGGACTGCTTCTCCATGCCCCTCTGGGGCCTCCCACCTCTACGTCTGGGGGGTCACCAAGAAGAATGGCTGGTGGGATGCAAAGTGGGTTTGGCCAAGGGCCAGAGGGGAGTCCTAAGCCCCCTACATTTCTCCCTCCATACCAGCTGAAGACTGGGTTTCAGCCAACACGGAGCCTGTAGAGCGCTGTGGTTTCACTGTCAAAAACTTGCCCACGGGGGCCAAAATCTTATTCCGTGTGGTTGCGGTCAACATTGCTGGCCGCAGTCAGCCAGCTACCCTTGTCCAGCCAGTCACCATCCGGGAGATTGCACGTGAGTGAACCACTGACCTACCACTGATACTGACCAGCCAGGCCAAGGTCAGTGGCATCCATAGATGCATCCAGAGGTGACCATGCAGCCCCTGGGAACTCCTAACCGGGTCTCCTCACCAAGTGTCTGACTCTGGCTACTGTGGGCTAAGAGCACTATCCTGAGGTCCCCTACAGGTGACCATTGACTTCTTGTGGACACCTCTCGTCAGACACAACTGGTTACAGTTCTGAAGAGTGACCAGCTGGCCCTGACCTCCCACTGACAATAAGTCAACGTCCTGACCCTTAACCCCTGATCCTCCACTGATCTCAGACACCATGGGCTAGAGTCCATGTCTTCTCTGACCCTTCTTTGGCTTCTGAATTCTGACCCCCTCCCACTCCTATTCTGCCATCCCCCCTCAGAACAACCCAAGATCCGGCTCCCAAGACACCTTCGGCAGACCTACATTCGCAAGGTTGGGGAGCCGCTCAACCTGGTCATTCCTTTCCAGGTAGAGGCGACCAGGGACCAGGGTGGGAGGGCCAGTAGTCAAAGCAACCCTTCACCTCTGACATTGTCCACAGGGGAAGCCACGGCCCCAGGTGATATGGACAAAGAGTGGGGCACCCCTGGACGCATCCCGTATCCACATCCGGACGAGCGACATGGATACTGTGTTCTTTGTGCGTCAGGCAGCTCGGTCAGACTCTGGGGAGTATGAGCTTAGTGTGCAAATAGAGAACATGAAAGACACAGCCACCATCCGGATCCGAGTCGTGGGTGCGAGAGCTAACTGAGATATGAGGGTGGGGGAGAGGAGGGAACTGAAGGATGGAGAGAAGGAATGAGGCAAGTTAGGAAGGAGGAGAGGGGAAGGGAGAGGCAGAGGTGATGATGGGAATAAAGAAGTGGAGGGGGCAGAGACAAGGGAAGAAGAGGAGAGAGAATGTGGACAGATGGGAATAAGGAGCGATGAAAGGAGTGGGGGTGGGGAAGGGGAAGAGATGGGGGAGGGGGAAAGGAAGAGATGGGGGGAGGGAGGGGAGCTGCCTCTGAGCCCCCCTGCCCCTCCTCAGAGAAGGCAGGACCTCCTGAGAACGTGATGGTGAAGGAGGTGTGGGGCTGTAACGCCCTGGTGGAATGGCAGCCTCCCAAGGACAATGGTAACAGTGAGGTCACCGGCTACTTCGTGCAGAAGGCTGACAAGAAGACCATGGTGAGGGACCGTGGGGGTGGACCAGGGATTTGGTCAGGGTCTCCTGATTTCATAGATGGGAAAGGGAGGAGGGCAGAAGACTTGGCCAGAGTCTCCTCCAGTTATCTCTCTCTCTCCTGCCCATGCTAAACCTCTCCCTCCCTCAAAAATTCTTCCCATCCTGCCAGGAGTGGTTCACTGTCTATGAACACAACCGGCCCACTCGATGCACGGTGTCCGACCTCATCATTGGCAATGAATACTATTTCCGAGTGTTTAGTGAAAATATCTGTGGGCTCAGTGACTCGCCGGGTGTGTCCAAGAACACAGCCAAGATCCTCAAAACAGGTACTGCCTGCTCTGGACCCACCGGGGGGGTCGGGGCGACTCAGCTCCCCCAGCGCCCAGGGGATGAAGAACTCTGCAGTGAGGGGCATGTGAGCTGACAGCATTTACAGGGAGAGTGAGGCTTCTTAGAGGGTCAGGCCGAGCTCCTGCCTGGGAGCCCTGAGTGACCCCGGGAAGGTACCAGAGCCCAGGTCCAAGCACAAGCTTCATAAGACCACCCTCCAGTTCCCCTCCCCTCCTCCATTCACATGCTCTCCCTCGGAATCCGTTAGGACCTCCGGCCCCTGAGAAAGGCAATGGAAATGAGATCATCCCCATTTTCCTGATGGAAAAATTGAGGTTCGAAGGGAAAGTCACAGTAAATCATTCAGAACCTGAGTTTTCCCTGTCTCCAAGTCCAGCCCTGTTTTCCCTACACTAGGTTGACTGTGTTTGGGTTTAAACTTTCCATGCTCCTCACTCTGTGCAGACTGCCTGGGCCAAGTCCTTGCCCATTTCTCTGAATGTAGAAGGGGCCTGGAGAAGACAGAACCTTTACTGGTCATATTGTGCCTCTGACTCTGGGAGTGGTGTTTGGGGCCAGGGGCTGCCTAAGCTGCTGGGGGACCTGCTGAGTCAGCCCCTGGTCTGTGGGCAAAGCCCCGACCCCAGCTCTGGCTGTGACCACTCTCCAAGGTGCCTCCCGGCTCTGGCCTGGCATCAGCATGTGGGAAGGGCCA
The DNA here is from genome assembly GCA_028658325.1 of Potorous gilbertii. NCBI lineage: Eukaryota > Metazoa > Chordata > Mammalia > Diprotodontia > Potoroidae > Potorous > Potorous gilbertii. Next base: position 3,772,070 of record CM053771.1, on the reverse strand, counting down.
GGTGGGTGAGTGCCTTGTTCTGTACCCTCACTAGGCATCAACTTCAAGCCTCAGGAGTTCCAGCCACATGACTTCCGCTCTGCCCCCAAGTTCTTGACCCCACTGATTGACCGGGTTGTGGTGGCAGGATACTCAGCGGCCCTCTGCTGTGCTGTTCGGGGGCATCCCAAGGTGGGCACTTGGGGCTAGGGGAGCACTAGCAGCAGCTGGGGAGAGGAGGGTTTCCTTGGGCACAAAGGCAGGAACATGAATTCAAGGCCCCAGAATTGAGTAATCCCCTCTGAGGGCCTCAGTTTCCCCATTTGTAGAGAGGGGTTGTGATTGCTCACACTCCAGGGATCCATGCCCCTGTTTCCTCTCACCACAGCCAAAGGTGACCTGGATGAAGAACAAAATGGAGATTCATGAAGACCCCAAGTTCATAATGACCAACCAGCAGGGGATCCTGACCCTTAGCATCAGGCGTCCAAGTCCCTTTGACGGGGGCACCTACTCCTGCCTGGCGGTCAATGAGTTGGGCGAGGCACTGGCCGAATGCAAGCTGGAGGTCCGAGGTGAGGATGTGGGAGGAACTGCCTTGGGCTGGCTGGCTGGAGGTGCCCACCTAAGGGTCCGGCCGCATCTGGCAGACTTCCTGTTTAGCCTGCAGTCCTGTGGCTAGCAAAGTGTCCCCAGAGAGGTGGTCAGGAAAGATCTGGAGTCAAGATATTTGGCTTCAAATCCTGGCTCCATCAATGACTAGCTGGGTTTTTGGCAGCTCCTTGAACACCTCTAGCTTTGTTTTCTCCTCTGTAAATGGGGTGAGGGCTGGACCAGGTCAGCTCTAGAGGACCTTTCCAGCTCTATCCTTTTGGAGATGACACAATGGGTTCAAGTTCAGTCTCAGACACTTAACTAGGCAAGTCACTTAACCACTACTTTAGTTTTCTCATCTGTAAAAGGGGGATAAGAGTAGCCCCTACCTCTCAGGGGTGAGAGTGAGATAATGTGCTTTGCACCTTGTGCTCTAGAAGTGCTAGCTCTAATTGGTAATAACCACACCTATTCTGATAGTGCTCTAAGGACCTTGGAAGGTGGGCTTCCCTTCTCATAGGCAGGCAAACGGAGGCCTGGGGAGTGACTTCTTGTCTTTCTCAGCAGTTTGGATTCTAACCCAAATCTCTTGTCTATAAACCAAATTAATGTTCTTTTGACCCCTTCCTCTCTCTGGACCTGTTTGCTTAGAGGTAAAAAGGCCTCAAAGGTCCCTGCTTGATCCGGGACTGGTCCCCTTCAGAGCAGTTCCTTTATAGATGGAGGCAGATGGTGTGAAACCAAGCCAAGAATGCCTCAGGCTAAGGGCAGTAGCCGTGTGGAGGAGGGGGATGGTCACAATAATCACCCTGATGGGGGATAGCTACTAACCAGAGACAAGAGACTGGGGCCGGGGCCGCAGGAGTCAGCTGGGACAACAGAGGCAGGATCTCAGGTTTAGAGCTGCAAGGGGCCTGCCTGTATTTATAAATGATGAAACAGAGACCCAGAGATGAGATGTGACATCCATGGCAATACACCATAGAGGTTGAGACAGAGGGAAAGTTAATTTGGACGGAAGGGAGGGCTATACCAGGGGCCTGGCAGCTTGTCCCTCTCACTGGGACTCAGTTTCAGCATCTGAAAATTGGGGATAATGACGCTCACACAACTTTCCTCTTCTCCAGTGCCACAGTAATCCTTCCTGAGGGCAGTCGACGTCCCTCCTGCTCCACTTAGTCTTTGCTGAGACCCTGATGGACCTGCCCCTGGACCCACTCCATAGTGACACTTCTCCCTCCAACTGATTGTCAAACATGAGACTCACTGACTCTGTGGCTCCTGTCATCAGTGCCTCCTGCGTGGATGGATGGATGGATGAATGAATGGAGGAAGGAAGGGAAGGAAGGAAAGGAGGAATTCTGGATTTCCATGGCTGGTGTCTGCTTTGTGGATGGATGGATAGATGGATGGATGGATGGAAGGACGGACGGATTAATTAATGAATGAAAGGGAGTGTGTGCACAGCCTTGGTTCTGACATACGGAATCTTTATTAGACTCGGTATTCTGTGCCTCTGTCCAGGGAAGAGGTCTCTCTCTGGCCTGCTGGTGTCCTGGGGAGGAAGGAAGGGTGGTGTATGTGTGTCCTGACCCTCCCCCCCCCCATGGGGTGGAGGTGAAGGCAAGATTGGAGGCTCTGCACCTCGGGGAGTACTGGGGTCTGGGGTGTGGGAGGTGGCAGTAACAGTGGCAGCAGCATCTCATATATGGAGTCTCCACAGAATCGAGTAGGAGGGGTCCTCTTGGCCTTCACTAGGAAACACAGAGTGAGGAATAGGGGAAGCTCTGGGGACCCGGGAGTGCTCAGGTTCCCTGTGGCCCAGGCCAGCCTCACCCTCTCCTCTCTTGTCACAGCCCCTCCTCCTCTTCCTTGGGGCTGGGGGCCTGGGTGAAGGGCACCCTTGTGCTGGAGTCAAAGTGCAGTCGGTAGAGCAGCCGGACCCAGCGGCCAAACTCCTGGTCTTCAGAGGCCGGAGCCCTGAGCTGCAGGTAGAATGTGCGGCCGGACCACAGCTTCACCTTCAGCTGCTGCCGCTTCTCATCATGGATGAACAACTCCACAAATTTCAGGGGAATCAGCCTGTCCCCAGACCCCCAGAGAGGAGATCAGCCAGGGCATTGGTGCAGGAGGGATGGCCGCAGGCGTGGGCCCTGGCCCTGCTGGGTACCTCATGTGGAGAGGCAGCCAGCAGGAGCCCAGGGAAAGGCTCTGCCTTGTCTTCAGTGGGGGCGGGAGGCAGGAGGCAGGAGGCAGATGGAGAAGCATGGGGAAGGTGGAGAAGACAGTCACTCCCAAGCCAGAGAACCTGGCCTCAAAATTCACCTCAGACACTCGGACACTCCCTATGTAGCTCTGGGGAAATCACCCCCTCCGTGGACCCCAGTTTCCCCATCTATAAAGGCATGGCGTTGGCCTAGGTGAACTCTGAGGACCTCCCACTTTTAGCTCAATCCCCTTTTCCTGGGACCAAGCACGCTCCTGGAGGGTGGAGGGGGCTCCCTCACCAGCACCTCCGATGTCTGCCTCCCCTCCCTCACCGCAAGCAGCCTTTCCCAAGTCCCCAGGATGCTCAGTTCCAGCTTGTTCTGGTTGTACATGGCTACTGGTCGACCATCTCCCCACTCGGACCCATCCCCCAGAAGAAGTTCCTCCAAGGCTTTCGCTGTTCAGTCATTTCATCCTGACTCTCCAGGACCCTACTGGGGGTTTTCTTGGCAGGGATACTGAACTGGTTTTCCATTTCCTTCTCCAGCTCATTTTACAGATGAAGAAACTGAGGCAGACAGGGTGAAATGACTTGCCTAGGGTCTCACAACTGGTGTATGAAGTTGGATTTGAACTCAGGGAGAGTTTCCAATACATGGCCCGAAGCTCTGCACACTACAACTCCACCTAGTAGTCAGCTTCTTTTAGAAGGGACCCTGCTACCTGCAGAGCTCCTTCTTGGTTGCTGTCAGGCACGGAGACTTGGGTGGGGGATGCACACTGAGCCTGAGGATCAGCCATTGGGGGAAGAGTTAGATGGATTAGCCTGCTGAGCGCTGGGCAGGGCCTTACAGGGTAGAGGATCAACCCCTGATTACAACATTTAGCTAGGCTGGCTGCCTCCTCCAAGCCTCAAATCTGGCAAGGCATTTTATAGATGGGGGCACTGAGGCTAGGAGGGGCAGGGTGGTAGCAGGAGCTGGGGGGAGCATATCAGGGAAATACCCGTGAGGGTCTGGGTGAGCCCAGCAGGTAGGGGTTTTGGGTTTTTTTCGGGGGTCCTCACTCAAACAGTTGCAGGCCCCCCTTCCCTGGGGCAGGCCCGGCCAGCAGCAATATGTCAGGCAGCTCCAGGGCTGGACTGGTGGCTGCCACACCCATGGTCACCTTGTTGGCTATCTCTCCGAACCGAGTAACCTGGGGGCCGAAGGCCGGAGGTCCGGAGGTCACGACCACGGGTGGAGGCCCTGAGAAGCTCGTGGGGGGAAAGGAAGATTCCCAGGTTTGGGTGTGAGATCAGGAGGGGATGCGGAAGCTGGTGGGGGGGGGTGTCAGCCGCAGCGGGGTAAGGGCTGCCACGGGACGGGCACCTGGACGAAGTTGCTCTCAAACATGGGGAAGTCGCAAAGCTGGTCGAACTCCCCGCTGCTCAGGTAGCGCTGGAGGCGACCGGGCCTGGGGTAGGTGGACTGCAGGGGCCTTGGGACGGCCTTCGCCCCTGAGGAGTAAGCCATAGGACCACGCCTGCACCTGGTGCTGGGAGTCTTACCTGTCCGGGAGGGCAAGGGTGGGGGTGACACCCACTCCAGCCTCCAGCCCTGGCCCCGGCCTCACCTGTCCCTGGAGGTGGGGGAGGCACCCGCTCCAGCCTCCAGTCCGGCTTCACGCAGGTGCCCCCTCCAGCCCCATCCCCTCTTCACCTGTGCCCCGCGGTGGGGGATCACCTGTTCCAGCCTCCAGCCCCGGCTCCGCCCTCACCTGCCCCTCGCGGGGCGCCCTGCTCCAGCCGCCTCATGCTCGCCCCGCTCCGGTCCACGCGAGCCTCGGGGTGTAGCGGGGTTCTGGGCTGGGCCGGGGGCCCTGGGGTGACGGGGGTCTACCCAGCAGAGGCGGAGGAGGGCGCGCGCACTCCTCCTACGCTGCCAAGTTCGGCCCGGGCACTTTCCCCGAACGCCACCAGGTTGCTATGGAGACAGGGGCGGGGCCCCAGTTTCTGTGAGGTCACGGCGCAGAATAGTTGCGCACGCGCAAAACACGACGCCGAGAAACGCTCCGGTAACACCCGCTCGAGTGGGAGTCGATGCGCATGCGTACCTCCGTACCTCGGGGAGCTAGGTGGAGGTGGGGGTGGGGCACGGTTCGCTTTAGGCGTAGTGAGTAGCGTGACGTCACATAGAGGGAGAAGAAGGACGGAGCCCGCAAAGGCGCGCAGGCGCAGAGGCCGCATCCGCCCTCTCCCAGAGTGCCCCGCGCGTGGTCACGTGAGCGCGGCCGGGCGGCGATGGCGGCCCCCTGGCTGGTGCTCCTGCTTCTGGCGGCGCCGGGCGCGGTCCGGGGGAGCGGCTGCCGGGCCCCAGCCCGGGGGGTCAGTATGCGGCGGGGAGGGAAGGAGAGGGCCCCCCGCGCTCTGGGTCCTACGTTGTTCACTCTGCAGTCTTGGGGGGTCCGCTGTCAGTGCACACTGGCCCCAGGAGGGCAGCCCCCCGGGGTCCTCCTGCCCCGGGACCCCGATTGTGGCTTTTCTCCGCCCCGCCCTCAGCGTCAGGAATCGGGGTCCCCCGGGGAGCACCCCTCTGATCGCTGGCCTGCTGCCCCACGACCCCCGATCTTCAGACGTCGCCTCGGGGCGCCCCGCCTTTCCCCTCCTTCTTGGGGTGGTGAGGCTCTGGCGGGGCTTGTGTGACCCCGAGATGGAGCTGGGGTTCTGTGCGTGACGCGGGCCTCCCTTCCCCCCAGGCTGCGGCTGAAGGCTGTGCGCCCACGGGGCTGCTGCTGGAGCACTCCTTTGAGACAGGTGAGGGGGGTGGGGCGCGGGGTGGGGGCGGGGAAGCCAGCGGCCTGGGCATCCCCAGGGCCCCCTCTGGGGGGAAGGGCAGCGCCCGGATCCAAACCCGCTTCCCCCGCCCCCAGGGGAACCCCCACTGACTTTATGCTTTTGACCCTTCCTGGGACATGCCTCAGTTGGGGGGAGGCAGCCGGGGGTGGGGGGGACCGTGCTCTCTGAGCCCCCCCTCCCCGCAGATGACAGCGTCCACTTCCGGAAACGGGGCTCCCTGACGTGGAACGTGCAGGACGGGACCATCGCCCTGACCCAGCGCCAGCTGACGGAGGATGAGCGGGGCCGGCTGCGGGTGAGGGGCTGGAGTGGGAGGCGCTGGGCTGCGGGGCGCCGGGATGCCGGGCTGCGGGGTGCCGGGATGCCGGGCTGCGGGGTGCCGGGGTGATGGGCTGCGGGGTGCCGGGATGCCGGGCTGCGGGGTGCCGGGGTGATGGGCTGCGGGGCGCCGGGGTGATGGGCTGCGGGGCGCCGGGATGCCGGGCTGCGGGGTGCCGGGATGCCGG
>CM053771.1:3735292-3765447 GCA_028658325.1 Potorous gilbertii | reverse complement strand
TGCCGGGATGCCGGGCTGCGGGGTGCCGGGGTGATGGGCTGCGGGGTGCCGGGGTGATGGGCTGCGGGGTGCCGGGATGCCGGGCTGCGGGGTGCCGGGGTGATGGGCTGCGGGGCGCCGGGATGCCGGGCTGCGGGGCGCCGGGATTCCGGGCTGCGGGGTGCCGGGGTGATGGGCTGCGGGGTGCCGGGGTGATGGGCTGCGGGGTGCCGGGATGCCGGGCTGCGGGGTGCCGGGATGCCGGGCTGCGGGGTGCCAGGCTGCCGGGCTGCGGGGTGCCGGCGTGATGGGCTGCCAGAGGACCCTGCGGAGTCCAGAGTCCCTACACTAAGCTGGGTCCGAGGTCTCCCTTTCCCCTCTCCCCAGGACGTGGCGGCTCTGAACGGTCTGTATCGAGTCCGGGTGCCCCGGAAGCCCGGGGCTGCCGAGGGGCTGGCAGCCACCGGCTACGTGTCGTCCTTTGTGCCTGCGGTGAGTCTGGACCGGGGCCCTGGGGGTTCTTCCTGGGGGTCCTCCCTGGGCCAGGGAATTCCCGATGTGGTTCAGCCTGTTGCCTCTGACCCCTGGGAGGCCGCACTGGGTCTCAGCAGATCAGAGCAGCCTGGGTGCCTCTGTCCAGGCGCACCCCAAGTGACTGACCTTGGAGCCTGGCAGAGCTGACCTCGTTCTGCCTGTGACCCCCACAACCGTGGCCGCCTGCGCCCCTTCGGGAGCCAGAGCCACAGCCTCTCCTTCCCTGGTCTCACCATGCTGCCCCCTGCAGTGCTCCCTGGTCGAGTCCCACCTCTCCGACCGGCTGACCCTGCACGTGGATGTGGCTGGCAACGTGGTGGGCCTGTCTGTGGTGACGGAGCCCGGGGGCTGCCGGGGTCACGAGGTGGAAGATGTGGACTTAGAGCTGTTCAACACCACGGTGCAGCTGCAGCCGCCTCTCACAGCGCCAGGGTGAGGGGCCCAGCCCTGCCCCCCCCTCCTCGGGGTCTGGGGGCATGTCTGTCTCTTGTCTGCCCTCTCCTCCCCACCGGACATGCTTTTCTGTTCTCATCCACTGCTCTCTCCAGCCCAGAGACAGCCGCCTTCATTGAGCGTCTGGAGATGGAACAGGCCCAGAAGGCCAAGAACCCCCAGGAGCAGAAGTCCTTCTTTGCCAAATATGTGAGTGCTCTCCCCGCTCCCCTGAGCACTTAGGTCAGCCCTGGGTGGGGCAGAGGGTGGCTTTGCGCTGGGCCCTCTGGGGCCTCTCCTCGGCCTTCACCTCACCTACCATACCGGCTTCTTGTCCCTCATCTCTGGGGCTTCCCTCCCTCTGCCTGAGCCCACTTTAGGCCTCAGTTTTTTCTGTTCTTTGGACAGAAGAGGAGGGCCTGAGCCTAGGGGTGGGGCGGAGGGAGAGAGCCTTCCTCCTTCTCACCCCTGCTGGCGCCTCCTTTCTGGAGGACCCTCTGGGAGAGAGGGGACCTCCCATTTCTCACTTTCTCCTCAGTGGTCGTGTTCCATAGAACAATTATAGCAGCCCTTTATGGGGTGCATTTGGAGTACCTTCTCCACATTCTGCCAGAGGAGGAAAAAGCCTCCTCTTGTCTGTCTATGGGCTGCTGCTCTTGGGGAGCTTGCATTCTCCAGCAAGATGCAGAGCAGCCACACAGTCTGTACAAAGTCACCTCGAAGATGGTACCCACCGTTCTGGAGGGCCAGGAAAGGGCCTCCTTCATTGTGGAGGGAGCCTTCCAGCTGAGCATGAGAGGCTTTCCTTTGCTAAAATGCAACAAATCTTTGGTCTAGTAACACCTTCAAAGAAGGAACTCTGGGTAGGGGCTGAGACCTGCTCTTGAGGAAGGCCCGCTGCTCTCTGGGATGGCTCCTCCTTTTTCTAGTTGCTCACCAGCCACCCTTTTAATCCAGGTTACTTCAGTGGTGCATGGTCTTCTCCCAGGCCTCTGGTACTTCATAGACATCTCATGTGCCCTTTCTTTCAGTCCCCAAGGGCTCCTTTTACTCCACTTCTTGTGAGCTCCTCATGGGCAGCTGGGGGCTTGGAGCTACATCTCCAGACTTCCCTTGGGTAGCCACTCTCTGTCTGCCCGCTTGTTGTGGTCTTTTCAATCCAGCAGTCTTGGCAGGAAGTCAAGGAGAGTAAGTGGGACAGATGTGGCCTCTCCCTCATCTGTGGCATCAGCCCTGGAGAGCGAACCCCTCCCTTGTCTGAGCTCCAGACAGGCCTCTTTGGGGGAAGTTCAGCCTCCAGGTACTGCCTGTTTCTTCCCTCTGGAGGCATCAGGCCCCAGTTTTCTTCTTCTCTGCCATCAGTAAGAGTGGCTACAGCTCCAGGTTTTCCCCCATTTCAGCTCCAGCAATCTGTGGTCACTCTAGGAGCCCCTGTTGTGGGGCTCCTCCTCGCCTCTGGACTCTCCCTTTGCACCCTCGCTCCCTCTCTGGCCTCCTGGGCTGTGCCCACTTGGCCCCTTCCTCCTCCCCATCCCCCTCTCCCCACTTTGGCTCAGTTTCCTCGCTCTCTGCCTCGTCCTTCTCCTTTGCTTTTCCCGGGCTCTCTTGGCCTCGCTCCCCTAATCCCTTAGAGTTTCCCTGGGGAAGTCAGCTCCTGTTCCCTGAGGGAGGGGGGTAGGAGGAAGAAGATCCAGCAGAGCTGGGGGCCCCTTGGGCTGCCCTGACCCTCCACTTCCCATCTCCCTTCTCAGTGGCACCTCATCCTGGGGGGCGCCGTGTTTCTTACTGCCATGCGTCCGGCCCGGGGCCCAGCACCATCGTCTGAGGCTTGAGTGAGGACCCACGTAACCCCCTTCTCCTCCCCACCTCCCCCAGGACCGGCCCTCCCTCCCTCCTGTAGAGACGTAGGGGATCCTGGGCCCCCTTCCCTCACTGCTTGCCTCTGCTGCTCCCTCACATGAGGCTCCCATCCCTCCTTCCCTGGGGCTGGGAGGGACAAAAGGGAGTGAAACCAGTTCTCACGAATCTCTCTCTGTCTCTGTCTCTCTCCCTCTCTCTCCCTCTCCCTCCCTCCCTCTCTCCCTCTCCCTCCCCCTCCCTCCTCTCTTCCCCCCCTCCCCCTCTCCACCCTCCTCCTACCCTGCCTCTCTCTCCCTCCCCCCCTCCCCTTCCCTCTCCCCCCCTCTTCCTCTCTTCCTCCCCTCTTTCCTTCCCTTTCTCCCTCCTCTTCTTTCCTTTTCTCTCTTTCCCTCACCTTTCCTCCCCTCCTTCCCCACCAACCTGGTTATTAACATGTGTCCACCTCTTTGGGGTGGGGGTCATGTCTTTGCTGGATTGGATATCTGTGGCTTTGACTTTCTGTGCCTGGCTTCTCTTTTCTTTTTTGTTTCTTTCCCCTTCCTGCTTGACTCCCTGTTCTTCCCCGTGCTCCTGGCTCTCCTCTCCACAGTGGATGTACATCGTCCCCATTGTCCTGTTCCTCATGATGTCTGGAGCTCCGGATGCTGGCGGCCAGGGAGGGGGTGGAGGTGGCGGGGGTGGGGGCAGTGGGAGGTAAGGGCGGGTTTGTTCAGTTTGTCACTAAATAAACAGTTCCAGTTGGGTCCTCACAGGCTCTTGTCTCACTGAACTAGACCGACTTGAGAGTCAAGGGCCCAGGGTCCCGTGGCTTTGCCAACACATGACTTGAGCCAGATGACGTGATTTGTGGGACGTTTATTTTCTGAGGGAGGATCCTAAGGTGTCTGGGTCCTCAGGCAAGGGGCTCTTTGAGACCCCTGGCCCCCTGGACAGACTCGTTAGGACATGACCCAGAAGGCTCTGATGGACCAGAAGTGGGGTGGCCTTTAACCAGAAGGGTAATAGGGTAAAGGCCTTTCTCCCTGGGCCCAACAAGCCGACTACCTGATGTGAGGTTGGGGAGGCCTGGACCCCACTGAGGCTGTTGCACCCAGCAATCCTCCAGGGCAGGGTTTGAATTGCAGGAGGCCTGTGCAAGCTGAGGCTGCACTAGCACCATCTCCTCCTCAGTTCCTTCCTTTGTGAAATGCAGGTGTTGAGGTCAGTGCTCAAGTCCCAGTGCTGACTGATCAGGTCCAGGGCATTGGGAAGTTGGGGGGTTGTGTGGCAGACAGTGATTGAGCCTAGAGCACATAAATGAATGGGAAAGCAAGTGCTATTAAGTGCCTGCTTGGTACAAGGTGCTGCCCTCAAGAACCAGTGAGGACTCAGGGACAACAGGATTTTGCCATCTCAAGGGCTGCACCCCTTGAAAGTGGCGGCAGGACTGGTAGTCAGGTGCCCGTTTGCCCCAAGGTTGTCCCGCTTTGTTTGGGGGGCACAGGCCATCCTAGAGAATCAGGTGAAGGATCCTTGGCCTGAACGGAGATGGGGACCTTGGGCGCTGGAGAATGGCGTGTTTGGGCTCTGGTGGAGCAGTTTGTCCCAAAGGGCAGTGAGGTTCCCTCTCTGCCAGCTGGCCCCTTGTGGAAATGTAGTGAGGGTCAGACCCCGATGCAGTTTGAGTCTGGTGATGTGAAGGGCGGCTGGGCACCCGCTTGAGAGAATCCGAGAGTCCAGCTCAGGGAGGGCAATACTCAAGGTGATGGGACTGCCTCAGAGACCTCCAGGATGGGGCAGCAAGTTTTCTGTGGTGATGTCTTGGGCTTTGAAGACAGAGGCAAAGTTGAGCTGCTATGCAGGGAGAAGACAATTTCCTCAGATGTTTTGTTGATGAAATTCAAATTAATAATGTAGTCAGTTTTTGTTTTTGTACTTTATGTTGGATAAGAATAGTGGAATGATTTTGAGGGAAGTCACATTTAGCTTAACTGGGGTTCAGAGTTAGTGTTTGCTCCCTATCAGACTTGTTTGCAAATGCTCTGGCTGATCTGTCATGAGATTTTATGTATACCCTCTTCTCATGATGCCAAATACGAACATGAACCCCCAGGTATGATTGGAATCAAACCAGAAGGCCAGCAGTCTGAAAAAGAAGTTCACTTTCTCTGGCTGTCTGCCGTCAGACTCCGTTTAATTAGCTCCCCATCGATGAAGGACCAACAAGTGCCCCGCTTTGGTGGCATCCTCACTTCCAGGTTTTATTTTTCTGTGACATTTTGCTGGGATGAGATGGTGTATTTTTACTTTTCTTGTTTTTCTGACGTTGCTGTTAGTGGGACCTGTTACGATCAAGGCTTGGTCCGGAACGTCAAGATGAGGTCCCCGTGGCCTTCCTTACCCGGTGCCCATGATGCTCTCTCTCCTGATTTTGTAGCAAAAAAATGCGTGTTGTGCCTTAGAAGTGCAGTGTTCCAAGACCACTTCTGTTCTGACATGACATAAGATGGAATGTTAGATGATGCCCAGGGCACTCCGTGCCAACAGGTCCCAAGTGCTCAGCTGAGATCCTTTAGGCCCTGAGCACGCCACATATCTCTACCATGCTTCCTTGGGAGCAGGACAGCTGCCATAGACAACACATGCGGTTATATTCCAATAAAGCTTTGTTTGTGGACATTGAAATTTGAATTTCCCATAATTTTCACATGCCACAAAACATTCTTGTGATTTTTCCTACCATTTGAAAATGTCAATATTTTAAAAAATATTTATTTTTAGTTTTCAACATTCACCTTTACAAGATTTTGAATTTTAAATTTTCTTTCCTTCACCCTTTCCCAAGACGGTGTGCCATCGGATGTAGGCCATGCATGTACAATCACATTGAACATGTAGTATAAAAGCAGGTGGGAGGCCATGTTTGGGTCTCATGCTATGGCAAACCACATTATATTTGAAAACGCCCCCCTTTGGCATGTTCTCTGTGGTTGAGGGCAGTGTGCTTCCCAGTGGTCAGTTAGGTTGGGGGCCACCATTCTGGGCAGAACAAGAACTTTGTGGCCCCTGAGTCCACAGGGTCAGAGAACATTGGCTCTGAGTGGGCATTGAGGGGCAGAAGAGGGAACGGAGACCTAGAGAGAAGGGACTTGGCAGGTGGCCATGGAGGGAGAAGAAAAACACCTTCACCCTACAGTGAGCATGTATTGTTATTAATGGGAAGACTGACGTGTAGCCAGAAGAGGTGTGTCCCAGAAAGGGTCACTCAAGCACTTTGCCCTTGTGTTGTGCCCAGACATGGTTCCAGCGAGCATATCTGTGGGTTCTGGAGGTGATTTCTGTGGACTCCAGGCCGTGTTCCTGTGGATGGCAGGGTGGGGGCTGGTAGGGGAGAACTTCCTCGGAGGATGTTTCCAGGGTTCTGGGGTTACTTTCTCACCACCATCTCCAAGTGGGACCCACGCCCAAGGGCTTCCCATCTCTACTGTCCCACTTTCTACAACTTCTTGGAAGCAAGGGTCAAGGGCTTGGGAGTGACTAAGAGAGCTGGGTTGCAGTTTCAGGTTTCACCAGCAGATGATGCCCATCCTGAACAACCTTGAGCGGTGGGTTTCCAGGTTGGTGTGCCTGCTCAGGTTGGTGTGATGAGTGAGCTCCCAGGGCATGGGTAGGAGAAGGGGCTTCCTAACCTTGCATGGACTGTGCAGAGAAGGAGCACAAGGGGGTGTGTCTTTTCTAAAAAAATAAGTTTATTTAATAAACACAAAACCACCTGCTCCCCCCCTCCTTGGGCTAGCATGTAGGTGTGGTTAAGCCCTGGCTGGAGGTCTCAGTCTGTCCCCTGAATCAGTGCCTCTGGCCAGAGTGGGCAGCTCTCATCCCTTCTCTGGAACTTCGTGGTCTTCAGGTCTTGAAGATTTGGTCCTACAAAGTCACTGGAAACTGCTCTTCAACAGGCCATGTCTCCAGGGAGATCAGCAGAGTGAGGAAGGGGTCAGAGCAGCTGGAAGGCAGGGGGGTGTGAGGCTGTGTCCTGGAGGCCTCCATGGAATTCCAGGTGGCTGATGTCTTCCTGAGGGAAGAGGAAATGGCCAGAGGTTGGAGAAAAGTGGATTTTTGGGGGGAAGAAGATTCTTCTTGGGGGGGGGGTGGGAAGGCATGAAATACAGACTCGAGTTGGGAGGGACCCTAATGGCCAGCCTTCCAGGTCATACAGGAGCCTAGGAAAGTGGGGAGCTCACTACCTATTTAGGCAGCCCAGACATGTCCAGTGAAGAAGCCTGAAGGGTCATTGTGAGGTAGGGGGGGAGTTAGTAGGGCCAGCCAGTCAGCCCTTCCCATAGGAATCACCCTTCAGGAGGCGGGGCTCTGGGCGCTGTCCTCATCGTCTTCCTGGTTGACCAGTGACTTTGTCCAGGGTCCAAGGCAGGTGTCCCAGGGTGCAAGACAGGCAGAGAAGAGGATATACAGAGAAAGGTCACAAGGGTCTTTTCCCAGCCAACCCTGCCCAGCAGCCAATCCCAAGGAGCTGCTGCCTTAGCCCACCCTGGCTCCTGGGGAGGGGGGAGAGGGCATGGACTGGAATTTTAGAGGAGAGGGGGGCAAGGAAAAGAGTTTGGGAGAGGAACACATGGCAATGACTGGGAAGGGAAGACCAAGGGAGAATCTTTTTACACCTCAGTTTCTCCATCTGTAAGATGGAAGAAGAAGCTAGAGAACATGGACAGACTTGTCCTGACTCCTTCTTTACCTTGACCTTTTCTGTTTTAAACATGCCCTGCCTTCATCACCTAGTACTGACATCCCCTGCTCTGAGGCCCCTCCCAACCCTGACATCCCCTGTAAATAGAGAATAGGGAAGAAGAAAAGGAAAGGATGAAAGAAAAGAGAAGATGTAAAAGTGAGAGAATAGGAAGAGAATAAGAGGGCAAAAAAATTAGCTAGGGAATGGATATGACAGTGAGATAGAAAGGGTCTGAGGAGAGGAGAGAAAGAGGAGAGAGAAGGGTCTGGGGCTGGAATGAGAGGCAGAAAGTTGAGCAGGAGGAAGAAGGCAAAGGGAGGCAGGGGGTGGGGTGAGAGGTTGGTGGGAAAAGAAAAGCATGAAATGGGGATCCTAAGGGAAGGAAGGGAATATGGGAAGAGAAAAGGGAGAACAAAGTGATGAGTAGGGAGAACGGAGAAGAGAAGAGGGAGGTGAAGGATGGAGAGAGGAGACAAGAAGTTTGAGTCAGTAAAAGTGAGGAAAAGGTGAAGAATAAGAAAGGCGAGGAGAAGAAATGAGAAGACGGATGAAGGAAGGTGAGAATAGAGGAGAGGAAGAAAGGATCGTTGGTATAGAACTGAAAGAGACCTTAGAAGCCACAAAGTCCAATCCCCTAATTTTATGGAAGAGGAAATCAAGAGAGTAGGGAGAGAGTAAGGAAAAGGAAAGGGGAAAGAGAGAATGAGAAAGGGAGGAAGAACAGAACGAAAAGAGCGAAGTCAGTGACCAAGGAGAGGGAGAAGGTAAAGAGGAGAGAAGAAGGACAATAGAGGATAAAGAAAAGGAGGAAGACAGACGAAAGAGCAGGAGAAAAGAGGAAGGAGAAAGGAGGATAAAGAAATGGAGGAAGACAGAAGAAAGGGCAGGAGAAAAGAGGAAGGAGAAAGTAAAGAAATGGAGAAAGACAAGAAAGGGCAGGAGAAAAGAGGAAGGAGAAAGTAAAGAAATGGAGAAAGACAGAAGAAAGGGCACGAGAAAAGAGGAAGGAGAAAGTACAGAGAGAAGGATAAAGAAAGGGAGGAAGAAGTCGCTCGGGAGGGAGAAAAGTGAGAAAGAAGAAGAAAGTGGAAGGGAGAAAAAGGCAAGAGAAAGGGAGAATTAAAAATGACAAAGGATGGGAGAGGATTAGGAAAGAGGGAAGAGGATAAAGGAGGCAATGAGAAAGAGGGAGGAAGAAGAAAGAGAGGGGAAAGAGCAAGGGAAAAGGAGACAAAAGGAGAAGCAACAGAAGACAGGTGAGAAGGAGGAAGAAGAAATAGAGACAACAGTAAGGAATGAAGAAAAGAGGAGAAGAGAGAAGGAAGCAGGAAGGGAGGGACAGGAGACAGAGTGGAGAGAGCTCTCCAGTCTCCTGGATCTTTCTCAGACAAACCCTCCGTCTCCTGACTCTGGACATTTTCACTTACCATCCCTCATGCCTAGAATCCTCTTCTTCCTCATCTCCACCTTGTGACTTTCTTGGAGTCTCAGTGAAGATCCCACCTCCCACAGGAAGCCCTTCCACATTCCCCTTAATGCCTCCCCTCTGTCTATTATCACTTGCTTATCCCATCTATAAATGATGTGTCCAGCATGGTTTGCAGGTTGTTTCCTCCACTAGACTGGAAGCCCCCGGAAGGCAAACACTGGTCTTTGCCTTTCTTTGTATCCCTGGTGCTGAGCACAGTGCCTGACACATAGTAGTGCTTTTGAATCGCTTACTGATTTGATGAGAGAGGGAAAAGAAAGAAAAGGAGAGAAGGAAGCAGAAGAAAATGGGGATAAGGAAGACAGAGAGAGGAGAGAGGGAAGAAAACAAGATGAATAGAACAGAAGACAAGCCCATTGTACCATGAGGACGGGCTGGGAAGGACCTCAAGCCTCAATCTCATCATCATGCAAATAAGGAACCTGCGGCCAGTTAGTAACCACTTCTGAAAAGTGTGTTGATTAACTGTTCAAGTTCTAAGTATCAGAAGTGGAATTCTGAATTCAGGTCTTATGGTTTAAAGGTCAGCAAGGAAACAATGAGAAGAGGGAAGAGGAGGACAAAAAGGAGAGGGAGAACAAAGTGGAGAGAGGGAGGGAGAAGAAAGTGAAGAGAAAGAAGAAATAAAAAGGAAGAAGACAGGTGAGGGGGACAAGGAAGAGAGCAAGAAAGGAAGAAAGGGGAAGGTAAGGAGAGAAGTAAGGGGAAAATTGGGAGAATGGAAGAAAATAAAGGTAAAGGAAGCAGAAAGTGGGCAGAAGAGAAATAGGCAAATGGGGAGAAGACAGAAGAGGAATAAGAAAGTGAAAAGAGAAGAAGGCAGAAGAAAAGAGAACAGGGAGGAGGAAAGAAAATGAAAAATTAAGACAAAAGAGAGCGAGGAAAGAGGGATATGTAAAGCAAGGAAAAGAAGGGAATGAGAGGAATGGGAAGAAGAAGGAGAAAAAGACAAGAAAAAGGGATAAGTGAGAAAGAGGCAGAAGAAAAGGGAAGGAGAGAGAAAATAAAAGGAGCAAGAAGACAATAGAGAGAATAAAAGAAATCAGGAGAGATGAGGTAGGGAAAAGGAAAAAATAGAAAAGGAAGAAAAGAAAAGGGAGACAGAAGACAGTGAAAAAGGATCAGATAGAAGAAGAGAAGGAGGAAGAAGAAATCGAGTGGAAAATGAGAGAGGGAGAGATAAAGGGAGGCAAATCTCTCAACAGAGAAGTGGTGGATTATAGGTGTGTGAAATGAGGTAGACATTTTCAAACATGATCGATGTATTCGTTTTTTTTTTTTTTTAACTAGAAACTGTTCTTTTGGAGACGTTATTAGGGAAGTGACGGTGATGTTAAAAAAAGAGAGGAGCACCAATAAACATTTTAAAAGGTCAAGAAGAAAAGGGAGAGAAGAAAGAGAGGAAAGGAATAAAAGGAAAAGAAGGAAATAGAGGAGGAAGAAAGGCAGGAAAAGTCTGATGAAAAAGAAAGGAATGAAAAAGCAAGAAGGTAACAGAGAGGGATAAGTAAAAAAGGGAAGATAAAGAAAAGGAAAAGAAGAGAAGATTGTATTGAGAGGGAGAGAAATGAGAAGAAAAGGCTAAAGGAAGGAGGGAGGAGAAAAGAAGTCGCATGACAGTGGCCAGAAGACGAGAAAGAAGCCAGCAAGAAAAAAGAATGGGGAGGAGAAAAGAGGATTGGGGGCCACGGGCCCTGGCACTCCAAAACTAGCAGTGGCCTCAGCCTAGGGCTGGAACTCTGTCAGGAACACGGGGCTCTGATTCTGGGAGAAGAAAAGGGGGAGGAGGGGAAGAAAGGGGGGACAGGAGGGAGAAGAGAGGGCACACCAGGGAAGGGGAGGGAGAAAAGAGGAAAGGAGATGATGGCGGCAGAGAGAGAGAGAGGCAGGCCAGAGGGCTGGTGAGAATGGGGAGAAGTGCTGGGGGGTGGGGGGAGCGGGATGAAGGGAAGGCGGGAGAGAGACTGAGGAGGAGAGAGAGGAAGGAGACAGCTCCCAATTCCAGATGCTTTCCTGAAAACGGGGAGACTGCCCCCATTATCTAGAGGAATAAAGTCACAGAAAAGGGAGAATGACCTTCCTGCCTTTGCACAGCTTGTGTCTGTCAGAGATAGGGCTTAAACCCAGTTTTCCATCTCTGAGGTAAGGAGCAGAACATGGAGAAGACACCTAGGCTGTGAGAATGAAAATTACCAAGAGCCCTTGGCTAGGTGGGCTCTCAGAACCGGGTGCCACTCTGGTGAGAAGGCTCGACCTATCCCCCTTCATCTCCCTTCCACAACCCTTTCTCTTGGCTCTAATTTGGCTTGGGACAAAGGTGCGGGGGGCATTGGGAACCAGGGCAAGCCCTCTTCCACGTGTCAGCCAAGACCCCTCCATGGCTCCCAGACCCTTGTCCATGCATTAAATTACATTCATTCAGCATCATAAGCAAAGTTCCCCATCCCATGGAAGGCACAGGAGGCAGAAAACTACCAAAGCTCAATGCCTGCTGGTAAGGAGCTTACCCTCTCCTGGGGGCAGGGAAAGGACAGGGCACACAGATAAAGTGGGGGTCATGTAGGGAGCAGGAGCAGGTCAGGCCGAATATCAGAGGAGGGAGGTACACTGGAGGGCCACCCGTGCCCGGGCACCCACTATGGCACGGAGGTCAGTTTGGCTGGAGCATGAGAGGTGAGGAATGTGGAGCGTCCCCACGTCCACTGGAGAGAGACAGAGCCGCTGGCCAGGCTGGATCCTCTGAGAACAGCTCATCACAGTGGGTCTTCACTACTGCACAGAAATTCTTCTCTCCTTCCTCTGCCTCAGCTCTTCCAAGCCTTTACTTCTCTACTAAAGCCCTTCTGCCATCCCCTGTTCTACAGGAGCTTATGGACGAGGAACCTGAGGCCCAGAGCCAGGACGCACCTCACACCTTGTCCAACTTCCCCTTGCCTTCCCCCTCTGTCGGAGAAGCCAGCCTCACCTCCTTCCGCATCTCCCCTTGCCTCCTGTCCTGCATTTCCTCCCTGCTGCCTCCAAACATGGCCACCCCTCATTTGTAAGCTTCCTCTGTTTTCCTGCTAGGCTCTCAGAACAGGCCTCCCTGGACTCCCCTGCTACACACTCCGCACTCCAGCTCTGAGCTCTGCTGCTGCCCCCGCCGGGTTCACTGCCCTTTCTAAGGCTCCATCTTCCCTGCGGCTCCTCTGGGCTACTGTGCTGCTCTGACTTCCATGACAGGGCAGACTTGAGAGATCGCAAAGAGGAGGGCTCACAGTCCTGGGGGGCACCCCTGTGTGTATGTGGGGGGGGGCGGGGAATGGGTGGTGATGGAGCAGGGAGATTGTGCAGGAGTGGCAAGAGGGGAGAGGAAGACCAGGAGACAACTCCTCCAGAAAGGAGAGCAGGGGAAGCTGCTGAAGGCAAGAGAGGAGGCAGCCTCTGAAAGGGTAGCTAAAGAAAGCCATCTCTTTCATCCCCTCCTCGTGGGAGGCTCCTTTCTCATGACCAGATGCAAGGAGGGATGGAAGCGTCCCTGACTAGCTGTGTGACTCTGGGTAAGTCACTTCCCCGCTGTTTGCCTCAGTTTCTTCAACCATAAAGTGGGGCTAATAAGAACACGGACCTCCTAGGGCTGTTGGAAGGATAAGATGAGACCATCTTTGTAAAGGGCTTAGCCCAGGGCCTGGCATGGGGGGCACCATAGAAATGCACGCTATCGTTACTACCCAGAATGAAGAGAATGGCAGCCTAGGAGAAGAGATTGGGGATGAGGAAGAGGACAGATCAGGAAGATGAAAGGAGAGGAGAGGAGAGAGAGAGGAAAGAGAGAGGAGAGAGAGACAGAGAGAGAGAGAGAAAGAGAGAGAGAGAGAGAGGGAGGGAGACAGAGACAGAGACAGAGACAGAGACAGAGACAGAGAGAAGACAATGGGGAGAATAGGGACAAGGGAGAGGAGGAAAGATCAAAGGAAGAAAGAAAAAAGAAAGAGAATTAAGGAGAAAGCAGGAAAATATGGACATGAGGGAAATCATGAGGAGTCAGAGGGAGAAGAGTGGGGGGAAAGAGGAAAAAAGAAATGACAGAAAGAAAGGGTAAAAAAAGATGGGAATTGAGAATTCAAGAGAACAAAGAAAAGCAAAAAATGGAAAGAAAAGACGAAGACAGAGTCTGGAGGAAGAGGAGATGGAAGAGAAAATACTGATACAGGGGTGGGGAGAGAGAATTGAGAAAAATAAACAGGGAGGGAGATGGGGAAAGAGAAGAGATAGATGGAGAGGAACAAGGAGAGAGAGGGGAGGGAGGAGATAGAAGAAAAAAGGAAAAGAAAAAGGGAGGAAAAGAGAGGAAGGGGAAAGAGAGAATGTTAGGGAGGAAAAGAGGATAAAGGCGCTGATCAAAGAAGGAGGTAGGGAAGGAGAAAAAGGGAGAGGGAATGTAAGAAAAGGTGTGGGGGAGAGAAAGGGGGGAAAGGAAGGAGATGAAGGAGGCACAGAGGAAGAGAGGAGGGAGAGAGGAAAGGAGAGAGGGTGGAAAGGAGAGCGACAGAAATAAGGGAGAGAGGAGTCAGGAGGGGGAGAGAAAAGGAAAAACAGAAGAAGAGGGGAGAAGAAAGAGGAGAGAGTAAGAAAAATTAAAGAGGAGAGAGAAAGAGGGAAAGAGAGAGAGGAAAGTTAGAGAATGGGATGAGCAGGGTAAAGGGAGAGAGAAGGAAAAGGATAGAGGAGAGAGGGAGAGAAAAGAGATGAGGGAGATTGAGAGGGAGAAAGAGCAGAGTGAGGGAGAGAAAGTGAGAGGAGATGAGGGGAAGAAAGGCAGAGAAGTGGAGAGAGAAGGATAAAAGAGGGAGAGAGTGGGAGAGAAGCAGAGAGGGAAATTTAGGAAGAGTGAGGCAACGGAAAGGAGAACAGAGGGGAGATGGAGACAGGAAATTGGAGGGAGGGAGATAGGGAAGAAGAGGGAGAAATAGAGAAAGGGGAAAGAGAGAGGAAGAGAGGAAAGAGAAATGGGATAGAGGAAAGAGAGAGGGAGAGGGGAAGTTAGAGGGAATGAGAGGTGGAGAAAGTGGGAAAGTGACAAAGGGAGAAAGGAGAGAGAAGTGGAGAGAGATGAAGGAAAAGAGAGGAGAGAAGGATAGAGGAAAGGACAGGAGAGAGGGATAGAAGAGGGAAAGAATGATAAACAAGGGAGAGGAAGAGAGAGGGAGTAAGAGAAGGGCAGAGAAGAGGGATAGAGGAAGAAGAGAGGGAGAAAGTGGGAGGGAGAGCAGGGGAGAGTGGTGAAAGAGGAAGTGGGAGAGAGGAGAGAAAAGAGGAAGAGAAGGGGAGAGAAGAGACACAAAAATGGAGATGAGGAGAGAGAGACAGAAAATTAGAGTGTGAGAGAGGGGAAAAGAAAGGGAAAGTTATATAGGAAAGGAAAGAAGGAAAGTAAGAGGGAGAGAAAAGAGACAGATAAAGGAGAGAAGAGAAAGAAAAAGAGGGACAAGAGGGGAGAGATAAAAAGGAGAGAGAGGAGAGACAGGATGGGGAGAGAGGAAGTGATGGAGGATAGAACAGAAAGTAAAAAACAGAGGAGAAGAGAGGGGGAGAGAAGGGGAGAAAAGGAAAGAGTTAGAGGAGAGGGGAAAAGTGGGAGAGCAAAGGAGAGAGGGGGAGAGAATAAGGAAAAAGTGTGAAGAAAGAGGGAGTAGAGACAAGAGAAATGAGAAAAAAAGCAGGAGGAGAGAGAAGACAGAAATGGGGGGAAAGAAAGGAGATGGAGGAGGGAGAGAGGAGAAAGCTAAAGAGAGGAAAAAGAAAACAGCAGAGAAAAAGAGATAGAGGGGAGAGGAAAGAGACAATAAGGAGAGAAGGTGAAATTTAGAGTGAGAGAGAAGGGGAGAGAGTGAGAAAGAGACTAAGAAAAGGAAGGGAGAGAGATGGAGAGGAAGGGATAGAGAGGAGAGAGAATGATAGGGAAGAGAAGGAAAGAAAGAGAGAAGGAGGAAGAGAGTGAGAGGAGAATGGAAGTAGGGAGGAAAGGAGGAGGAGAGAATGAGGAGAAGGAAAGAGAAAGAATGAGAGGGAAGAAGAAAGAGAAAATTAGAGAGGGAGTGAGAGACTTAGGAAGGAAAGGAGAAATGGGGAGAAAAAAGGGGAAGAGAGAGAAGAAAGATAGAGGGGGAGAGGAAAATAGAGCTAGGTGGAGAGAGGAAAATAGTTTAAAGGGAGTGTGAGAAAGTGAGAAAGATGGGGGAGGAGAGAAAGAGGGAGAGGGAGAAAGGTGAGAAAGGTGGGGAGAGAGTCATGGAGGAGAGGAATAGAAGGAGGGAGTGATAAAAGGGAGAGAGAGGGAGAGAAGAGAAAGAGGAAGAGGAGAAGGAGGAAGAAAGAGGGAGAGAATGAGGGGAGAGAGAGTGGGGAAAGAGGAGGGAGGGAAACAAGAGATAGGGTGGAGAGAGAAAAGAGAGAGAAATGGAAGAGGAAGAGAAAGAGATGGGATAAATGGAGAGAAAGTGATAGAGGAGATGGCTAGAGGAGGAAGAGGGGAGAAGAGAAGAAAGTGAGAGAAAAGGAAGGAGAGGGAGAAAATAAGGGAGAGGAGGAGAGAGAGAAGAGAAGGCAAGGTGAAAGGGAAAGAAGAGGTGGAGAGGAAACAGTAAAACAGGGAAGAAAGAGAGGAGAAAAGAGAGAGGATGGAGAGGAGTAAAATTAGAGGTAGTGAGAGAAAGAGGGAAAGAAAGGCGAAGAGAGAGGGAAGGTGAGAGAGGGAAGGAAAGAGAAAAAGAAGAGAAAGGGAGAGAAAAGGTAAAAGGGAGACCGATGGGGAGGAGAGACATGGAAGGGGAGAGAGAAGGAGACAGAGGAGGAGGAGAAGGAAAGTTAGAGCTGGAGTGAGAAAGAGAAAATGTGAGAGAGTGGAAGGGAAAAGAGAGAAGAGACAGAAGAGAAAGAGGAGAGGAAAAAGGAAGAGAGGAAAGGAAAGAGACAGAGGGGGAGAGGAGAAAGTTGGAGGGGGAGGAAAGAGATGAGATAGAAAAGTGGGAGGAGAGAGAGAAGAGGAGAGAAAGAGAAAGGAAGAGAAGTGGAAAGAAAAGGATAGAGAAGG
Source organism: Potorous gilbertii (assembly GCA_028658325.1). Classification (NCBI taxonomy): domain Eukaryota; kingdom Metazoa; phylum Chordata; class Mammalia; order Diprotodontia; family Potoroidae; genus Potorous; species Potorous gilbertii. Next base: position 3,749,358 of record CM053771.1, on the reverse strand, counting down.
GAGAATGATAGGGAAGAGGAGGAGAAAGAAGGGGAGAGAGGAAGGAAGAGAGAGCAGGACAAAGATAGAGAGGGGGAAAGAGATGAGAGAGAGATGGGACGAAAGAGAAGAGCACAGTGGGAGAGAAGAGAGAGGTGGAGAGAAAGGGATAGAGGAAGGAGAGAGAGAATTTTAGGTAAGAAGAGAGGAGAGAAGGAGGAAGGGAAAAGTGAGAGAGAGTAAGAGAGCAAGGGAAAGGAGGAAAAGGAGTGAAAAGGAGAGGAGAGGAGATAGGGAAAAGAAAGAGGGAAAGAGAGAAAAGTAAGACAGGGAAAGTTAGATAGGGAGAGAGAGAGGAAAGAAGAGGGAGGAGGAGGAAGAATTAGAGAGGGAGAGATGAGGAGAGAAGGAGTGAAAGGAGGGATTGAGGGGGAGAGGAGACATACCAGGGGTAGAGGAAAGAGACAGAGGTGGAGGGGTAAAGTTAGAGGGAGTTAGAGAGAGGAAAAGAGATGGAGAGGGGAGAAAGAGAGATGGAGGAGGGAGATGAAAAGAGTCATGGAGGTGAGAGATAGAGGATGAGTTAGTAATAAACAGGGGAGAGGAGGAAAGAAGAGAAAGTGGGAGAGAGCAAGGGAGAAAATGAGGGAGAAGTGAAGAATGAGGGAAGAGAGGGAAGGGAGAGATGAGAGGAGAAATAGGGGAAGAGGGGGAGAGGAGGGAGAGGAGAGAGAAAAGACATGGAGAGGGTGAAAAGAGGGAAAAAGTTGGAGTGAGGGGGGGGAGAAAGGGGAAAAGAGATAGAGATGAGATTAGTGGAGAGAAAGGAGGAGAGAGAGGGATAGAGGAGGAAGAAAGTTATAGATGTGAGAGGAGAAGGGAAAGGAGAATGCCAAAGAGGAGAGGGGGAAAGTGGGAAAGAAATCAAGGGAGAAAGGGAAAAAAATGAGGGAGGGGCAGAGTGAGGCAAGGGGAGAAGAGAGAAAGAAAAAAATACGGAGAGAGAGGAGAAAACAATAGGGGAAACAGAGAGGATGGAGGGGGAGAGGAGAGAAATAGAAAATGAGAGGGAGGGAAGAAGGGAGAGTGAGAGAGAGAGAGAAAAAGGACTAAAAAAGAGAAAGGCAAAGAGGAGAAAGAAGAAGGAAAAAAGGAAGAGAGAAAACAGAAAGGAGAGGAGGGGAGGAGAGATGAGACGGAGAATGGGTTGAAGGTGGAGTAAAGTTAGAAGCAGTGAGGGAGGAAAGAGAGAGAGAAAGTGAGAGAGGGAGGAAAACAGAGGAAGAGAAAGCAGAGAGAAAGATGGGAAAGATGAAGAGGGAGAGATGGGGAGGAGAGAGAAGGAAGGGGAGAGAAGAGATAGAAGGGAGAGAGGAAAGAAGGGGGAAAGAAAGAGGGAGAGAAGAGAGGAAAGAGAATGGGGGAGATGAAGAAAGAGTAAGGGAGAGAGGGAAGTGCAGAGTGGGCAGGGGGAGAGAAAGGAAAAAGAGGATGAAGGAAAAAGGAGAGAGAGAGAGTGGGGTGAGAGAAGAAACGAGAAAAAGTAAAGGAGAAGGGGAGACAATAAGGGGCGAATGAGTAGAGAGGAAAGAAGGGAAATAGAATGGGGAGAGAAAGAATGAAAGAGAAGCACAGAGGGAAAATTAGAGAGGAAGCGAGTCAGAGGAAAAGAGGGAGAGAAGAGGTGGGAAGAGAGAATAAAAGAGAGAAGAGAGATAGAGGGGAGAGAGATGGGGATAGGTCTCAGAGACCTGGAGAGGCAAAAAATTAGGAGTGAGAGAGGAAGAAAAGTGAGAAAGTGAAAGAGGAGGGAGGGAAAACAGAAAGGTGAGAGGAGGGAGAGGGGAGGAGAAGGAGAAAAGATAGTGATAGAGGAGAGGAGGAAAGGGAGAAGAGAGGAAGGGAGAGGGAGAAAGTGGGAAAACAGCAAGAGAGAGAGGGAGAGAACGAGGGAGGGGAGAGTGAAGAGAAGGGGTAGAGAGGGAGCGAAAGGACAAAGAAAGGGGGAGAGAAGACAAAGAGGGAATGAGAGATGAGTGATAGAGGGGGAAGAGAGAGAGATAGAGAAGAGAGGGAAGGTTAGAGAGAGAGAGAAAATGAGAGGGGGAAGGGAAACTGAGGGAAGGAGAGGAAGAGACAGAAAGAAGGGGGAAGAGGAGACAGACTAAGAGGAAAGGGGTAAAAAAAAAGGTGGAGGAGAGATTCAGAAGTGGTGGAAAGGGAGAAAGTTAGAATGAGGGAGAGAGGGGAGAGAATGATGGAGAGGGGTGATAATGAGGAGAGGGAGGATGAGGAAAAGGCAGACAGGGAGTGAAAGAGAAATGAGAAAGGGAGAGAGAAAGAAGGGGAAGAGGGGAGACAGAGTGGGCTGGAGAAAGAGAGAGATGGAGAGAGAGGAAGGGAGGGAGAGGAAAGAGAGAAGGGAAGGAGAAAAAGTGGAAGATAAAGATATTCCTCCCAGGTCTAATCTCACCACCGCAATTTACTCAAGCCTCAGCTGACACCACCTCCCTCAAATCTCCTCTCCCATCTTATTGGAGGGCTGGAGGGTGGAGTGCCAAGCTCCTCCCAAAGCCTTCCTTTATAGAGTGCAGAGACTGGACTTTAGGACTCCATTCAGCAACAACTTTCTTCATCCCATCCCCCACCCCCCTGCCAATGACATAGTAAATTTCCTGGATGTAGCACAGTGCCTGTAGGTGCATAATATTGATTAGATGGGAGACCAAGGGAGAGAGTGGGAGAGAATGGAAAATAAGAGATCAAAAAAGAGGAAGGGTGAGAGAGAGAAAGGGGACCAAGAAGATGCAGAAAGAGGAGGGAAAGAAGTAGGAGGAAAAAAAGAAGGGGAGGGTGGAGAGGAGTAAAGTTAGAAGGAATGGGAGGAAAAGAGAAGGGAGAGGGAAAATGGAAAGTTACATAGGAAGAGAGAGAGGAGAGAGAAAGAAGGGAAAGTTAGAAGGAGGGAGAGAGAGAGAAAGGGAAAGGAGGGGGAGGGAGAGAGGGAGAGAGAGACAGGAAAGATGAGAGGTGTAAAGAATAAGTGGAGAAGGAAAAGAGTGGTATGGGAGTAAAGAAGAAAAGGGAGTGAGGAAGAGGAGAGGGAAAGTGGAAGAGACAGCAAGGGAGAGAAGATGAGAATGAAGGAGGGAGAAGGGAAAATAGAAGTGAAGAGCAGAGTGGAAAAGAAAAAGCGAGAGGGAGAGAAGTAGAGAAAGTATTAGAGGAGAGGGGAAGAAAGGAGGAAGAGCAAACAAGGGAAAGGGGAGAGAATAAAAGAGAGGGGGAGAATGACAGGAAAGGAGGGAGAGAGAGTGGGGTGAAAGGAGGAAAGAGAAAAAAGCAGAGAGGGAAAGTTAGAGTTAAGTACGAGGAAGGGGAGAAAAGGGGGGGACATAGGGAGAAAAAGAGAGATGGGGACAGTGAATGGAAGAAAAGGAAGAAAGACAGAGGGGGGAGAGGAAAGAGGGTGAGGTGGAAAGTTAAGAGGGAATGAGAAAGGGAGAAAATGGGAAAGAAATGGAGGTAAGCAAGGGAGAGCTTGAAGAGAGTGGTGAAAGAAGGGAGATGGAGGGAGAGCAGCAGGGTAGGAGAGAGAAAATGAGAGAGGAGGGGGATAAGGTAGTAATATAGGAGAGGAGGAAAAAGCAGGGAGAGAAAAGGGAGAAAGTGAGAGAACAAGGGAGAGAAAATGAGAGTGGGAGAGGATGAAGAGGGAGAAAGGAGACAGAAACAGGGAGAAGAGGGGTGGGGGCAAGAGGAGATAGGGTAGAGAATAGTGAAGTCAAAGGGAGGGAAAGAGTGGTAGAGGGAAATTTAGAGAGGGAGGGGGAGAGATGGAAAAAGGGGAGAGAGGAGAACCATAAAAGGGATGGAGAGTGGGGAAGTTGGACAGAAAGAGGAAGAGAAATGGAAGAGGGAGGAGAGAGGAAAAATGACAGAGGAAGAAGGAAGAGAGAGGGAGGGAAGGAGGGAGAAGAGTGAGAATGAATAGAGAGGAGCAGAGAGAGAAAGGAGGACAAAGAGAAGGGGGGAGAGCGAAAGTTAGAAGAGGGACAGAAAGAATGGGAGAAGAGAGACCAAGTAGGAGGATTAAAGAGGGAGAGTTAAAAGGGAGAAAGAGCAGTAGAAGAAGGAAGAGAGGGGAAGGAAATGAGAGAAGGAGGGAGAGGAGGGAGGAGACAGAAAGGGGAGACAGGAGTGGAAGGGGGAAATTTTGGAGGGAATGAGAGAAAGAGGGAGATAGTGGGAGAAAAAGGAAGAAGAAAGGAAGTAGAAAAGAAAGCCAGGGAGAGGAGGAAGGAATAATTACACAAGAGAGAGGGGGAAGAGAAAGAGGGAAAGAGAGAAAAGGGATACAGAGGGGAGCCAGAGAAGGCAGAGGGAGAGGAGAGGAGAAGAGGGAGAGATGCAAGTGAGATAAGGAAATTAGAGATAGGGAAAGAAGGAGAGGGACAGGAAGAAAAGGGAGAAGAGATAGATCAGTGGGAGGGGAGAGAGAGACACACACACAGAGACAGAGACATTCACACACAGAGAGAGATAGAGACACACACAGATGCAGAGGGGCAGAGAGACACAGAGAGGGGAAAGAGGAAAAGTTAGGAAGATTGCCAGAAGAAGGAAGAGGAGAAAGGAGGAAAAATAAGAGAAACAGGAGACAGAAATAAAGGGGAGAGAAGACAGAGGGGAGAGAGAGGAGACAGCAAAGGTGAAGAGGGAGAAACTGAAAGAGAGAGAGGGAGAGAGAGAGGAGGGAAGAAAAGTGGAAGAGAAAGCAAGGGAGGGGGAGACAGAGGGAAAGTAAGAGATCCAGATTGGGAAAATTAGGCAGGAAGAGAAAGGAGAAAGAGGAAGGAGGACAGAGGAGACAGAGAAAGAGAGAGGGGAGAGATGGGAAACAGATGGGGGTAGAAAAGAGTAGTTAGGAGGGAAAGTTGAAAAGAGAGGGAGAAATGAAGGGGAGATGGAAAGAAAGGAGAAAGAGAAAAAAGGAGGAGACAAGACAGGGAAGTGAGAGGAGAGAGACAGAGGGTGAGGGAGGGAGAGAGGAAAGGAAGAAGAAGAAAGAGGGAAGAGTGGGGAGAAAGGAGGACAGAGATGAGGGGAAGAGTGAAAGAGGAAGGAAGGGAGAGAAAATGTGGGAAAGAAAGGGAAAGAGGAGAGAGACAGAAAGAAGTGAGAGAGGAGAGGAGGAGAGGTAGAGAGTGAGAGTGAAAGAAAGTAAAGGGAGAGGGAAGAGAGTGGAAAAGAGAGGAAGGGAAAGAAAGTGAAAGCAAGGGAGAAAGAGAGAGTAAGAAAAAAGAAGGGGGAAAGAGGGAGAGAGAAAGAAGGGGGACAAAAGAGATAGGGAAAGAGTGGGAGGGAGAGGTGGAAAGTTGATAAAGAGGAGTGGAGAAGAGTAAAGGAGTGAGAAATAGCGGGAATAAGAGGGAGAGAGAGGGAAACAGGGAAAAAAGAAAGAAAAGGGGAAAAGAGAAGGGAGGGCAGAGGAGAGAGACAGGGAGAGTGGGTAGAGATGAGGGGAGAGAGGGGAAAAAGAAGGGGAAGGTCAGAGAAAAGGAGGAACAGGAGTGAAAGAGAGGGAGAAGGAAGGAGAGGAAAGGGAAAGAGAACTGGAGAAGAGAGAGAGGAAGAGAGGGAAGGAAAGGAGAAGAGAGGGGAAAAGTGGAGAGGGAAAGGAGAGAGGAGGAAGAGAGAGGGGAGAGAGTGAAGGAGAGAAGAGAAAAAGGGAGGGTAGAGGGGGAAAGTTGGGAAACAGAGGAATATGGGAGGAAGGGAGGGGGAGAGATGAGGAAAGGAAAGAAAGGAGGGGGAGAGGAGAGGGATGAGAGAATGGGAGAGAGTTGGGAGAGATAAAGATGAGGGTGAGAGTGGGAAAATGAGAAAGGAAGTAGAAGAGGGAGAGAGAGAAGGGGGAGAGGAAGAGGAGAGACATGGGGTAGAAAGAGGGGGAAAGTGAGTGGGAGAAGGGATAGAGAGAGGGAAAAGTGGAAAAGAGCAAGAGACAGGGGAATGATGGGGAGAGAGAGAGGAAGAGAGAGAGAGGGAGAGAGAGAGAGAGAGAGAGAGAGAGAGAGAGAGAGAGAGAGAGAGAGAGAGAGAAGAGAAGGAAAGTGAGAAAGGGAGTGAAAAAGAGAGGAAGAGAGAGGGAGAGAGGAGAAAGAGGAAACAAAGGAAGAGAAGGAGGAGACAGGAGACAGAAGGGAGAGTGGAAGAAAGAGTTAGAAAGAATAACAGGAAAAGAGGGAGAGGAGAGGAGAAAGATGGAGACAGAAAGGGGAAAGGTGTAGAAAGATAAAGAGAGGAGAGGCAGAGATAAGAAAAGTGAGGGGAAGAAAAATAAAGGAGGCAGAAGAGAGAAAGTGGGAGAAAGAAAGGGGAGAGAAAGGAAAGAAAGCAACAGAGAAGAGGCAAGAAAGAGGGAAGCAAAGGCGATAAGTGAAAGAGAAGGGAATAGACAAAAAGAGAGGGGGGAGAGATGAAAAGAGAGAGAAGAAAAGGAGAAAGAAGAGAGGAGAGAGGAAAGGGAGAGAGGAGAAAGAGAAAAGGAGAGGGGGGAAAAGAGGAAAGAGAGGAGAGGACAGAGAAGAGGAGTCTTTTCCCACCCAGCCCAGGTCGGAGGGATCCTCTCTCCCACCCCTCCTGGGGCTAAGAGAGACTCCTCCCCACTCCACCCCTCAAAGGGTGAAGATCACCCTCTGTCTGGATCATCCTCATTGGAAAAGTTGTGGTTGCTGAGCGCCACAGCAGGGAAACGACTCGCCTATGGGGAGCAAGTCAGAGACAGCATTCCAACACACACGGGTTTCCCAAGCCCAGGGTTTTTTCTAATACTTTTGAGTCTGGATAGTGAGCAGGCAAGAAAATGAAGCGGGAAGAGAGGACAGAAAAGAAATTCAGTCAAAGGAGCAGTAAGGAAAGAGAGAGAGAAGTCCCGAGCCGTGAAGATCATCTGGAAGTGACGTGGAGGCAATGTGGGGCAATGGTCAGGAAGTTGTGACTCAGAGGCTGCCTTTCTTACCAGCTGGTGACCCTGGCCAAGGCAGCAGCGGAGTCTCAGTTTTATCTGCAAAAGGAGGGAGTAGCACTCCCAGGTCCTTTTTGACTCTTGACTATTCTATAAGATGGAGGGAGGGAGAGAAAAGAGTGGAGGAGTTAAAAGGGGAAAGGGAGATCCCAGAGAAGGCTAGAGGGGAGGGCAGAGAGGGCCAGCTCCGACCTAGCTGGGGTCACCAGGGGTCATAGAGGTAATGGGTGAGGGGGATGTCCTGCTTCCCAACCCAGATGTGGTTAGGGATGGGGGGTCATGGGATTCCCATGGAGACTGGGGAGATAGAGATGCGAGGCTCCAGTCAGTCCCTTGCACACAAACATCCCTTTGTCCTGGTGGTGGAGGGGCCCACAACGAGGCTGTTGTCCTCCAGTCAGAAGGAGGAGAAGCTCAGAATCCCAGACCGAGTGGACCCTCCAAAGGCACTGAGTCCCTGGCCCCAGCCTGCACTGAGCAAGCCCTGTCTGGGCCTTTGTTTCTCTGTCAAATGGGGAAGTCAGGAAGGGGTCAGTAAGCCTGTCCCAGCTCCCACCTCCAGCCTTGTTTCCCTTCCCTTCTCTGTCCAGGGTAGGTCTCTCTCTGAGGTGCCTGGTGCTAGGTGGCTGCAGTGGGTGTGAGCTCCGGGCAGAGCCGGAGGAGGGGGGTGGGGATGAGTGAAAAGGGAGGGAGACAGCAAGAGCCGAGTAGGCAGAGGCAGAGGAAGAGAGAGGAGCAGAGGCCAAGACAGAAACATCTTTATTCAGCAGGAGATGGAGACAGAGAGAGAGAGGTAGAGAGAGAGACAAGAGAGCTCCAGCCCTGCCAGGGCATGAGGCCCCACAGCCTATAAACCTTCCTCCTGAGGAGATGACACACTGAGACTGGGCGAGGCAGAGGGACAGAGACAGAGGGACAGAGACAGAGGCAAAGGGGAGGAGGGAGGGGCACGGAGAGGAACAGTGGACAGAGATAAGCAGAGGTGCAAAAGGACTAAGGCTCAGAGAGGAGAGGATTCATGGAGTTCACAGAGGAAAGACAGGGTGGCAAGTATGTGAGGAATAGATGAGGGAGAAGAGAGAAGAATGAAGGGGGAGAGAGAGGGAGAAAGACAGAAAGAGGAAAAGAGAGACAGGGAGAGATGGAGAGAGAGGGAGAGAGATAGCAAGAGGAAGAGAGAAACAGGGAGAGAGGAAGGGAGAGAGATAGTAAGAGGAAGAGAGAAACAGGGAGAGATGGAGAGGGAGAGAGAGAGGGAGGGAGAGACAGCAAGAGGAAGAGAGAGACAAAGAGATGGAGAAAGGAAGGGAGAGAGAGAGGGAGGGAGGGAGACAGAGTGAGAGAAGAGAGAGAGGGAGAGACAGAGAAAGAGACAGGGAGAGATGGAGAGGGAGAGAGAGGGAGAGAGAGAAAGGGACAGATGGAGAGAGGAAGAGACATAGGGAGATACGGAGAGGGACAGAGAGAGGAAGAGACAGAGGAAGAGAGAGAAAAAGAGACAGAGAGGAAGAGAGGGAGAGACAGAGGAAGAGAGGGAGAGGGAGAGAGACAGAAAGAGGAGACAGAATGAGACACAAAGAGTGAGAAGAAGAGAGATGGAGAGAGGAGGACACAGAGGGAGATATGAGAGGGGGGAATAGACAGGGAAAGAGAGGAAGAGAGATACAGAGAGGGAGAAAGAGACAGAGTGAGGAAGAAAGAGATGGAGAAATGGAGAGACAGGGAGAGATGGAGAGAGAGGAAGAGAGAGGGAGAGACAGAGAGTGTGAGAGAGAGACAAAGAGATGGAGGAAGGGGGGAGAGGGAAGGAGACAGAGACAATGAGAGGAAGAGAGAGAGGGAGAGACAGAGACACAGAGAAAGAGACAGGGAGATATGGAGAGGGACAGAGCGAGAGGAAGAGACAGAGACAGAGAGAAAGGGAGAGGGAGAGAGACAGAAAGAGGAGACAGAGAGAATGAGAGACAGAAAGAAACAAAGAGTGAGAGGAAGAGAGATGGAGAGAGGAAGAGACAGGGAAAGAGAGGAAGAGAGAGGGAGAAAGAGACAGAGTGAGGAAGAGAGAGACAGGGAGAGACAGAGAAAGAGACAGGGACAGATGGAGAGGGAGAGAAAGGGAGAGAGACAGAGACAGAGGAAGAGAGACAGGAAGAAAGACAGACAGAGACAGGGAGAGATGGAGAGGAGAGAGGGAGAAATGGAAAGACAGAGACAGATGGAGAGAGAGGGAGAGAGAGAATGACAGAGGAAGAAAGAGAGGGAGAGATAGGGAGAAAGAGACAGAGAGGAAAAGAAAGAGGAAGAGAGGGGGTGAGAGGAAGAGAGAGACAATGAGAGGAAGAGACAGGGAGAGATGGAGAGAGGAAGAGACAGGAAGATATGGAGAAAGAGACAGACAGACTGGGAGAGATGAAGAGGGGGAGAGAGAGCCAGCCAGACAGAGGGAGACAGAGAGGAAGAGAGAGAGAGGGAGAGAGAGAGACAAAGACAGACAAGAAGGAGAGACAGAGAGAGAGGGAGAAAAAGACAGAGGAGAGAGACGGAGAGAGTGAAAGGAAAGAGAAATGGGGAGAGAGGAAGAAATAGAGAGAGATGGAGAGAGACAGAGAGGGAGAGAGAAAGACAGAGAGAGGAGACAGAGGAAGACAGAAGGGGGAAAGGGAAGACTGGAAACGTAGAGATAGAGAGAGGAGAGGACAGAAGGGAGAGGGGAGAGAGGCACAGAGGAAGGGGCAGACTGACTAGGAACGAGACAGCCGATGACCGTCCTGCCCACCCACGCCTCCCGGCCTGCGTTTCTCACCTGCTTGTCCTCTGCCAGGGCAGCCCCAGCCCAAGCAGCCCCATTATAAGGGCCCCGGCTCTGGCTCCTGCCAATGAGAGGTTGCCTTCCACCCCCCACCCTTATCGCAGGCCCAGACCCCAAGGCTCCACTGCCGCTAAATCGGGCTCCTCAGCTGTCATCAGCCCCTGCCCAGCCTGAGACCTAGCAGACAGCTGAGCCCAGCCTGCCAGGGCAGATTGGGGGGTGGTGTGCCTTCCCACCTGTTCCAGGGCCATTTTTGGCTTCTTCGAGAGGCCCCTTGGACAGGTCCTAGGTAACCAAGAATAGAAACCCCTGAGCTGGGGGTGGGGGTGGCCACACTCAGGACACGAGATGGACGGAGACGTGTGTAGGGAACAGAGTGGAGAGAGGCATAGGGGGTTGGGGGTGGGGTGAGCAGAGGCCTCCCAGCTGCCCCCTCCAGCAGCTTAGCCTGTCTCTAGAGAGGTCCCACCCTGCCCCTCAGATCCCCCACCTGTTTCTCCTCCTGAACAGGTCCAACATTGGCCTCCTCCGTGGGTCACGTCTCCCCTTGGTTCCCTGTTCCTCCTGTCTTATCTGCCACAAAACTGGGCCACTCCAGCAGCCTCCCTACAGGGCTGCCCAATCCCTCCAAACAGCTTGGTGCTCAACGCCTGCTAACTGGCATTCCAGGCCTCCCCTGACCTGGCACTGCTGCCCACATATGTGCTGTTCTAGCCAGATCAGGACATTCCCCAACCCTCCCCTCCCTCTGCTGCAAAGACCATGACCCTCAGTCCTCAAATAGCACTTGACAGGTCTTTTAATGCTCTTGTCAGAGACACAAAATTGGAATCTCGTAATCAATACCATAATGGCTGACATTGAAGGTAAAGGTGAGCCAAGGCGTCCCTCAGCTCTCGGCAACCCTGTGAGGTGGGGGCTATGTTTATCCCCATTTTACCGATGAGGAAAGTCAGTCTTCAGAAGGTGAAATAACTTGCCAGGGACACGTAGACCCACAGGGCCCCAAGAAGTCCAGCTCTGTGGCCTCAGGCCTTGGCCAGGTCTGAGCAGGAACTGGCTGCTCCCCTGGCCCTCACATGGCCTCTTCCTTTGCTGGGGCCCCAGGCCTGCCCCCAGCACCTAGCCCTTGGCACCCAGCACGGGCTGGGGATGAACCTGCTGGATTCAGTGGAACCTGACTGGTGAGGAAGGGAGGGATCTGGCAGAGAGAGCCTCGACACAGTGGGAGAGGCCCCAATCTAACTGGAGCACTTTGTGCCTGGAGGGCAGAGAGGGGAGATAAGGCTGAGGAGGGCCCCAGGTACAGCGGGCCCTCAGCAGCGACAGCCTGCCGCCAGGTTTATTAAGGAAGTGGCTGCCCTGGAGCCCTTTTCGACGTTTGTCCTTCCTTCCCCCCCCCCCCGGGGAGGTCTTCAACAACTGATCCTGACACGATCCAGAAAGCCCCAAACACAGAAGCTAGGGCAGGGAGGCCAGAGACCTGGAGAGGGCAGGCTCACACCAGGAGGACGGCCGATGGGGGCAAGGATAGCAGCAATGTGACAAGGAGAGGTAGTGGCCCAGGGCAGGGGGCCCAGGCTGGGGGGTCCCTGGGGACCTGCTGCCGGGGAGGGGGCATTCAGGCCGCCTGCAGCCAGCTACCCGCGGCTTCAACCTCTTTGGTTACCACCACAAGCACCTCACACGGTCCCTTGGCCAGGGCAGCGGAGAGGAAGTCCCTGGGGGGGGAAGGGGAGAGGCAGGTTCCTGCTGGGTGCCACCAGCATGCTCCCCACGAAGCTTATCTCCCTCCAATGTGCCTGAGCCCTCCCTTCCACAGTCTGTCCTCCCTTTACCCGACCTCCGCTCACCTGAGATCGGCCTCACCACCCAGGACCATAGGCTCCCGAAGCTTCGAGTCCAAGTTGTAGTAAATGCCGCCCACCTGGCGCAAGGCCACCCAGTGCCGCCGCTGCAGGGGAAGGGACAGCAGGCCCAGGGACACAGGGGAGGGCAGGTTCAGGATGAAGCCCAGCACCTGGGGTAAGGCCAGCTGGGCCAAGGACCTGGGGAACAGGGCAGGGATGGGGTTCAGCTGGGCATGGCCTGCTGGGATGCCAGCTTCCCCTCCCTTTCTACCCTCCATCCCCTCTCACCGACGCCGGTCCCACCACACGGCTGCCAGCCCCAGGCCCTGAAGCGCAGCCATGATGACATTCACGTCGTAGTTCCCTGTGCCCAGGAGGCTCCGATGAGGGTTCAGGCGGGAATCGGGGGCCAACCTGGAGGGGGCAGCGGGGAAGGGCCCTGATGGAATGTCTGCTCGGGTGCCCGAGGGACTCCCAGGTGGGGAATGTGCTCAATCCTGTGCCCCCACGGCCAGGTGCCCGCCCCCTCTGCCATGGTTCAGAGTCAGAAGAAAAGCCTTTCTCCTCCCCTCTCCCACTTTCCCCTGTGGTTCCCAGAGAGGGAGAAAGGAGAAAGCAAGGTTTTCCTTTTTCCTTTTGTCTTTGTATCTGCCCCTGGCCCGGACACACGGCGTTGCATACTGTAGGAGCATAATGAATACTTGTTTTGTTAGATGGACCAGGGGGGCCCTGGCTCCACGAGGCCCCCTTGGCCTCCCCGGTTCCCAGCCAGAACCTCCCTGGCCTTCTCTGCTCCGCCTTTCACTTGGCAGGGATCATTGCCCACCATGGCTGCTGGGGGGGTCTGCCTGCTCTGTCTCTCCCCTCCAGTCCAAGCTCCCTTCAGCCCCCAAAGGGCTCTTCCTGTCACATAATAACTAAACAATAATTGTCTCTCTCTTACCTAGGAACCCTGAAGGTCTTCCCCTCCCACTCGGATTTCTTTTCTTTTTGATGAAAGGGGCCATTATCCCTCAAAGAAACTGTTCATTGAATGGGTGTGCCGCACTCAAAGTGAGAATGCGATAGGATTGAAAGGGCCAGGGTGTCCCCTGCACTCTGGGCTGCTGGACAGACGCTCAGAACAGTCAGGCTGGTGGCCTTGCACCGCCCTCCCTCAAGTTCAAGTCAACCGCAAGTCATGCGATGAGTCCTCTTCGAGAAGAAAGACAACGCACCAAAGGGTTCTGAAAGCTCCCGTCTGACTCTCTCAGGCCCTCAACACCCCCAGAATCGAGTACAAAACCCTCTGCCAGCCCTGACACCCACCACGCGTTCCTCTGTCCGGTGACCAGGCCCTGTGGGCCTTCCCCACACCTGGAGGGCTCTCCCTCCTCCACATGGGCCTGACGCCCCTATATTCTTAATTAGCTCCTGTCTGTCTGTATGTCTGCCCCCAGTTCAGAGCTCCCTGAGGGCAGGGCCCACTGCCTGCAGCCCCTTAGGAGAGCCTCCACGTTGGGTGATCCTCTCTGACTGCAGCCGGCTCTCCTCAGCAGGCTCCCCGGGACTCCCACCCAGACCCAGGGAGGGGCTAGAAGCACCACCCTCATTTCCAGAGGCACAGAACCAGGCCCGGCAAGTCCCCTGTGAATCCCTGCGTGCCAGCCCTCCCCCAGAGCTCAGGAAGCAAGTGTCCCTCCTTGGTCTGGCATTCAAGACCGGCCTTCTGGCGGCCTCCTGTCCTTCCTCTGCCACCTTGGTGACTACAGCCCCCCAGCTCCCTACAGTCTCAGTTTCCCTATCTGCAAAATGAGAAGGCTGGAAGCTCTAAGGGCCTTCTCTGGGCCTCCAGCAAGACTGCACTTGCCTCCTCTGGACCTTCCTCAGACACTGTCCCAGAGACAGCCTTCCAGGTGGGGAAGCTGACCCACATGGGACAAGCCTGGCTCAGCTGGGTGCCCCTTCCCCGGGTGCCCGCAACAGCAGAGGGTCCTGGGGGGCACAGGAGGGGTAGGTCACCTCTTGCAGATCTCATCGGCAGCCTCCTGGCTAAAGAGCTGCTGCTGCAGGACGTTGTTGAGGGCGTGCACCGCGCACAGCTCCAGGCGTTGCCGCTCATGGTACACAGGCACCGGGGGCTCGGCCCCCTCTTTGGGGGGTCCTGGTGGCCCCGGGCTCCCCGACATTCAGGGTCCTGTGCACACAATGGGGAGAGACACACGAACCACACTCAGACTCGATTAGAGGTTGAGGCAGAGATGCAGAGATGGGGGGGCAGAGACAAGGGGTTCAAGACAGACTCCGATTTGGGGGGCAGAGATGGGGTGCAGACAGGGGAGCCCAGACACAGATGGAGGGGGGTTCAGAGACAGACTCCGATTTGGGGGGCAGAGATGGGGTGCAGACAGGGGAGCCC
>CM053771.1:3656227-3734792 GCA_028658325.1 Potorous gilbertii | reverse complement strand
GGGGCGGCAGGGCCCAGGACCCGGGCCCAAGCACCGACAGCGCCTGCCGAGAGACGCCGCCCGGACTCAGGCGCTGAGTCAAGCGGGGGACGCGGGCTGACGCTTAGGGATCCCGCCCCGCCCCGCCCCGAGCCGCCAGTGGGAAACTGAGGCTCCGGCAGAGCCCGAACCCCGGCCGAGCCCCTCCCTCCCGTGGAGTCGCTTGGCAACAAGCCCCACCCCTGCCCCCCATACCGGACCCTGTGGGACTCGCCTTCCCAGAGCTCTCCGCGCCAGGGCTGACCTTCCCAGAAGTCCTCACGGCCTCCTTCGGAATGCTTTCCCAGAACCGCCCGCGGCGGGCCCACAAGGCCCAGACGGCCAGGCGGAGGCGGGCACCGGACTGGCCTTCCCAGAAGCCCCCGCGTCTAACGGCGGACTCATTTTCCCAGGATGCCACGCAGCCGCCTCGGGCCCACACTTCCCTAAGCGTCCTCAGAGCGGCCTAAAATGGCCTTCCCATAATGCCTTGGGAGTCAGAAGCACGTAGTGGGGAAACCGAGGCGCGGAGTTGGAACAAATAGTGGGGAAACGGGCAACGTGAGGAAATTGAGTCACGGGGGAGGAGAGAAGAGGGGAAACTGAGGCGAAGAAGGGTCAAAGGGGGGCGCTCTGGGCTGCGGCAGGAGCAGGGGCCAGGTCCAGGCAGGCCTTGAATGCCCCCCACAGAGTTTGGGGAGCTGGTGGTCCGCTGAGACCCCCCCATCTTGTGCTGGTGACCTCCAAAACCTAGGGGTCGGATGGGGCAGGGGGACCCCAAACCTGGGGCCCTTCACCCCCACATGCTTCAGGGTCAGAGCAGGGCAGGGAGGACACCAAACCTGGGGCCCTTCACCCCCAAGGCCCAGGAGTCGGATGGGGCAGGGGGACCCCAAACCTGGGGCCCTTCACCCCCACATGCTTCAGGGTCAGAGCAGGGCAGGGAGGACACCAAACCTGGGGCCCTTCACCCCCAAGGCCCAGGGGTCGGATGGGACAAGGGAACCCCAAAACCAGGCTCCTTCACCCCCACATGCTTCAGGGTCAGAGGGGGGCAGGGAGGACACCAAACCTGGGGCCCTTCACCCCCACATGCTTCAGGGTCAGGGGGACCCCAAACCCTGGACCTTCTGCCCCCAGGGTACCACACAGTACTGGGTGGGGCAGGGCTGGCAGGGAGGGGCACTGATGACCTGGACACTGAGCACGGGACTGCCTTCTTGGCCCCTTGTGCCCAGCATGGAGTCAGGCTCCCAGCATAAGACCCCAAGTCACCGAGGAAATCAGAGATTTCCATTGTAGCAAAGACAACCCAAACTTTATTGGCTGACAAGGCTGGCAGGAGAGAGGGGAAACTGAGGCAGTCTGGGACCCAGGCAAGGGGCAGCCTTCCTCCTGGGCCACCTCAGCACAGCTGGATCCCAGGCTTTGGGGTGCCGTGGCTGCCACAGGCTGCAGATAGACAGACAGACAGACAGATGGCTTCTCCGTTTTCCCCCTCCATCCCCCCACCCCTGAGATCCACAAGGTAGGCCAGTCACTTCCCTCCTGTTTGCCTCAGTTTCTTCATCTGTCAGATGAAGGGCTTAAATGGCCTTTTCTGCTCAAAACTGATGATGTGAGGATCCCAGGGATGTTTCTGGGAATCTCTGTCCCCAGTCCCTTTCTCTTTGCCCTCTGATTCTAATTCAGCACCAATTGATTAGACACCTGCTGTATGCTCGCCTCTAAGGAACATGCTGGAGAAAGATGCAGCTTGGTGCTGGGCATGGAGGGGGCACAGAGGGAGAGGAGGCCCGGGCCTGGTGCTGGGCACAGAGGTGGGGGGAAGCACAGCGGCAAAGAGTCTTAGAGAAGCGAGATGTCTTGCCAAGTCCCCCAGACCGTACAGGGCGGGCCTGGCCACTGAGTTTGGTTCCTGGGATTATCTATCCTTTCCTTTGCTCTGTGCCATGATCTCTGTCCAGGTCTCACCCAGAAGCTCACTGCAGACTCAGGAGCCATCTGACTCATCCATCACTTCCTGCAAACCTTAGCTGGGCTCACAGTAGGTACTTAACAAATGCTTGCTGAGTTCCACTAAGCTAAGTGCCTCACAATGAAGACAAAGCCAGACTATGGAAAATGACCCAGACTCTGAAAGTCATTCATTACGGTTATCAAACCTTGGATGATACTGCCTGATATTGGAGGGATAGTGGAGCTGTCCAGGACTTCAGGAATGGTCAGGAGCAGGGACAGCCAGGGGACAGACAGAGGTCAGAACCCAGGGCACCATCAGGGAAAGGGGAGGCAGTGGGGCCTGGGGGAATCGGGTTCAGAGCTGTGAGCTAGGGGGTTGAAGCTTACCCAGGAGGCTGCCCCAGAAGGTGGTTAGGGTGGCAGAGCCAGTAACTGCCCCAGGCTCTGCTGGGTTTTCCCGCCTGGTCTGGACACAGAAACTCTGGCCACTGGGGCCTGGTGGTCCCCTCAACTCCACATCTATCACATGCCGGTCGACCAGGCTGGGGTCATAAGGTTGGGGTCATGGGTTGGGGACAGAGCTGATGCCCAGTCAGGGCTCCCCTCACTCTCTGGCCCCAGTTCCAACTCACCTGAGGTCAGAAACCAGGATGCCAACCACACCATCAAAGCCTAGGCTTGGGGCGGCCAGAGCAGCAGCTGCCATGGTGTTAGAATTGCGGGGGGCAAAGGGGCAGAGTCCCCGGATGGGCCCCTCATAGAGCACAGTCCGGGGCCCCTCCCTGGGGCCCCTGGCCAATGGCCCCTCCAGCCGGAAGCCATCAGGGTGTGTTGCCATTGTGATGCAAAGACTCTAGAGGGATCACAGGCTATGGCTCTAAATTTCCTGTCACATCCCAACCTGCTCCAGTTCAGCTACCACATGCCCTTCCTTACCTGTAGCCCCCCAGATGCATCCAGCCGGGATATGTCCTCAGCTCCCCACAAGGCTCCCCGAGCCACAAACACGGAATGGCCTGACTTCCTTGAGGCCTCCAGAAGCTGCTGTTCTGTGTCCCTGTCAGCAAGGGCTGAGGGGGACCCCACCTGGGAAGACAAGAGAGGAGGAGCCGGGCAGGAAAAGTGCCCTGGGGTTCAGGGCCCCAAGAAAGGGAGAGCTATCTAGAATCACAGGCCCAGGATGTCAGAGCTGGGGCACCTTGGAATACAGAAGGTAGAGTTTTGGAACCAGGAGGGGTCTTAGAAGGTGGAATGGAAGAGCTTGGAGGGAAATTCACCCAGAATGTGGGCCCAGGATGGGAGGACCTTAATGCACACGACATAGAATGTCAGAGTTGGAGGGGCCTGGAGCAGACTAGGAGAGCTTCAGGGAAGATAGGGCATTAGTGCAGGGCACATAGGGAGCTTCCCTACAGGATATGAGAGCTGGGAGGGGCCTGAGAATCATGGTCATCCAATATTCTATAGAGAGCAGAAAGCTGGGGTGTGGGAAGTGAGGGAAACCCTCACCAAGAGGTCAGCATGGCTCAGGATCTGAGCCCCAAAGTCCTGGATGATTTTGGGGTGAGCAACCTCAACCACCAAGTCTGGACTCCTGTAGGGAGGATGGGAAGGAGATGGGGAGAGAGAACAAACATTTGATCAGTTTATACATGTGCCTAGCACTGTGCTAGATGCCTGTAAGGTAGGTCACTGGATGGGGGAGATCTTGAGAAGCCCAGGTGGTGGCAGATGGATGAGCACCCCCAAATCTCTTAAATAGAGCATTCCCCCTCAGGAGAGCAAGGCTGGAGGTCACTGACCTATCACCCAGGGTGCTGAGGTCAGAGAGCCTCAGGGCAGGGGGCAGGGTGCTCTGCAGTCTCTTGGGGTCCCGATTCCAGACAAAGGCAAGCTCCAGGCCATGCTGGGCCCCCTCGGCCCGCAATCGAGCAGCCAAAGCCTGACCTGTGGGGAGGGGAGAGAGACACCTGGCAGGTCAGGAGCCAGGGAGCTCTGAGGCAGGGCTGAGAGGCAGGAGCCAGACACCCTACTCACCAAGGCGCCCATAGCCCAGCAGGCCGACTTTCTTCAGGTTCTGATCCTGGGCCATCTCTGGTCTCCTGAAGCCCTCCTACCAGGCTGACACTGTCCAGGGCTGAGCTTTGGACAGCTACCTTTGGACCTGGAGCTTGCTCCCTGGAACAGAGCCCCTGACTGGAGATACGGGGAGGGCAGATCACTGAACCCTCCAGAAAAAGAACTTCCCAAACTCAGCAGGTGGCATCGCTCTCTCTCATCAGCCAAGATCTGGGTTGGAAGGGTCTCAAAGGCTGTCTCTCAGCATGTACTTTAATGATCCACAGCCAACTCCTCCTTCCCTGGGTGAGGAGGGGGACTGAATCCTTCCCCCTCCTCATTGCCACTGAAGTCTTTGCAACTTTATCCTCCCCCCTGCAGGCCCAGCCAGGTTGTCATGGTGACCTCCTCCATTTGAGGGAGGGGGTTGGAAGCAAGATATAGAAATGGGGGCTCAGCCTGTCTCTTGTAGGCTCTGGGTCTCTCTCACCTGACCCTTCTCTATTTCTGGGCTATTTGTTTCTGTCCTAGCTTCTCCCCTTTCTGACTGTTTCCTGTTTGGGGCTCTCCCTGCCTTGTTCTGAGTCCCTGGTACGTCTCTCTGATCTCCTTTTTAGGCAAGGTTGTGTCTCTATGATGCCTCCTCCCCAGCTCTGTCCTGGTGGTAGACCATCTCTGAAACCTGATGGTTTCATCTCTGGCTGCCCAGTAAATCTCCTTCCCCTTTCCTCGCCCTTCTCCTGCCCATCCGTCTCCTCTAGGAAGTCCCCTGGCACAGAGCAGTTGCATCCTTCCTAGACACATCTATGGGGATGTCACAGGGGATTATGGGTGTATCTTGCCCTGCCCCCAGCCTTTCCCCCATCCATCTGGAGTAAGGGCAGTAACTTCTGACCTTTGGCCCTCTCCCTAGGACACTGATGGGGGCAGCTAAGGAAAGCATGGCCCAGCTTGCACTATCCCAGGCTCCCTTCATCTTGACTCTCAGAGAAGGCTCTTGGTCTCTGTGAGCTCTTGCCTGCTTCTGTCCTCTCCTGTGCCCAGGATGGAGATGGCGGATGCTGCGGCAACTGAGGTCCCCCCTCCCATCCCCAGCCCCTCCTCTCCAACCACCTGGTGTCTGCTGCAGTGTTACCATGGCAACAGGGATTGGCACAGGGAGAGAGGGAGAGACAGGAAGAGAGACAGGGAGGAAGAAAGTGCAGAGACATACACACACACAGAGGGAAGGAGTGATGCAAATGGAGAGGAAGAGAGAGATTGAGGGGTGGGGAAAGACTCCCTCCTTCCATTTAGAGCCTTGCAGAGAAAGACTGGTTTTACAGCAGGGGAACACCACCAGAGGTAGCAAGAGATGGAAAATACAGAAACGGATGAGACAGACAAAAAGTTTGAGGAGTCTGGGCAAGAGGCCAGACATTATTAGACTTGAGGGAGGCTGCCTCGTGGGGGCTATAGGGAACCTAGTGGTGCGCTCCAGCCTTGAGGCTCTCCTCTAATCTGGGATCTATTACGGGACCCTCCTCCTGTGAGCTGGGGGCAGGGAGGAAAAGAAGGCCAACAGGGTTAAGGTCGCCTACCCAAGTGTGGCGAGACAGTGTGTCTGTGGGGCTCATCCTATGGTTTGGGGTGGTGGTATCGTTGCTGTATGTTTGACTCTGCCTAGGTCTCTTTCAGTAACTGTCTGTGATGGCATCTCTTAAAATTTAACAGTGTCACCATCTCCCCCTCCCTCATCAGCAAATCCAAGATTGGACACCCGGACCATGGCTGGCTGACTGTCAGCACATCTTTCACTCGGTGACTGCTGGTGTGGCTCTCAGTGTGATGCTGTGTCAGTCTATCAGGAGACTGAATGTGGAGTTAGGACCTCCAAGGGTATGACTATGCTCATCTATCAGTGCATGCCTGGATTTCTTTGGGGCAAATGGGGAAGCATGTTTCCCTCTCTCATCAGACCAAATTGGCTTGGATACATCCCCAGCATTATTTTTCAGGGGATACTTTTCTCCATCATCCCTTGTCTGCTGGTGTTTCTTCCTGTGTGTGTCTGTCCTCAGCCCAACTTCTCTCATCAGATTGAATATGAGCTTGGGTTTCTGCCTCACAGTGCAACTCTGGGTATGTATGGCCACATCTCATCCATTTCCCATCTCTACCTCTTTCTGACTCCATCTAGACCTTCCCTGTTGGGTCACCTATACTTGTCCTTGTGGATCTGGGAGAACTAGGGGATGGTTGAAAAGATGCTTCTGCCATGCTCATTTTTTGTCCCCCCTCAGCTTGAGCCCTTCTTTCTCCCTCCTTGTGCTCTCCTGTGGCATCTGGAAACCTCTCTCAGGCTGCCTTTGGCTGCTTCCACATTTCCTCAGCCCTGGATCTCCCTCCCTTCCTTTATTCCTCTATGCCCTGTGCCAGGGAGATCAGGGCCCTCCATTTCTGAATTCTTCCTTTCACTTTCGTGCTCCTCTTTTCCTATCTTTTCCTTTTCCAGCTCTCCTGCTGTTGCTGTGCACACAGTCCTCTATCTCTTGTCTGCACCTTTTGTCTGCATTCTACAGCTGCTTCTCTGACCCTCACCTGCTGCCTTACTCCTTTTCTCTCTTTCCTTCAACAGACACTCAGTCTGTTGGTCTCTCGGTCTCCCTGTTTCTCTGCCCCTTTTCCCCCAATACTGCCCACATTGATGCCTTCTTCTCTCTCTTTGAAGAAGAAATGCAGAGACCCTGACAGTCTAGGAGAGACATGGAGTAAAGAAACAGTGATAAACACACAGAAACACATGTAGAGGAGAGAAATTGTTTGGGTCAGAGAGCTAGTATGGGGATGCAGAATCAGGAGCTGTTGACTGGAATCCCAGCTCAATCATGGCTTTGAGGGGGTTTGGGGGGCTTTGAGCTGGTTTCTGAGCCCTATAGACCTGATTTCCTCATCCACAAAATAAAAGGGTTGAATAATCTCCAAGGGCTCTTCCAGCTGCTACTCTGATGCCAAGGTATGGATGACTGGATCCTTTGGCGCTCCCCCAATATCCTTTTTACCCCCAAAGGAGTCACAAAAAGCTACACACATGCACACACACACACACACACATACACACACACATACACACACACACATACACACACGAGGCCACATTCAACAGACCTCCCCCTTTCCCTTCCTTCAAACCTCTTATGTTCCCCAGTAGTAGAATGGAAGCTGTACTGTGGTCATGAGTAGGAAGGGACCTTTGGGCTCATCTGCTCTGAGGTTTTCACTGTCTAGTTGAGGAAACGGAGGCACACAGAAGGGCAGGGATAGGCTCAAGCTCATACAGATAGGGAACAGATCCAATCCTTGGAAGTCTCTGAGCCTCGGTCTCTTTAGCTTAAAATGAACGGTTGTCTCAGAAGAACTCTTTCATCTTTGGCATTCTCTGATACTGTGTTGGGATGGGGAGGGGGGAGCCCCAAGTCCATCCCCATCCCAGCAGTGATGGGAAATGGCCTCATCAATAACCTTGTCTTCTGAGTTTGAGGCCTGGGGAAGAAGAGGTTTGATATAGCTCCTCTCTCTCTCTCTCTCTCTCTCTCTCTGTCTCTCTCTCTCTCTCTCTTTCTCTCTCTCTCTCTTTCTCTCTCTCTCTCTCTCTCTCTTTCTTTCTCTCTCTCATGAATTTTGCATTTCTATTTTTCATGACAAAAAAATTTTTTTACTTTTTCTTTTTTTTTTTAAAGTAATTACAGAGCAGGGTAGTCATCGACACACACCTCCCTTCAGTATCAAAAAAGTCTATGGAGCAGATTTGGGGGTGGGAAGGATTTTGGTGGGAGGGCAGGGGACTGGGGCTCCCCCCTCCCCCCAGCCAATGGGCAGGGTGGGCTAGGCCAGGGCTTGGAGCTTAGCATGTGGTAGGGACCAGGCCAGGGGTAGGAGGAGCTCAGGTGATTCGGTCTGTCTCTTCAGTTTGGAAGGAGGGAAGGGAGGGAGGGGAAGGCGTCAAACTGCAAAAATGAACCATAAAAGGGGGTTGTTGGGGATTAAGGTGAGGGGGAGAGGGCCCCTCCAAAAAGCTCTCCCCTTGAAGGTTGGCAGGGTGTGGGAATGGTGGATTGGGGCAGCCAAAGAGGGGGAGGAAAGACCTGGAGGGATTTGGCGACCTCTTCCGAATCCCATGTCCCCTGGTGCTATAGAGAGGGTGGGGGACAGCTGCGGTAGAACCCCCAACAAGGTCCAGTCCCGATGTTGCTCCCATTCCCTTCTCCCCCACAACACTGCCATCCCTACCAGGATTTCCTACTCTGGGGGAGTCAGGGATGCAAACCAGGAGTCAAATGGTGAGGGTACCCCCTTCTCCCACTTTCCTGTCCCAGACGACAGGGCTGAGGTTGGGTCAAGGGTCCAGGGTCTAAGGGTCCAAGGTCACGCCTCTCCCCCAAATGGGGAGATTGGGGGCGTCAGCGTCCCCAGCCGTGACCCCCCACCCCGACGAAGTCCCCTCCACGCAGGGAGCCGCCGCTGGGTGACGCAGGGCCTCAGATCTGTGTCTCTTGCACATTCTCCTTGGAGCTGCTCTTGAACAGCAAAGGTTCGTGGATGGAGTTGAGCCCGGGGGGGCCCTTGCCCCCGCAGCCCCCGCCCCCCGGGTTGCTGCTGTAATGGGCCTTGAAGGCCGCGGCCACATAGTGGTGGTGGTTGAGGTGGTCGCGCTCCAGGGCGGGCAGGGCCAAGTGGCTGTCCCCGCCGCCGCCTACGCCGGCCACGGCGGCAGCCGCGGCCACGGACACAGCGGAGGCGGCGGGCAGCTCGTCCTCCACGTTGATGATCTCCACTGTGCGGGTGGGGCCGTGGTGCTTGTGGAGCTGGTGCTGCTTCCGCAGCTTGTAGAAGGCCACCAGCATCACGGCCGCCATGAAGGTGATGGCTACGAAGCAGCCGATGATGATCTTCGTGGTCTTCATGACGTCGTCCAGGTCTTTGAGAGTGTTCTCGGTCACGTCCGTGATGGGCACCGTGAATGCCTTCTCTGTGGGCCGCGAGGACCTCGGGGCCGGCGCCGTGGTGGAGGACGAGGCGGGCCCTCCCACCTCGCCCGGGCCTCGGGGCCCGGCCCAGCCGCCGTCCGTGGTGGGCCCGGGAGGCTCCTTTTCCGTCCCGCGGGGCAGGAGGATCTCGTCACCGGACTGGGTCTCCAGCGTCTCCACCGTCACCGTGGTGAAGTAAGTGTAGCCTCCCCCGCTCGAGCCCCCGGGCCCGCCGGGCCCCCCCGCCCCCACGGGGTCCACGGCGGAGACGTTGAGAGTGGCGGAAGCCGTGGTATTGCCGGCTGAGTTGGTCACCATACACGTGTACTGGCCCGTGTCTTGGACCGTGACGTTGGTGAAGTTGAGGGTCCCGTCGTGCAGGACGGAGATGCGCACGCGGTACGAGCCGTGGGTCATCAGGGTCCCGTTGGGGGTCAGCCAGTTGACTGAGGTCATGGAGGTGCCCGTGCGGCACTTGAGCTCGGCCGCCATGCCCTCGGTGACGTTGAGGTCCGTGGGCGGCTCCACGATGACCGGCGCGTAGCACGTGAAGTGCGACTGGTCCAGCTCACCGATGTAGCGGCCCTTGAGGCCAGCGGGGGCATGGCATCGCGCGCAGCACGTGGTGTTGCTGGGCACCGTCTCCTTGAGCCACCAACTGAGCCAGAGCACGTCGCAGTTGCAGTGCCACGGGTTGTGGTTGAGGTGCACGCGCTCCAGCCGGTGCAGGGGCGTGAAGAGATCGTGGGGCAGGGACATCAGGTTGTTGTGGGACAGGTTGAGCTCCTCCAGGGACTTGAGGTCGTCGAAGGCGTTGCGCTCAATGGTGCCCACCTGCGCGTGCATGAGCCAGAGTTTGCGCAGGCTCGTGAGGCCCTGGAAGGAGCCGGGCCGGATCAGGTCCAGCCGATTGCCGGAAAGCTCGAGCTCCTCGAGCCGCACCAGCGCCGTCAGGTTGGGAATGTCCTTCAGGTTGCACATGCCCAGGTTGAGGTAGCGCAGGTTGACCAGCCCCTCAAAGGCGGCCTCCGAGAT
Source organism: Potorous gilbertii (assembly GCA_028658325.1). Lineage (NCBI taxonomy): Eukaryota > Metazoa > Chordata > Mammalia > Diprotodontia > Potoroidae > Potorous > Potorous gilbertii. The sequence goes on along the minus strand of CM053771.1, from coordinate 3,724,713 downwards.
GTACTCCAGCCGCTTGAGCTCGCCCAGGTCCAGCCGCCGCAGCGACGGCACGCGGTTGAAGGCGTACGAGGGGATGCTCTCGATGGGATTGTTGCGTAACCACAGCTCCCGCAGCTTGGACAGGTACTCGAAGGCCTGCGTGGGCACCGTGGTCAGCCGGTTGTCGAAGAGCTCCAGCGTGTTGAGGCTCGGCAGGCCGTTGAAGGCGCCCACCTCGATTTTCCTCACCAGGTTCTTGCTCAGCTGAAGGATCTCCAGGTGGCGAAGATGCTTAAAGGTATCGGTCCGGATCACCTGGAGAGAAAGGGTGGGACAGCCAGTTAGGATGTGCTCCCACTGGAGCCTTGCCCGCCGGCTGCCTCCCCTCCCTCAGGAAGCCTTCCCGGATTTGCTCCCACCTCCCTCGTCTGATCCCAAGGCCCTCCTGCCCGACCTTGCACATCTCCTGATCTACACCCCCAGGTGTCGGCCTAGGGATGGAGGCAGAGGGCCCAAGACCCAGCCCTGCTACTTCCTACTGAAATCATGTGTTCGGCTCAGTTTCCTCAGTCAAATGACAAGCTTGCACTAAGAAGGTTTCTAAGGCCCCTTCCAGCAGGAAATCCTCAGCTCCTCTGCAGATCATAGGATTAGAGGCGCAGAAGGTGCCTTAGTAGTAAATGTCTTATTTAACAGAAGAAGCCTCTGCCCCCAAGGCCAGCAGTCTTTCCAAGATGCCTTCCAGGACGTGCTTTGGGGTCAAGGACTGCCTGTGCTTTGGGATCTTCCCCACCCAGCGAGCACAGGGCCCAGCACACAGTAGGTGCTTAAGGGGTATTTGTTGGCAGAATTAAGGGATAAACAGCACAGAGCTGACTCGCCTATGGAATGTGGTGTTTGCAAAGCACTTTATATCCAGATCTCAGGGAATGCAGAAATACTCCCTGTTTTACAGATGAGGACACTGACTTGCCCAGGGTCACGCTGACAACAAGTGATGAGGTAGGAGTGACACACAAACATCCTATGGCTAGTTCTCAAGGTGGGGGCCCTTCCTTCCAACTTGGAGGTGTTGATGGGTGGTGAGATCAGACAGAGGTGTATATGTGTGTGTGTGTGTGTGTGTGTGTTCGTTTGTGTTCGCCTTTCATTGCCGAAGACCATGCCATCAGAGAAGTAATGACATGACTTGCACTTGACTTTGTTTTGAGTGAGGGAGGGCTGTGCAGGTCACCAGCCTCACTTCTCCTCCAGAGCCATCTGAATCCAGTGATCAGATATTCGACAGGTTGACCAGAGATGACCCAGGATGAGGCAATTGGGGTTAAGTGACTTGTCCAAGGTCACACAGCTACTGAGTGTCAAGTGTCTGAGGTGAGATTTGAACTCAGGTCCTCCTGACTTCTGCATTGGTGGTGCTCTGTCTACTGCACCACCTAGCTGCCCTTCAGACAGAGGACCTGGCTAAGCAAGGGATACAACATATGGGATCCAGGAGGAGAAGGGGAAAAGTCAAGGTAGGGAGCCCTTCACCAGTCCTTAACAGAACTTTTCTAGTAAGCCCAGAAAACCATGAAAAACCAGGTCTGAGATGGGGGTGTGGTAAGTCAACTGGAGATCCAGACCAAAGACCTTTGGTATCCTTGGCCCCGAAGCTGGGCAGTGACAGCAATTTGGGGCTCTCATCCAGCCCTTCCTATCTCCCCCCTAAAATCAAGCTGTCACGAAGGGTGAGAAAACACTTAGGATCTGGAAAGGGTTGAGGAGACCATTCAGTCTACTCTACTAATTTTACCCAGTGGAAGCTGAGCTCCAGAGAAGGGAAGTAATTCACCTCAGGCCACACAGGCTAACTTGGACATCTGCTCCAACGTCCTCATGGAGAAAGGAAAGTGAATTATTGAGTGTTAGACCTCAAGTCTAGCCCAACTCCTCACTGAACCATGAATCCCCACCACCATCTCTGATTTGCTCAACCTCTTGACATTACATTACTTCGCTCATCCCTAAAATGGGGATGATCCAGTCACTACCCTTTCATCAACTCAGCTGTTGATGAAATGAAGCAGCATATCAAGGGCTTTCTATTGTCTAAGATGACTAATATTAGTGATTATGACCTTGAGCTCTTGGAAGGCATAGTCCTCTGCTGTTGTGATGAACAGGAGTAGGCGTAAGCTTCCCGCTGTCCACATCTACCTCTAAGCCCCGGTTCACTTGTGCCCAATGACTTGGATCCAGCAGCAGGTGAATCTCAGACTCAGGGCTCACCTCAAGCAGCTTTTGCTCCCTAGGACTGCTCTTACTGATACTCCCAGGCCTTCTGGCCCCAGCTGGCCTGGACCTTTGGTACCTAGACTTCTAGAATCTTAGAAGCTCAAAGCAGGAAGGAAATTAGGAAGAATCAGATCAATTTACACATAAAAAGGAATCCTCTCCACAGCATCTCTGCTTGAAGACCTTCAGTGACAGGGAGCTCACTACCTACCAAGGCAGCCCATCCCACTCCCTGTGAATCACCTGCTGAGAGCTCTGTGGAATTTCTTCCCCATATGACAAGCCCTCCCACTACTTAGAGGGTTCAGAAGTAGAAAGATTTGGACCCTAGGGAGCAGCATGGGGAAAACAAGATGGGAGTCTGAGTCATCCTAGGATCATGGGAGGGGTCAGAGAGGCCAACCTCCTGCAGCCCCAGAGTCCTGAGTGGCTCAAGGTCATGCAGTGACCTTGTGGTAGGAAATCTGGTACTGAGTCTGGTCACTCCACTTGTCCGTCCTGCCTGAAGACAGCTTTCATATGTCCCTCCAAGCTCCTTCAGCAGATTCTCTGATGGCCTTGCTTTGAGTCTCTTCAGTTCTGGACACTGGTTGTCTAGGTCCTTTCTAAAAATCACCCTAGCAGTGGACACAGCACCCTCTGGAGGGTGACCTAGAGTTGATTTTCTGAAACTGAGGGCAGCAGGGTTGGGGTAGATAATGCTCAGAGTGCTGGACTTGGAGTCATGAATACCCAAGTTCAAATCCAGCTTCAGACACTTAGCCCTGTGTGGGCCTGGGCAAGTCCCTTAACCTTCAGTTTCCTCAACTGTAAAATCATAGCACCTACTTCCCAGAGTCACTGTGAGGACCAAATGAGATTTTTTTGCAGGGGACACTTAGCTCAGTACCTGGCACATGGTGGTCACTGCATAAATGTTGATACCCTTCTTCTAAGATCTCTTTTGTGTCTGAATCTTTATAATCCAATGTTTAGGCCCTCCTAGCCTGGACAGTGGACTGCTTCTAGAACCACCTGAATCCAGCTTATCCACTTACTTGGAAAGTGGCTGTGGTGGGGGAAGTCCAGGCACGATGCCAAGATGGGGCCAGGCTGGGATCATGCCACTTATCACAGCCCTGTCAATGAACTAGAGTGGTTCACCAGAAGGCTGGACTCTGTGGGAGGGCAGGTGGGGGAGAGAGGAAACCTGGAAACCAGAAAGACCCACTGGAAATAAAGGGCTAGATTTCATCCCTGGCTTTGCTACCGGCTTTTGGGGTGACTGTCTCTGGGGCTTAGTTTCCTCATCTGTCTATCCCCAGGGTGTTAAACTTCATTATGTGAAAAGTAACATGGCCCTAGGGATAGAGGGCTGGATCTGCATCTGGACTCAGGAAGAGCTGTGTTCAAATCCTTTCTTAGACACTTTTAGCTATCTGATCTAAGCATTTGTAAGGCTCAGTTTCTTCATCTGTAAAATGGGGGTTTGGTATCGTTATCTAGTAATTTTTCTATTGTTTAGACCCTACCTCATAGGGTACTGTGAGTCTAATTGGAGAAAATGGATGGAAAGAGTTTTGCAAAACTGAAAGCATCATAGGCATGTTAGTTTTTATCCTGTCTCCGAGGGTCCTTCTAATTCAACATTCAAGGACTGGGAGGGTGTTTGGAGAAGGCTCAGTGCAGGCTTGGCAGGCAGAAACACTGGAGATCTCGGGGCTTCCCATGGGTTGAGCTCAGGTAGCAGGGCTCACTTCCAGATGGGCTCCCATGGTGATTTTCTTAAACCAGGAAATGCTGCCTCTACCACAGCCTTTGGATACAGCATCCTATCTTGAGAGAGATACTAGAATCTCAGCATTGGGAGGTTCTCAAAGGTGATCTCATCTGAACTGTGACCAACAGGAACTTTTCTATAAATGCATGCATGGTGCAGTGGGAAAAACACTCGAGTGGAACACAGGAAACCTGGGTGCAGTCACTATCTTTGACATTGATACTAGCTGGGTGACTCTGGGCAAGTCACTTGTTTCTTGAAGCCTTCGTTTTCTCATCAATAAAATGTGAATTATATTAGGGTTATCCTACCTAGACGCATGACATTGTAAGGAAAATGCTTTGTGAGCCTTAATATGTAATAAATAGATTTATAATAAATAACAAATATATCATATATTATAATACATAAATATAAATAATATAATTAATATGTATGATACCTATATCCATATCCATATATGTTGTTATTTGGTTGTTTCATTTGTGTCTGACTTTGTGACCCCATTTGGGGATTTTATTGGCAAAGAACTGAAGTGATTTGCTATTTCTTTCTCTAGCTTGTTTTATGATTGAGGAAACTGAGGAAAAGAGGGGTTAAGTTACTTGCCCAGGGTCACACAGCTAGTGTCCGAATTTGAAATCAGGTCTTTCTGACTCCCAGGCCAGCACTCTCTCCAGCTGTCTCATATGTTAGCTCACAGAGAGCTGATGATCCACTCTAACCACCAAGTCCTTTTCATAAACCCTCCTGTTGAGCTAGTATTTTGCATCTGTATATGAGTGAGGTTGATTTCTTGACCCCAAATATGACTCTCTTTCCATTTGTCCCATTGAACTCCTTTGTGTGTTCTAGGTGTCAGGTGCATGTTCTAGCTTGCTGAGGTCTTTTTGGATTCCGACATGATTATCCAGGCTGTTAGTTTTGTGTTATCTGCAAATGTGATGATATGAGCAAGCCATGACATATCCAAATCACCAGTAAATTATTCACTCAAGTGAAGGATTTTACATTTATACATATTAAACTTGATCTTATTGGATTTTGCCTGTCACTGTGTTCTGCTGAGATCTTTTTGGGTCCTGATTCCAGCATCCAATTCAATAGAAGTCAACAAACATTTACTATAAATCAGTAAATAACATGCTGTTGACAGGAGGTACAATGAAGGAAAACACTTTTCTGTGCCCAAAGAGCTAATAACTCATTAGACTGGGAGCTCCTTGAAGGCGGAGACTGACTTTTGCTTTTTTTTTTTTGTCTCCGCAGCATTTAGTTCAGGGCCTGGCACTTGATAAATGTAATGATAAGCATTCAAATAGACATGATCCCAGGGAGATATTATGGGCTTATCATATGGACCAGATATTTCTAGCTGTGCTTTCCTTCTGAGATCATCTTCCATTTACACGATAAATATTGTCTTTGTATACTTTTGTTTGCTTCTTGTCTCTCCCATTGGACTGTAGGATAGGGACTATCTTTTGCTTTTTTTTTTTTTTTTTGTATCCCCAGGGCTTAGCACAGCACCTGGCACATAGTAAGTGCTTAATAAATGCACATGTTGATAGTGATAGTTACAGCAAAGAACTGGAAATAAAGTGTGTCCTCATCCATTGGGGAATAACTGAATGAAAATCGTACATGAGTGTAATGGAATATTTTTAAGAAATGACGAAAGGGACGATTTCAGAGACTCCTGGGAAGACTTATCTGAACTGATGCAGAGGGAAGTTGAGTAGAACTGGAGAACACATAGTTATATTGAAACAAGAGTCTCATGAAGACAAACAGCTTGGTAAGCCTTTAGATCCCCAATGAGTGCAAGGATTGACCATGATGCTCAAGGGCCACCTCCTGAGAGAGAAGATTCGAGATGCAGAATAAGATGTGACATTTTGGACGAGGCCAATGAAAGAATGTTTTGCTTTACTATGAATATCTGACACAAAGTGTGTGTGTGTGTGTGTGTGTGTGTGTGTGTGTGTGTGTTCTAATTTGGTGGGTGGTCTGAGGAAGAAGGGGGATAGGGTAGCAACATTTTTTTAAAGCACAAAAAAGTATAAGGGTGGAAGAAGAATCTAGGAAATCGAAGGAGGGAGAGATGATTTTCAGCTAGGAAGAAAAAGAAGGAAGACTTCCTTGAGGTACCTAAGCTGAAACCTGAAAAAAGTGCAGAATTTCTCATGGTATCAGGAAAAGAGAAGCATCTTGGGATAGGGTCCAGTTTTGGACACTTTTCTAGCTTTGTGCCCGGAGTCACATAATCTTGCTATTCCTCAGTTTCCTCGGTTGAAAAACAGGAATAAAATTAGTTGTACCACCTGCGTCCTTGAGTTGTTGTGAGGAAAGCACCATTTAAATATGAATTATGATCACTACAGATGGAAATGAGAAGGGAATCTTCATGCAGGATGTGGAAGAAGGTAAGAAAAACAAGGAAATGTTTTGTTGTGTGAGTCAAGGGGACTGTGGAGAACTTTAAATGACAGGCTAAGTTTGTATTTTGTCCTCCATGTAAAAAAGGGGCCATTGGAGGATGAGGGGATGGCTCCTGATGTGCAGTCACCCCATAACTGTGTGGTGGATGGTGGATGGAACCTGAGACCCAAAGAGCCAAGTTGAAGGTTATTACAATGGTCCAAGGGAGAAGTGCTGAGTGCTGAGTCTAACTTGTTGGCTCTGAGGGTGGGAGAAAAAGGCCTGGATGTGACAGTACTAGGGAGCTTGAATTGACAGTATTGGAGCACTCAGAGGTGGTGAGAGATGAGAGAGGGTCAGAGTCCCAGCCACTATGAAGGGCAGGGTTAAGAGCAGGGGTAGGTCCAAGATATTCAGGGGCCAGTGGGTCACAATCCATGATCCATAACTTCCTATTTGCTACAAACCAGAATAGGAGGCCATCTGTACTTCCCTCCATCTCACTGATAAAACTGTAAATGATCCTCTTTCTCCTATAAATACACTCTGGCTAAATTCAACTATGGTTCATAATTGGAAGGGGAAAATGTGACTTGACTGTCCAATTCAGTGATCCTGGGTGTAGTAGCAAAGGCTTGTAGATACAATAAAGTAAGAGGAGGGTGACACACAGTGATCCTGGTGGATCAGATTCAAGGAGGGAAATGTCTTCCCTAGGCCTCCTCTTCCTTCCTTCCAAACCTGGACCCAAATGTTTCTCTTTAGGGAAGTCACTACAGACTGGTGTCAGCCAGGTTAGCATTCCCAACCTCGGTGATCACCCCTCCCAGGGGAAAAACTATAACTTAACTAGAGCTGGAAGGAGCTAGAAGCCAGGACCCTTGGGCCTCCACTCCTTCATAGATGTCTGACTCACTTACTTTACCTCAGTTTTTACCTTTATGGGTGTGGGAGGGAGACCTTTGGTAGGGCAGGCAGGGCAGGGTAGGAGTGAGGATTTGGCATCCTTTGTCCTTCTAACCTGGGGCTAGAGCAGAGGATAAAACAAGGGATTTAAAGAAAATGGAGCGGGAATAAGGAAGGTCACAGTGAGGAAGGGAGAGGAAGATAGCAGGTGTTTCCATATTTCTCCAATATGAGGAAGGGAGCGCTGGGAAAGTCAATTCACCTCTCAAATTGGGTACTCCCATCACCTAATTCTAAGCCCGCAAGATGCAAGGCAGGTGCTGACCAGCATGGGCAGAGGACATTCCTAACCATGGGGAATTCCTCCCTTATCCAATAAAAAAAAAAACCCAAACAAATCAGATGTTGGTTAGGGAGCACCTAACTGCTTTGAGGAAGTTCAGATCACCTGGTCCATGTGAACTGAATCTGCAGATGGGATGCCTGAATCTCTGTGAGAGAGATCTCTGAAAGATCATGGAGAATATGCAAGAATTGGGGGCCCAGGCCTGGAGAGAAACAAATGGCATTGTGGTTTTTAAAAGAGAAAAGGGAATGGTGACTGAGAACTACTGACCAATGAACCTCATTTGGTCACCTGGAAAAATTCTAGAACATTTTATTAAAGGATAGAGAGCAACTGGAAAGGGAAGTAATGAGAAGGAAAAGCCAGCGTGCCAAACTGATCTTAATTCCTTTTGTAACCAGTGGCCCTTCTTGTTGGAGCAGGAAACGGGGAAAGAGGGAAAAGCAGAAAGACAGAGAGACAAGAGAGAGACAGAGTCAGAAACAAAGGATCAGAGACAGAGCAACTGAGGGACTGAGAGAGAGATACAAAAAGGCAACAGAGATAGAAAGAGACAAAGAGGCAGAGACACAGAAAGACAGAGAGGCACAGGAAGGGACAGAACGAGAGGGAGGAGAGGAGAGAGAAGGAGCAAGAGAGCGAACGAGAGAGAGAGAGAGAGAGAGAGAGAGAGAGAGAGAGAGATTGGCAGAACAATGATGATCCTGGCTCAGAAAGCTCATTTTCATTGCTGCTCCATCATCCATGGATGAAACCTTCCAACATGACAAAAAGATGCTCTCCACCTCTCACCATCCCTTTCTCATGGTTGCTGTTTTTTCTTCTACTTCACCTGCATGCAGACTTGTGGAGCAGCAGGGGGAGTAGCTAATGGCCAGAGCACATGGAGAGGTTTGGACATCAGAACCAGAAGTAACTAGGAGCAACAGCACCAGGGAAACCAGAAGCTGGTTCGACTGGGAAACATTTTCATCCCGAAGGAAAGTCTTGAAGCCCAGGAACCTTGGGAAGGGAACATTGACAGCCACTGAGACTGCTGGGATGATGAAATGGAGAAGCTGATTTCTCTTTCAGCCTGTGATTTTGAATGGAGTTTAAATGCCTAGCTTCCTCATCCTTTTCCATGAGCTGTGCAGAGGTCTAAAGATCAAAAAGAACTGGGTGGAGGGCTAGAAGATGACAGAAAGTGACTGTGTGCTGTCCAGGAGTGTCAAGTTAATTTTCCTCTTTGTCTATGTACAATAAATTAAGTGATTACAGCACACACAGTCTGAGTCCACTGGGTAAGGAATCCAGACATGGGGACTCAAGAGCTAGTTACAAAGAGGAGATTTTGTATTTTAATATTTTGAGCAATATTCCATATCCCCTAGATTAAATTCAGACCAGGCCATGGAGAGGTAAATCCAAGGTGTTTAGTACTACCTCAGCAGTGTGGGTTTGGCAGATATTTGCAGAATGAGGGTCCCCTGGGGGTAAATGGTACTAGTGCAGTCTCTTAAAAGCATTATCTCTCACGTATGTCAAAGGACTTCCTGGTGAACAATTCATATATTGCACTCTCTTGCTGGATATGTCGTACAATGACATGCTGTCTTTCTGGAAACTTAATGAAAGTGGCTCTTGAGCTGCACACCCCAAAGGTCTGAGATCAGATATCACAGTCACAATCTAGACAGATGCCCAGTGTCAGATGTCACATTTTTTGGACTAGATAATTAGACTGGCAGATTAAGGGAATGAATAGGAATAGTTTAATTAGATTTCATCTAAGTATTTCACAGAATCTCTCATGCTATTATTACTTTTAACGAGGTAGCGAAATGTGGCCTAGAGATAGCTCATTTATATGGACTTGGAACTGATTTTAAGGTCAGATCCAAACAGTAGACATTAATTGGACAATGTCATCTTGGAAAGACACTTCCTGTGGAGGGTCCTAGGAATCTGTGTTTGGCACTAGGTTGTTTTATCAATACTTTGTTGAAGGCAGAGAGAACATGCTAATCGAAGTTGCAGATGAAAAAGAAAATTGAGAGTGAAAGCTAGCATGTTGGTCTGTAAGAGTGAAGATCTTGACAGGCTAGACTCTAATAAGATAATGTTTAATAGCACATTTACATTTGTAATTTGTGGTCCAAAGTCTTCTCCACACATGCAAGTGGAGGTTAGGGCTAGGCAACTAGTGAAAAAATGGTGTGGGAATTTGAGTGGGCCAACCATGTGGTGTGGTCAAAAGAGCTAATGCAATCTTGGGCTATGCTAAGAGAGGACAGGTCTCCAGGGCAGAAATAGTAACAGCTCCATTGCACTCTGCTGTGGTCGGGCTGTGTCCAGAGCACCAGTTCTAGCTCTAAGAGTCATGTTTTTGGAGAAGACTGACAGGTTGGAAAATGCCCTGAAGATGGTGACTGGTCAGGGGACTGTGGCATTGGAGACCTGGCTAAAGAACTGGGGATACTGAGCTTGGAGAAGAAGTTGTCATTTTGGAAGTGGCCACCATCATTGGGCAGGACTAGGGGCGCTGGGTGGAAGCTGCAGAGAGTCAGGTCTAGGCTCCTCTCAGGAAAATGTTTACTCCTAGCACTTAGTGCTGTCCAGGGACAGAATAAGCTGCCTCAGGAGATAGGGGCTTTCCCATCACTGGAGGACTGCCAGTGAATGCTCGTTGATCATTCCCTGGGGAGGTGCCGCATCTACAGGCTGGACTCGCCAGCCTCAGAGGTCTCCTTGAACTCAGATTCTGTAAAGTAGCAGTGAGAGGATTGGGGAGAGGATGAAAGGGGATATAGTTAGGAAGGGGTAGGGAGGGAAGAATAATATCAATGGTCCTTCTCTTGTGCTTTGAGGTTTACAAAGTAGTTTCCACATCTTCTCTCAGTTTACCATCCCAGCTCTGGGTGGTAGGCACTCTAGGCATTGTCATCCTCACCTGAAATGTTCTGATAATCATATAGTCTACCTTCCCTGCTGGGAGGATGAAAGGACATTATGTAATTCAAGTGTTTTGCAACCTTAAAGAGAAATATTAATGCCCACTGTTGTTCCCGGTGACTTCATCTGCTCCCCCAGGATTCATGATCATCCCTTCAGAGAATGCCCAGATTTAAATATCTGGTCCTGGTCTCTTCCCTGAGTCCAGTCAGACACATCCAGCTGCACATCTTGTGAGCATGGAAGTCAACATTCCCAGAGTGGAATTCTGGAGCTTTCCACCCTCAACCCAGTCCTTCTCCAACCTTTCCTGTCTCTATTGAGGACCTAGGTTGGCAGCCTCATCAGCCTTGACTCCTCCCTCTCCAATCAGTCGTCAAGTAGCAATCCTCTTGTCTCCCATGACCTCAAGCCCTCCTCTCTCCTAGCCTGGACCACTGCACTAGACTCCCATATGATTTTTCTGAGGCTAGTGTGCAATTATCTCCAACCCTTCACACAGCTGCCAAACTAATTTTCCTGATACCCCAATGGGACTGTTTCCACCTTAAAATTGCAATGGCCTTCAGGGTTGTAAGCTGAAATACCCATTCCTAAGCCTGACATTTAAAGTGCCCCCCCCCCAGTTGGTTCTAGCTACCTTTCCGGACATTTCATGAACTCTATATTCCAGATGAGCTGACCGGATTGCAGTACTCCACCTACCACCGCAAAGTCCTCACCTACACATGCCCTTATTGAACTACCACTCCTAGAATCCTGAGCTTCCTTCCAGGCCCAAGTTGGGTCCTGCAGTGGATGGAATGAAGGAAGGGAAGGGAAAAACAGATGAAGAAAAGGAAGGAAGGAAGGAAAGAAAGAAGGGAAAGGAAAAGGAAAAGAGGGAAGGAAGAAGGGAACAAGGAAGAAAAGGAGAGAAAAAAGAAAGGGAAGGAGGGAGGGAGGGGGAAAGAGAGGGAAGGAAAGAAGGAAGGAATGGAAAAGGAGAGAAGAAAAAGGAGGAAAAGAAACAAAAATTAAATATCTATTATGTGTTAGGTATTGTGCTAAACTCTGTACAAGTATTATGTCATTTGATCTTTGCAACAACCCGACAAAACAAGTGCTGATTTCTTTCCATTTTACTGTTGAAGAAACTGAGGCAAAGAGAGGTTAAGTAATTAGCCCAGGATTACACAGCAAGTAAGTGTCTGAGACCATATTGGAACCTAGTGCTTCCTGAACTGAGGCCCAGCGCTCTCTCCACTGTCTCACCTAGGCACCCTTAATAGCCACCTTTCCAAACATCCCTCCAGTTCTTAGAGCTCAAGTTCCATCTTTAAATTGTCTTGATCCTGGCTCCATGAAAGAGTCTTGAGAAGACATAGTCAACACAGCCAATGGTGTCTCCAGGACTCATCAGTCAGCTGCACAGCCTGAAAGGAGGTATTGCCCACTCAGTGTCATCACAGACCCTCTGAGTTCTCTTCCAGATTGAGCCCCCTCTGTCTCTCACACAATCTATGCCTGAGCCACAGGAGGCATGGACCAGTGCCTGGAGAATTGCTCCAGTTGTTGAGTTGAATTCCCCTGGATCCCAGCTCTTTGTGGTTAGACCTGTTGGCCCTGGCCTCTCCTGGTAGAACCCACCTTGCTAACTCTGACTAAGGGAGAAGGCCACCTCCCATGTGGGACCGTGCTGGTTTCTACAACCACCACATGTCCTCACAATTTCTGACTTGGAGACTGGTTGGTTCTTGGTGCCTGCCTTGGAGGAGTGTTGTTGTATTGGAGATGACTCTTCACTGTGGAGGGCAGAAGCCTCTACACGGAGGAGGCCATGTCTCCTACTGATAACTGACCCAATGTTCCTTGCAGCTGAATGATTCCTGGTATCAAGCCCCACTCCTGCCACTAGCTGGAGCAAGAAGGAGCCTCAGGGGGGCCATTGTGTTTAATCCCATCTCCTATTTATAGATGATGGTCCTCAGGCTGCCCTGGATCATAGGGAGAATAGTCATCAGGTGGAATTGGAACCCAAATATTCTGACCCCAAATGGGTTCAAATTCTCAATCTTGGGGTCATCTTTGAGCTCTCATTCTCCCTCATCCCACATATATAACCCATGGCCAAGTCTTGTAGGTTCTCCTTCCATGATATACATCTGTCCCCTTAGTTCCACTCACATAGCCATCCCCTTGTTCAGGCCCTGAACTATCATGCTTCCCAACAGGCCTCCTAGCCTCAAGTCTGCACTCCTCTAATCCATCCTCCATATAGTGGCCAACAAGATATTCCTAGAGCCCACGTCTGACCATGATGTTGCATGGCTCAGAACACTCCACTAGCCCCCACCTACCCCTGTCACATAACACCCTTCACCTCCTGGCATCTGCTTCCCCTGTAAGGCCTATGACATAGCCCTCTCCTTCACATATTCTGCATTCCAGGCCTTCCTGCTATTTTTCACATGACAGTCTATCTCCATGCCTTTGCCTGGGCCAGGAATGTCATCCTTCTTCACTGCGTATCTTAGAATTTTCAGTTTCCTTCTAAGCTCTCCTTGTCAGTTCAGAGACTGCCTCCTCCCTGAGACCCTGCTACCCCCCTGCTTCCCAACTACTTGTACTTTCCCCTCAATGATTCACTACTATCTTCACACACATTTTGTTACCTCCTTATAGGAACAGGTGAGTCCCCAACAGAATATACGCTTCTTGTGGCAAGGGGCTGTTGTGCTTGAGTTTCTGTCCTCAGTGCCTAGGACAGGACCTGATATGGCATAGATGCTTAACAAATGCTTGCTGATAAAGAATAATATTTCAAAGTTCCCAGCGCTCTCTCATTGCCACGTCCTCTCTGCAGCCTCTCCTCCTCAATACTCTCTTTTCTCTAGGTTTTGGGGCATCATTTTCTCCTGGTTCTCTGGTCTCTTTCGCCACGCATTCATCCAGATCCTGCCCATGACCTGCAGGTCTCTGTCCCTGGGCCCTCTCCTCTTCTTCTGTAGTCTTTGTTCATTTACAACACAGCTCTTTCGCATCCTGAGCTTTCTCAGTCTGGCGAAAAGAATCATTTTGCCCAAATCTGAACTGTACCCATTGCCTGGAATGGCTAATCCAAATCCTAGTCATTCTTCAAGGTGTCCATTGCTCACGTCTTCCTCCCCAGCTGCTCCAGGCTTGCAGGTGCATTGTCTCTGCCCCTGCCTGTCTTCAGCCCTTCTTCCCTCTGCCACACATCTTGTCTCATTAATCATAATGAATTGTGCTTCAATGAGCACATTAATATCTGCAATCTTCACAGCCCTGTGAAGGATGTAGTACAGTTAATACTCCCATTTCACAGATGAAAAAATGGAAATGGAAAGTTTTTGTGATTTGCCCAAGTGTTTGGGCCAATAGAGTGGCCAAGCTGGGTCTCAAATCCAGGTCTTCTAACTAAAACACCAGGGCTCTTTTCATTATGCTATGACTATAAGAGCTAGATTCAAATCCTGTCTGTTCTGATTTCTAGCCCTGGGAAGTTGGGGCAGCTCTCTGAACCTCCAGTTGCTCATCTACAAAATGGAGGCAGTGACCTAGCCAACCTTTGAGGTCCCTGCATGCTCCAAGCCCTGTAAGCAATGCTATGATATATTGCCCTTTTTCCTTTTCTAGCTGGGTTATTAGGTGTCCCCCTAGCTACACTGACAGCCTCAGGGACCATACCCCCATTTTTGGGGGGGTAGAATAACCGGACAACCTTGAGGTTTGCCAAATGCTTTACAGGCAGGGTTGCCTTTGATTCCCACGATGAGACTGGTTGGAGAGGGTCACAGGCATCATCCCCACTTGACAGAGAAGGTCCAGGGTTAGTATAACAGTTTCTCTCCATTACACTAATCCCTCTCCTCTCTAACTATTCCCCACACTGTCCAGCCCATGAGAAGTGTTCGATAAACATGAATTTCCTATGCCTGGCCCAGGACAGTATTTACAAATTGTATCCTTGTGGGCAGCATGATACAGATGCAGGAACCCTAAGCTAGAAGTTGGGAGAATTGGACCCTAACTTAGTAGGTAACCTTGGGCAAACCTATTTGTCTTGGCGGGACTCAGTTTCCTCAACTGTAAAATGAGAATTCATTTACCTTTTGATTTCTAAAGTCATTCTAATTCCAAACAGATATGATTTTATGAGCTTTCATTGTGGGGTGGAGTCAAAAGATCCAAGTTCACATCCTCCTCTGACACTTCCCTGTTTCTGTCACTCTGGACGAGTCACTTAATGTCCATTATCTTCAACTTCCTCATCTGTTAAACGAGGCATTTGAATTCCTTCAGTTCCTTCAGCTCTAAATCTGTGATACTCAGAGCCTACAGAATTTTTTGTCCCAGAGTAAACTCAAACTGACGCTATGTTGGTTTCCACTGAAATAGGGGTGAATTGACAGGCAAGGATTGAGCCTTGCACCAGTCCATGGAGGCTTAGTGACTTAAGACCTAAACACATTTCAGTGAGAGGTGATTCCTCAGCATAGATTTGGAGGACTACAGTGTTACAGTTCTGCCTGGTAACAATGAATCATTGACATGAGATCGTTCACAGGAACCAGATAATGTTTCGATGGTGTCTGATCAGGAGGCAGGCCATTTGTCCCATGGCTCCGGAGGGTTAGTTTAGGGCTATGATGAAGGGAAGTCTAGATTAAGGGGATGGAAGGCATTCTCGGTCAAACCAAAATGTTCTGAGGCCTGAAAATATTTTCAGAAACCCTGCTTTGCTTGCTTTATAAATGCCAGATGATCTCAGTTACTACTTCTATTTACACATATGACTCCCGGATCTCCACCTCCAGCCCTGATCTCTTCCCTTGATTTCCTGTATGTATACTTCACTCTTTCTTTAGTCACTTAACCAAGGGTGTGCTGTAAATGCTTAACAACTAGCTGGGGTGTGGCAGGAAATGTACGCACAGTTTAATCTACATTATCAATATTTTCTCCATCACTCTTTTAAGTCTAGACAATGAACCAAACAATACATCAGACCTCAGTTATAGTGCTGGCCAATTTCCAAGGTATAAATACTCACACTGAAAATTTAACCATCAGCTCTTGGGAGCTTGTATGAGGTTACCCCAGCACAACATTGCCTCAGATAGAGCTGAAACTTCCCTAGCACTAACAATCTAAACTTCAGCACTTCAGGGCTGCACGACCCTGAGAACCCTAACTGATCCAAATGAAAAATGATGAGGCTAGCAGTCCCTTGGCCTCCACTTGAATACCTCCAGTGACAGGGAGTTTATTACTGTACTGTTTCATTTCTAGGATCACAGAATTGTGAATTTTGAAGGAACCTTTGCCAGTCATTTTCTCGAGCATTGGAATTTAACCTGTAAGAATCAGAGTTCATCACCTTTTCCTCGTGATTGTCACTGGCCCCCTCCCTCTTCCTCATCCTTTCAGACCTAAAAACTAAAAGTCTGTCATCTTTGAGTCCCCCCTCCCCTTCTCTTTCCTCAACAGTCCACCAGTGAGTGCTGCCCATTCTTTCTTGGTGATTTTCTACTGGGCTCCTCTCACTTTCCATAACCACCTTCATTATTTCCTTTTATCACATGCATTCCCCCACGACCAAACTCCTTAGTCTGGCATTTAAATCCCTCCACAATGTGGTCCCAATCTACTGATCTTATTTTCTATTTCCCTCTACTGTCCAGCAAATAAACCCAGAATTCCCTACATTCTTCAAAATCTACCCTTGCTTAAAGCCTGCCTCCTCGACCAAGGCTTCCCCGACCACATTGGCTCTCCCACATGTCTTGCTGCTCTGTCTTTCCCAACTCTAAACTCCCATGACCCTACGATCTCCCCCAAGCTTGCCCTAGTTCCTCTCACACTGGGTTACTAGTTTCTATTTCATGGGTTTTCCTGGGATCTGTGGTGAGAAAGCGTTCTGTAAACATTAATGCATCCAGTAGTCATCTCATACTGCTTACTTGGTGATCAAGACTGTAATCTCCTTGAAGTCAGGGACTGCCTTCTAAAGCTGCTGGGCACCCAGAAGGCAATGGTTTAGCATCCAAGACAATCTCGACAGTTGATCTCTAAGTCACCTCCCACATCACTGCCCTTCTCAAACATCTCTTGGGACATTCATGGGATATGGGAACTCTGAGCTAGAAGGGTTCAGAGGCATTCACTCCAGCCTCTGAAGCACAGCAGGAATCTTTCCCATCACCACAATCAGAGGAGCCATTTATTTGGGGTTTTTAAGCTGAAAAACTCCTCCATCTGAGGTATCTCATATGAGCCTCACAACGGCCCTGTATAATTCTCATTTTACTCCGACTCAGGAGGCTGAAGCTTTGATAGCTTGCCCAAAGTCATGACTCTGGAACCCAGGTTCTCAGAATCCACAGTCAGTAACTGCATCACAGTGATTATTTCCAAGTGTTGAGGAATGTTCTATTTGAACAACTGTAGGAAGGAGGAACTCTCTAGTGACCAAAGAGGCCTGTTTTCACTATGTAGAAGCAAGAGATTCATTATGTTGGCAAAAGGGTGCCATATTTCAGGTTGAAGTTGGACTGGGTGACCGTTATGCTCTCTCCCCACCTGAAGATGAAATGACTTTACCAAATCTGCCTCTTTGCACCTTTCCTTCATGGGTTCTCACTCTGCCTGTGATGGCTACACAGAATAAAACAGGTCCATTCCTCTTTCACACAATGGCTTTCAGATATCGGGAAAGGTCTATCACCCACTCCTCATACTCCTTCTTCCTCAACCTAAACATTCCCAGATCCTTCAACCACCTCTTTAGTAGAGTTTGAACTCCTCTCTCCAGCCTGGCTGCTCTTTCCTGGACACAGTCCTGTACATAAATTTCCCTTCTAAAATACAGTGACTAGAAGTAAACACAATCTTCAATCAGTCGATCATCAAGCATCTATTAAGCTTTTGTTATGGACTACACTAGTCATTGTATCCTGCTACAAAGATAAAACAGCGCCTGCCTTCAAGGAACTTGCACTCTGGTCGAGGAGAAAACATGGGCACAAATACACAGTAGACTCAAGGTAGTTTAGGGAAGAACACGCGCAGTTGGATAATCCAGAAAGGCTTCTCTAGGTGTACTCTGGCCAGGGCAGAGAATGGCAGAACTCTCTTCCCTTGTTCTGGGCACGAGTCTCTTAGGCAAGTCCTAAGACTGGCTTACTTTGTATGGCTTTCCTCCTATTTTATCCATACTCATCTGAACCTTCCCAGCCCCCTACCAAGTGGCTCCATGTAAGCAAGGTAGATCAATATTTAGAGCAGCCTGAGCAAAACCTAATGTGGTGGTTCTGCCTACAAGATCAAATCTAGGCTTGCCTTAACACTCAGGACCTCCTCCTGCATTTCCTACTTACTCTTCTGCCCACCTCTCTATTCTTGCCTACTCAGAAGACTTTCTATTCCCTGAAAAATGTTGTACTTTCTCCCTCTCTGTGGCAGTTTCCCCAGCTGCATGCCATCCCCTCCAGTTCTTCATCCAAATCCTAGCCATTTGCTGAGCCCAGGACAAGGCCCATCTCTTCTAGCAAGCTTTCCTGGACTCCCTAGACTCAAGGGATTCTCCCTCTTCAGGGTCCCTATAGCTAAGACTGCCTGTAACTCTCACTGAGTACTTAGCACACACTGCCTATTACTAGTTATCTTTTCATGTATTTATATCTTATTTCCTTAATTGTACTGTGAGTTCCCACATCTCAGGTACCTTAATAGTTTCCGATAAAGGCACTAGGTGGCAAAATTGGTAGAGCTGGCCCTGGGGTCGGTAAGACCTGAGTTCAAATGTGGTCTTGGACTTTAATTAGCTGTGACTCTGAGTAGGTCACTTAACCCTATTTCCTTCTCTCCCTCCACCCCTCTTTCCCTCCATCCTTTCCTTTCCTTTCCTGTCCTCTCCTCTCCTCTCCTCTCCTCTCCTCTCCTCTCTTTCCCTCCCCTTCCTTCCTTCCTTTTTTCTTTCCTTCCTTCCAACATTGAACATTGGGCTACAGACTCAGAAGGTGATCAGTATTTGCTGAATGAGGAGGCAGAAGGCACCTTCAAGTCAAAGAACTGGATTTAGTGTCAGAAAACTCATGTTCTCTCACCATGAGTCACTTGACTCAGCCTCTCTGGAACTCATTTTTTCCTTCTGTAAAGTTGGGATTCTAACACTTGTACCAACCTTCAAAGCCTCTCACAGGGTTACCTGAGGTGATATTATAAGGGGAAAGGACTGCCCTGTGATTTCGTTAGGGTCAGGAAAAGGCCATTGAATGATGCCAGCTTCTCTGCCCCATCTGTCTCAGGAAGCTGCCCAGAACACAGAGACTTTCAGTGCATTCTCTGAGGTCATACAATCATGAGGGATCAGAGGCGAGACTGGAACCCAAGACTTCCTAGCATCACAGCCAGCACTCTTGCCACTGGGACTCTTCCTAATCAGTGACATTGATATAATGGACAGCACTATGCAGGAGAAGCAAATCAGAACCTGTAAGAAGGTAAATCTGGAGAACACACAAGGATTATATGCATCTTTTCCTCCATTCAGGGGGTTTCTGGGGGTGAACAAGAAGTTCTATGAAGTTCCTTCCTGATTCTACAGGTCAGTGATTTTTTTTCTGAAAACCTCCAGGGGGTTCCCTACTACCTTCCATTTTGGCACAGGTCATAGACCAGGCCATACTGGACTGGGAATTTGGAATACCTGCATTCAAATCCCTCCATCACTTACTAGTGGTGAGACCCAGGGAATGGTCATTTCTTCATCTATGCATCTACCTCCCAGGATTGTTGTGAGATCTGAAGGAGACACTGTTTGTAAAATCTTGGACAATCTTAGGCAGCTAAGGGGTGCAGAGAGTCAAATGTTGGACCTGGCGCCGGGGAGACCTGAGTTCAAATCCTGCCTCAGACACTTAGTAGTTCTGTGACTCTGGACAAGTTTCTTCATCTGTAAAAACAGGAATAATAATAGCTCCCATCTCCCAAGGATTTTGAGAGTATCAAATGAGATTTATAAAATACTTTGCAAACTTCAAATCATAGAAATATTATTTATGGCACATATACATGTGTACATAGAAATATTAGCTATTGTTATTTTTATTGTGGAATGTCAGTGATTTGAGTTATTATCAGATACTCCAACCTGGCATTGAGCACTCTACAGTCTGCTGACACCATACTCACGTCACAATACTCCCTTCCTCCTCCATTCTTCTCTTGTCCTCTCCCACACACACCCTACCTCAGGCCATCCCCTCCCCTGGCCCAGTTCCCATTCTCTCAAGGACTTTCTCCTCCAGGAAGCCTTTCTTAATTGCTCAAGCGACAAGCTTCCTTTCTTCCTCCTACCCTTTCCTTGCTCACAGTGTGGGCTTCTCCTTCCCACTTCTCATAGATTGCCTTCTCATTATTTGTGGACACATCTTATATCTCCTTTCCCCATCAAACTGCTGCAGAATTCCAGGACTAGATAACTCTACTACCCCTCAGCTCATGGTCTAGCCAGGGCAGAGCACAGCAGGACCATCACCTTGGCCTCTCCCAATGTAGTCCAAGCTCCCAATGGCTTTCAGGGAATTCCACATCATACAGATGTCTCCTGTTAATTTTGCCAGTCAGCCATTAAAAGTTTCAAATCTTTTTTCAGAGCTCTGTAACCATACCCTCCTCACCCATCTCATATTTATGATGTTGATTTTTTGAACCCAAGTGTAAGATTTACATTTATCCCTACTACATTTTACCTTGTTAGATGCAACTCCTGAGGAGGTGTGTGTGTGTGTGTGTGTGTGTGTGTGTGTAGGGGTAAGAAACATGTTTGCTTTCAGCTTGAATATTCACTAATGAGTATGAGTTTTCCACTTTGGAACTGCTGACCAAATGTTATGTAAAATCTTCCATTCAATTCCATTTTAAAAATACATTGGTTTAAGCAACTACTGTGAGGAGGACCCTGAGGCAGACCCAAAGCTTGGACTCAGTCCCTGTTCTCAGTGAAATCAGAGCCTAGCAAGCAAATGTGGTAGGCACACAGGTCACGATGTAGCCGTGATTCATGCTACAGTTATTAAACATGTGCACCCAGAGGTCTGAGTGAAGTCTGATGGGGAAAATGCTGTTGATGAGACTAGGGGTTCAGCAAAGGGACCTGCAGGTGGTGTTTGAGGTGGCTTTTCATAGTTCAGTAGGAATTCCATAGGAAAAGCATTTGGAGGCAGCATGGATAAAGATCTGGAGGCAGGAAAGTCAAGACTTGTTTGGGGCAGAGAGCTAGAACCCAGGCATGAGAAGGTACTGACTGTGGAGATGGGAGGTCTGCTTTGGAGTCCCAGGTTCACCTCTTAGGGGTTGTGTGAGAAGCTTCAGTTTCCCCATAAGTAAAATGGAGACAATCGTCCCAGAAGTCTTCCCACCCATCCCCCACAGTGGTTGTGAGGGAAGCATTTTTTACACTTCACAAGAGATGGGAGGTGGGGGATGGGGTTCTGACCTGTGAGGAGCTCCCTCCCAGTCTTAGCACTGCCCCTCCCTACAGAACAGGGTAGCCTCTGTTCTGCAGGTTAAAGTGCTGCTCAGGGTTCCGAGTGGGTCTTTCTGATTCCAGGTCCAGCACTCTCCACACGTACGTCGATGTTAGGATCTCAGTACTGGACTTGGAATCTGAAGGACGGGTTCAAAGCCCAGACTTTACTAGCTGTGTGACCTGGCTCCAAGCCTGAAGGCACCAGGGGAGTACAGCCAGCGCAGTGCGGAGGGTGTGAGGGGAAAGTGTGACGGTACTGCCTTGGTGATAACAGCCACAGCAGCTAACATGTAGAGATTGCCTGCTGTGGCCCAAGTACTGTGCTCAGTGCTTCAGGATGATTATCACCTGTGAGCCTCACAAAAGCCCTGGGAGGGAGGGGCAATTATCATTTTCTCCATTTTACAGAGGGGGAAACTGAGGCACACAGGAATGAAGTGACTTGCCGAAGGTCATACAGCTCAGTAAGAGTCTGAAGTCAAATTTGAACTCAGGTCTTCCTGACTCCCAGACCTGGTGCTCTATCCATCCACTGGGCCACCTAGTTGTGGTATGTCTAGTCAAGCTCTAGTCCTGGTCAGGTCGGGTCCTGTAATCGAGGAGGGAGCCTCATGACCCTCAATGACTCAGGCTTTTAAGACTTGTCCCTCACTGTGTGCCTGGCCTGTAGTTTCCCCAGAGTGTTAGACTATGTACACTATAGCCACGGAGAACCCAGGCCCCTGGCACCCTCCCTCCCAACTGTCTGGGCTGGGGACAAGGATATTGTCTGGTGGAAAGAGGGTGACTGGAGAGCATAGTAAGTGACACAAGGCAGGAAGCCAGAAGGCCAGCATTTGAATCTCAGCTCTGAACCTCCATCCATACCTGGATGGTCCACACCCATAATCTCCTGGGTGACCCTGAGCAAAGCCCATCACATTTCTGAGACACCATTTCCTCCTGTGTAAAATGGGTGCAAACATCCTAAGCCTGTCTACCTCAGAGGGCTCTTGTGTGAGTACTCTGGAAAAATCCAGGTGCTTATAGCAGTGTGAGTTCCCCAGCAGAGGCTACAAGACTGGGGATGATGGGGATGGCTGTGCTGGGCTGCTGTTTCCCTCTTCGGTATTCTTTATTACAAGGGAAGGCTTGGTGGGGAGGTAGGAAGGAAGGAGGGGAGGCGGGAGGGAGGGAAGGAAGGGAGGGAGGAAGAAAGGAAGGAGAGGAAGGAAGGAAGGAAAGAAGGAGAGGGAGGAAGGAAGGAAGGAAATAAAAAAAGGAAAAAGGAAAGGAAGGGAAGAAGGAAGGATGATGGAAGGAGGGAGAAAGGAAAGGTAGGGAGGAAGGAAGGGATGGAGGAAAGATGAGGGAGGAAGGAAAGGGAGAAGGGACAGAAGGAGAGAAAGCCAGGATTTATTAAGTAGATACTATGTCAGGCACTAGGCTAACCACCTTCCAGATATTATCCCATTTGATCTTTAAGGCAATCCTGGGAGGTAGATGCTGTTACGACTCCCATTTTACCAAGGAAACCAAGGCCCAGAGAGGTTCAGTGATTGGCCTGGTGTCACAGAGTTCATAATGTCTGAAGCTGGTTTTGAACTCTGGCCTCCCTAACCTCAGATAGGGGAGGAAAATGTTTAGAGATGAAAAGCATGTTAAAAACAAAAGGTGCCATTTTTTAAAAACACTCAATACCCCCAGAACGTTCTTTAAAACACCCCAGGATGGTTCAGTACAAAGAGAAGAGCAAAGGGCAGGAGACCTAAGTCTTTGTGATTGACTGTGTGACCTTAGGCGAGTCACCTTCCTCTAGGGTCTTGGTTTCCTCTTTGGGAAAGGGGGATGGGGCAGTTCCATCTAAGTTTCCTTCTGTGACTTCATGGATAGAACCACATACTGGCAGCATGTCAGAGTTGGAAGGGCCTCAGAGGCTTTACCCAACCTTTCTTCCTCTACCATTGCCAAGGAGAGGACCTTTCTCCAGCATGGCTGAAGAGAGGTCCACCAGCCACAGCGTGAAGTCCTCCAGGGAGGGGCAGCCATTCCCCCTGGATAGCTCCCAGCCTCCATGGACCTTTCCAGAGCTTCCCCCCGGGCTCCTGCTCTTCTTTCTGTGGCCAAACAGAAAGAGTCGAATCTGTCTTCCTCCATAGTCCTAAAAGAAAAGCTATCACCTCTCCCCTGAGACTTCTATTTCTATGCTGAACGTGTTCAGTGCCTCAAAGAACTCCTCAGGTGTCATGGACTTGAGTTCTTCACCAGGCTGCTCATCCCTCTCTGGACCCCCTCCAGCCTATTGATATCCTCCCTAAAATGTGGGTCTCAGGACTGAACACAAGACTGTTCCAGTGTGGTCTGCCCGGAGCCAAGTGCTCACCACCTTTATTCCTGGAAGCTGTGCTCTTCCCTATAGTCCAAGTTCATGCTAGATTTTATGGCTGCCACATCCACAGCTCACTCAGATAGAGTCTGTGGTCCACTAAAACACCCAGACCTTCTTCAGACAAAATCCTATCTCAACAGGATATCCCATCTCATTCGTATGACCTCAGTTTTTGGAACTTGGATATAAGACTTTACATTTATCCCTCTGGGGAGATTTCATCTTATTAAATCTAACCTAGGGCTTTCACCTCTGGGCTGTCTGGATCCTGACTCTCATGACATGTGTTTGCTCTCACTGCCAGCTTAATATCATCTTCTGCAAGTCTGATGAGTGGACCTTTCCCCAAGTAACTCACTGATCAGAATGTAACACCATTGAGAGAAAGCCATGCCAGTTCCATGGGGCACTCCACCAGAGTAACACCAAGGCATCTGTCTAAATGTACTGTGGTGAATTCTGTATCTTGTCATCTTTCCCATTCCCTTTGATGGCTCATCATCATTCCATGATACCTGAAACCTTGTCTTCATACACCAGAGACTGCCTCGTCCAGAAGGGACTCCAGGTGAGCCTGGTCTCACCTGTTCTGGAGGAAGCCCTGCTGGTTTGTGGCACTCTGGGGTCTCCCAGGTGTTCACAAGACTTTCCTCATGCCAGAAAATGAGCCCAGGAAGGAAAGGCAAACCCAAGGGTCAGAGTTCATAGGTCCTGTGCTCTTCTTTATATGAAAACTGGGGCCTTCACCCTCCTCCTGCCCTGTGGTGTGGCACTTCACCAATTCTCCAGTCTTTCCACAGCTGGCACTGACAGTGGCTCAGTAATCATCCTTTCAGAGAGGGAAGGGCATAAGCATTTATATAGGCCTACTACATGTGAGACACTGTGCTAAATACCTTATGAATATGATCTCTTTGGACCTCACAACAACCCTGAGAGGTTGGGCTATTATGATCCACATTTTACAGTTGAGGAAACTGAGGCAGATGCAGGTTTAGTGAGTTGCCTAACTGTGGGTCACTGGCTCTGTCCTGTTGCTTCTGAGAGCCCTGCTTTGATGCTCACTAGCTGGAGGACCATGGATAGAACCCTCTACTATCTGAGTCTCATCTTATTTATCTGTTCAAAAGGAACCTTTGTGCTATCTCCCTGATCCTTCAGGGACTCATCATTTTGCCTCAAAGGACCTCAGAAGTGTAATAACAATGATGATTAATACTAATGATATCTAGCATTTATATAGCACCTTAAAGTCAGCAAAGTCCTATACTCATCATATCTCATTGGATCCTCATGGCAGCCCTGGGAGGGAGGTGCCATATTATCCTCATGTCCTACATGAGAAAACGAAGACTCAGCCAGACTAAGCCACTTGCCCAGGGTCACAGTTAGTCACTGTCTGAGGCCAGATTTCCACTGTGAACCTCCTGACTCCATGTCCAGAAATCCATCCATCTCTCATCTAGCTATCAACGGACGCCCATACTTCAAGAGCTGTGGAACTGGGGAGGAAGGATGGGTTCCAGGGAGGCAGATTTTGGCTGGAAATCAGGAAGAATTTGCTAACAATTAAAGCTCTCCAAAATTGGAACAGGCTGCCTCAGTAGGTAGTGAGTTCTCTATCCCTGGAGATCTCCCAGCTGAGGCTGGATGGCCCCTTTCCTGAATGGTGTGGAGCAGATTACTGTTCAGATATGAGTTGGCTTCATCAACCTCTAAGGTTCCTACTAACTCTGACAGTGATGGGGGGGCTCCCAGCACTGGGTAGTCAGTTGGGTAGATGCCCTCCAAGACCCTTTCCAGTCTGAGCTGCCTGGGCTCTTTCTGAAGGGCTTTGTAACTTTCCCAAACATTTTCACAGATATTCACCAGCTGTCCTCCTCCCATGACTCCTCGGATACAAAGTGGACCCTGGGCTTCTGGAGACCATATCAACCAAGCACAAATTCCTGCAATTGACCCTAATGGGAAGGCTTCCCACACAAGTGTCATGGATCCCCTTTGCTCTCAATCCTTCAGTAGCTCCAAATTCCTGTTGCCTACCAAGGCAAGGTCACACTCTTGCCTCGCATTCAAGGCCCTCCACAATCTGGTGCCACATTCCAACCTCAATTTCCAGGACTTCTTATCATGTGCTCTACATTTCAGCCCAGAGAGAGCCTCTCAGAATCACAGAACCACCAACCCCCCTCCCCCAAAAGAATTCCTCCTACACGACTCAAAATGGTTGCTTATCCAGCCTTTGTTAGCAGACTTTCAAGGAGAGATGACCTTTCTTCTTTGGAATGGCTCTAATGACCTCAAGAAGTAGCCCACCTCTCTGAACCTTCCCCTCATTGCTTCTGGTCTATCCCTCCAGGGCCAGAGAAGATGTCTGTCCTTTTTCCACATGCCAATCTCCCAAACACTTGAAAATGGAGGTCATGTTCCTCTGAGCCTTCTCCAAACCAAGATTTCCCAGCGCCTCCCACTGATGCCCATATGGCATGTCCTGAGGCCCTTCAGCACTGTGGCTGCCCAGCCCAGGAATATCCTGATCTGACTGTGGTGCCCAGAGCTGCACACTACACCCCAGGGTGATCTGATCACAGTCTCAGCTGCCTTTGCTGCCATAATGCCTCATGCTGCAAGGCTGACCTCTTTCCCTGAGGAAATCCTAACTCTGTCCCCCTCTCTGATCCTCTTGCCCACTCTGGCACAGTCTTTGCCCGTAGCTTTCTTATGTGTGGATTATGTGCTCCAGGTGTGTGTTTGTGTGTGTATGTGTGTGAGACAGACAGACAGACAGCCAGAGACAGACAGAGAAAGGAGAGACAGAGAGAAATCCGGAGAAACAGAGACAGAAAGATATTCTTGGCCCTAGGAGCTCCCAGAGAGCCTCTCACCGAAGCTTGAACTGTGGCAGACATGCGCAGACAGCTATGAAGCCCCTGTTCACAGGATGCCAGCGGCAGAGTTGCCAATCAAGCTGGTGTGTCCTAGGGGAGGTCATTCTACTCTGGACTTGAGTGTGCCCCTCCCTCCACCTTAGGCTTGTCTCATCTGTCACTCCATCAATTCTAAACCTGCTACTCTGTACCTGGTTCTCTCTGTATAACCCTGGACAAATCCCTTTCCTCCAGGGCCTCGGTTTCCCCTTCTGTAAGATGAGGGAGCTGAACTCGGGAATCTGTAGGGTCCATTAGGAGTCCCTGAAGTCCGATTCCCGGCTGCTCTCTGGGGTCCTGGAGCCTGCTGTGGAGAGGCGGGGGTCCCCCAGGGGCTGAGCCCTCCCTCTGGTGGGATGAGGCCAGGCTAGCGCACCCAAAAGAGGGGTAGGGCCAAAGGTTTTGGCCACACCCATAGACTTCAAAAATCACAGAGTTGTGGCGCCCAGAAGAGGGGGTGCATCCGAAACCCAGAAACATGGGGTTTTGAAAAGAGGTGGAATCAGAGGAACGCCTTCTCAGAGGTTGGAGGGACCTGAGATCCCTTCTAATTCTACCGTCTCATTTTACAGATGGAAAAACTGTGGCCCAGAGAGAGTGGAAAGGCCTTGTCTAAAGCCCTAATCCCAGCAACCATCTGGCTACTGCTCGGACGCCGTTAGGGACGGGGAGGTCACTACTCAAGAGGGCCACGGATTCCAGGGAGGGTTTGACTATTGTTTCAGACACTGACGAGTTGGGTGAACTGGCCATGGGATTTCTCTTCTCTCACTGAGTCCCCGTTTTCTCTCCCATAAAATGGAGATAACCTTTCTGACTGTCCCCCGTGACGCAGTTGGGAGAAAACTGCTCCGCGAACCTGCAATCACCATCTGAAAGACCCGGTTGGACAGGCCCGGCTGCTCCCCCTGGCGCCCCTGGGGCGGTGGAGGCCGATCATCTCGTCTCCCTAGAGTCTTCCCTTGTCCGGGTCAGACACCCCCCAGCTTCCTCCCGCACCGCCAGCCCGGAATGCCGGGGCTCGGAGCCCCTCGGCCCACTCCTCACCTGGATCCCGTTCTCCTGAAGATTCAAGTAGCGCGTGTTGACTGGGATGCTGGCCGGGACTTCGGCCAGTTCCCTCCGAGTACAGATCACCCGGCTTGCCTGGTTGCTGCAGGAACAGGCTACCGGGCAGGATGTAGCTGGTGGGGACCCTCCTCCAGCAGCTGCCGCCAGGGCTGCGCCACCCCCGCCGCCCCCCAGCTGGGGGGAGCAGAGCCAGAGGAAGAGCAGGGCCCCTCGGGGCCAGGACATCCTCCCAGGGAGCAGCAGGGGCCACGGGGAGCTGCAAGGACGAGCCATCCTCAATATTCATGCTCTGTGGGGTGGACTGGTGTGCTGGGGGGCTGTGGGGAGACAGAGAGAGAGAACAGAAAGGGCTGTGATTAGCAAACAAGGCCCAGGATCCCAGCAGCCCTGCCCCATCCTCCCAGTCTCAAGGAAGAGAGATCCACAGGCTTAGGGGATTGGAACGTTCTAGGAGAGTCCCAGGGTGAGATGGCCTCAGGCAGAAGATGAGTCCCAGAGAGGGACAGGGTCCTTCCCAAAGTCACATAGCTAACCTCGAGATGACCTAAGCCAATTCTCTAATGTTTCAGATAGGAAGATTGAGATCCAGAGAGCTCCCCAGAGAGATGACCAGGGAAGGAGGAGACAGAGGGAGGGGCAGTAACAAGGTAGAAGGACCAAAGGTGAGGGAGAAAGACAGAGACTGGCTAGGACAGACACGGAGGGGAAGAGAAGCTAAGACAAGCCACGGACACGAGTGTGCAAGTGAGGATAGATGACTGAGATGTGGGAGATAGCCACTCCTGGGGCCATCTGCCCTAGGGCAGCCTCTCCATGCCCTGGAAGAGGGATCTAGGGCTGGGACCCCTGGCAGTAGCCTTCTGCTCATGGGGAGGGTGAGGGTCAAGGAATATGGAATTTCTCATCCTCTTTGGTCCTCAAAACCTCAAGCTAGAATAGAGGGGAAAGAGAAGGGTTGGGGCTCCAGGAGACATCTTAGAGGAGACTGGGAGATCTATAGACGAGAGGGATGTAATGAGGAAAGGGCATTGGGGGGTTCGGAGAAGAATAATGAATGGAGTAGGACCGTTATGGGAAAACAATAGTTAAAGGAAAGGAGAAGCAGAGAAGGGAATGGGGAGGGGGAGGGGACACAGGTGGAGGAGAGGAGTAGGGAGATGGGAAGGGGATAGGGATTACTGGAAAGTGATGGGGTTGGGGCATTTGGAGGAGGACATATGGTATGGTAAGGGAACAGGGGAAAGAGTAACGGGGAGAGATTGGGAATTAGTAGGGTTGGGGAGAAGGCCTACAGTTGAAGGAGACCTGTAGAAAAGGAGGGACTGAGGGGCAGGAGAGAGTGGGGAGGTCGGGTCAGGTCCTATTGGGAGCTGTTTTATCTCTTCCTTGACTTATCCTCCTCCTCTGGAAGGAAAAGAGGAGGACTTCACTGTTGTTTTCTTTTAATTCGCCAATTCAATGGTTTCTGGATGCCACCCTCCACCCAGATCTGACCTATCCATCTGGGGCCCACACTGTCCCCCATCAGCAGTCACAGGAGCCCAGGCCAATTCAGAGACACAGATGTCTCTTCCTCCTGACTCTTGAAACATATAAATCACCCCCACCCCTCCCCAAACACTAACATGGCAGATCCTGACCCAGAGCTGATTATGGGTATCTCAGAGACCATCAAATGCAGCCTCTTAAATGTTACAGATCAGGAGGGGAGAGGACCTGGCCAAGGGTGGTACACTCCAGATAACTGCTAGGATGTGAAGCCAGGGACTCTGACTCCCCACACATACACTCACACATATACACAGTCACACATAACACACACACACACATACACACTCACATACACACACACACAATGGGCCCTCCTAGACACTCTTCCCCAACACATGCACACACACATCAAACAACACCAGCCCAGCTCTGCTCGTACACACAGATGCACCAAACCACACACATTCAAGCTGACTCTGGCAAGGGAACAAACTCCTCTACACAGTAACACAATGAACTCACAAACTGATCACAGAGACAACATACTAAGAGACACACACCTGTACCACACACTCTATGCCAACATATACAACAGGCCCCCAAACGCCAATGCCACTGACCCACCCTTTCAAACATCACCACACATATTTACACATTGTCATCCAACACCTTCACACTACAGACACACATCAGTGCCTACACCTCACTTCCATATCCTCGATTCAGCAGAACATGGTGACACACACAAACCCTAACACACACCACACACCCACGCAGATCCCTGGGGCTGCACCTGACAATCCCCTCCCCCAATCCCACCAATAGTATAGACAAGGGCTCAGCAGTGTGCGGGACCGCGCGCGCGCACACACACACACACACCTGGGCAAAAAGACAGAGACACAGTCACTGGCATAGTGCCACCCTCCCCCCTTGGGTGAGCACACACACACACACACACATTCACACACACTGTCTCTCTCTCTCTCTCTCTCACACACACACACACACACATTCACACTCTCTCTCTCTCTCTCTCTCTCTCTCTCTCTCTCTCACACACACACACACACACACACACACTCTGCGACTCAGAACCATGCGCCATCTCTGCTTGCCCCTGTGTCTGTGTTCATCTGTAGATCTCCTATTGACTGGGTATGACAGTTATGGGTGTCGGTTGTATTCACGGCTTCTGGGGCTCCCCCATCTAGGGCCCTCTTAAAGGGGAGAGGTGAAACTCCAGACTTGGAGAGGCTGGTGGGGATCAACCCTCCTGCTGCTCTCATCTCAGAGTCTAGGGAACACGTCCCCCCCTACCCCCACGGTCCCCCACTCACTAACCTAGAAGAGAACCACAGCCCCTCCTCACTTTTCCCAATCCTTCCCCTCCTCTCAATGTCTCTGTCCCTGGCTCCAGTTCTCCTTCCCCACCCCATCTCTATCTTTCCCTACTACCTGTCTCTATGGGCTTCGCTCCCTCCCTCCTTTCACCATCCACCCACCTGCCACCCCCATAGCCAGGTGCACTCACCCCAGCAACTCTGGATTCCTTCGGGGAAAGAGGTTCCCCTCTCCCCGCCCCCTGGGCCCCCCCAGCACATTCCTTCCTCAGGGGATCTCGTGCTTCCTTTGATCTCCAAGGAATTCCCCCCTGGCAGTGGTTGGGGGGAGGGGCGCAAGGGTGTCCTGGATCTCCCCACGCCCCCCCCCCAAAGTGGGAGATTAGTGGATGCTGCAGCAGTCCCTTTCTCTCTCTGCTTCCCGTGCTCCTTCCACCACTTAAACCCCTTTCCAGCTTTCTCTGTCCAAGCTTCCTTTCCCTCCACCCACAGCCCACCCCCTCCTCCTCTCCTCCTCTCGATCCCTTTCTCCTTCTCCTCCTCTCTTGCCTTCCCTTCCCCCTCTCCTCCTTCTTATGTCCTCCCTCCCCCCCTCCCCTTCTCAGACTCTCCCTTCTCAGTATATCTGCCTTGTTCTCCTCCCCTTGACTTCTCCCCCTCCCCCTGCCTCCCTCCTTGCATCTCTCTTTCCTTCGCTCTCTGCTCTCCCTCCCCTGGTCGGTGGTCGGGGTGGTCGCTCGCTCGGTGGCTTGGTCTCCTCGTGTGCCTCATCAGTGCATCTCTCTTCTCCCCTCCCTTCTCGCCTCCATCTCCTTCAGTTCCTTCCCCTGCCCCCCTCCACTACCCCTCGGATTCCCAAAGATTCTCTCTGGCTCTGTCTGGCTCTGTGGATCTCTGCCTTTCTCCGGCAGTGGCTGCCTCTCTTCTCCTGGTTCTGGGCTCTTCCCTCTCCCCCTCTGGCTGTCTCCCTCGGCTCCTGCCTCTGTCCCTGGCACTGTCCCCCACCCCACCCCCCCCCCACTCTGTCTCTGCTTTCTCCAGCACTCAGGCTGCTCTCTCTCTCTCTCTCTCTCTCTCTCTCTCTCTCTCTCTCTCTCTCTCTCTCTTTCCTCTTTGTGCAGTGATTAGGGTTTCTGGTCACACGACAGTGCAGAGCCAAGCCGAGACCCAGTTCTCTCCCTCTCCCTCCCCTCCCCCTTCCTTGGGGGAGGCTCAAAGTGGGGAGGGCTTGCAGCCCTCCCCCTCCTCCCCCTCCTCTGGGGCTCCTGGGGGGCGGAAATAACATGAGGAGAAACCTTCCCAGTCCCAAAGACCTCCCTCCCCACATCCTTCTCCGGTCTAATCAAAGACCCTGTTATCTAATTAACCCATTGGTTCTGGCTGGGCAGCTGAAGAGAGAAGGAGGGGGTTTGGGGGGTAGGATGGGGGTGGGGGTGGGGCAGCTGCACTCTACACCCATCCTTCCCCTGTGGTTCTAAGTGGGTTCTGCAGAGCTACCCCCACACCATATTTTGAATGAGACCCCCACCCTGCCCAAGGATCCCCCTCCATACTATACTGTATCGAGTGTATAGCCTAGGCGCGTTCACGCATACACACACACACACACACACACACACACACACACACACACACACACCCGGTGCACCCCCACAAGTATCTTCCACCCACAGTAACCCAGTGTATACTTTCCCTTCCTTCCTTTCTTCTTCCCCAGCCCCCTTCTCTCTTCCCCACCAGAGATAACTCCTCCACCCCCAAGACAGCCACACAGTCCAAAGTCATCTGCACCATGCCCCCAACCCTGCCCGTCAGAGCTCCACACCTTGTAACCCAAAGATTGGCCCTCTCCCACCCAATACAGAGGCACCCACATCATTTCATTTCCCCCCATACTCTAAGCCACAGACATGCTCTCTCTGGTACTCCCTCCAGGCCAGGAGGCTACCAATCTTGACTGACATTCCCCAGACCTTGGTAACCCCACCCCCGGTTAGCCAACATACTACTACTGTACAGTATAGGAGAATACACCCACCCCAGCTACACAGACAGGGCTCATCTCCTCTTCCATAGACACCCCATGAAGGCAGGTGCTCAACCTTGGAGTGATGCCCCTGCCTCCTCCCCACATACATCACGGATATACACCAGGGACCCACTCTTCCACAAGTCCCTGCCCCCAAGCATCTCCAGCTCCAGCCCTGCCTCCTAACTGAGCCTCAGTTTTGTCATCTGTAAAATGAGGGGGTGTGACGGGCTGATCTCAGAGGTCCCTTTTGGCTCTAAATCCTATGATCCTGTTATCACAAATTGATTCACCCTCCTCTGCGGTAGACCTCTCCCAAGTGATGCTCAAGATACCTAGCCCGCATTCCAACCAGAGAGAGGGAGAGATCCAGGCTCCACATCCTCCTGGTCAACAGCATCCCCTGGCCACATTCTCTAGCCACGCTCCTTGACCAGATATTCCAGAACCATGCCACACCCCAGATCTCGACAAGTGTATCTGCCTCCACAGCCTGAACACACACAATTGCACACACACATCCCAGGACCCCCAACAAATGTATCTGCCTCCACGTCTCAAACATTCACACAAACATGTACTCACATATGCACATGCACACACACATGCACACACCAAGACCCCCAACAAATGTATCTGCCTCCATGTCCCATACATACAGATGCACATGCACATGCATACTCATACCCTAGGTAGGACCCCTAACAAATGTATCTGCCTCCATGTCTCCAACATGCACACACATATATACTCACACATGCACATGCACGCACACACACAGACCCCAGGATCCCCAACAAATGCATCTACCTTCATGTCCCAAATACACACATGCACACACACACACACACACACACCCCTATACACCAGGACACCCAAGTGTATTTACCTCTATATCCCAAACACACACACACACACACACACACACACACACACCAGGATACATAACAAGTGTATTTGCCTCCATCTCTCTCTCACACACACATATGCATGCACACATGTGCACACATGCACATGTATATGCACAAAACCTAGGACACCCAATAAGTCTATCTGCCTCCATGTCCCATTCATACACACATACACTCACACACACATATACACCAGGACATCCAAGTGTATTTACCTCTATATTCCAAACACACACACACACACACACACACATAAACACCACACACCAGGATACATAACAAATATATTTGCCTCTCTCTCTCTCTCTCTCTCTCTCTCATACACACACACACACACACACACACACAACAAGTCTATCTACCTCCATGTGCCATACACATACACACACTCACAACAGAGATGCTTATTCTCTCATGTACTCCCCATGGCTACACTCCCACACCACAAATAATCTACCCTAGTTTCTAGTTCTAACACCAGACATGCCTGAAAACTCCTAGGCACATGGCTCCACCTCAGGTATACCAGCAAACCCCAGGGCCATGTGCCCCACAGTTCTCCCTTCTGACAATTCATCCTCCCAGTTTAGGCCCAGGGTTCCATATCCAGTAGCCCAAGGGGGCCACCATCCCCCTGCCACTCATTCCCCAAAAACAAATGCAGCACTGAGACCATGTCCTCTTGCTCCTGGTGGCAAAGTGAATGGGGAAGACTGTCCCAAGAGTCGGATACCCTGGATCTGGACTGGGCTTTGTGCCTAATGTTGTGTGACCTTGGCTCAGTCCCTTTCCTTCCTCTGAACCTGGATCTGCTCCTGTGTTCTAAGGTTCCTAACAGCTCCGAACAGGCTGAGGTGCCAGATGCTCCCAGTGCTCCCTCATTCTACCTGAACAGCCCCAAATGCCCCCGTTCCTTTCCATCCCACTTTGGGGGCCCCACTACAAATCATCCTTACTTCCTCAGTGGGTCTCACACACCTCAGGTGACTCCTCCTTCCCTCACCCCACAAGCAGGGCAAACAAGAGGAGGTGAGAGCAGCCCAGAGGCAGGACCTCCAAGAACTGAGCAAAGGGAACACCCTCTCTATCTGAGAAGAGGCACAGAGGAAGTGGGAAAAACAGATAAGGAGGAGCAGGAACTGCAGAGAGAGAAGAGCAGCAAGGCTTCAGGGAAAGACCGAAGTCCAGAAAGAAAGATGGCGGATGGCGGAAGCCATGCCAAGCAGGGGGAAGCAAAGGGGGACCCGAAGGTGTGCACAAAGACACCGAGAATCAAAGAAAGTCAACGCAGAGAGACCTCTCACTGACAAATCTGATGGTCATTTCTCAAAGCTCATCTCTGCAGCCTTGGACACTTGGCCACTCTCTCCTCCTGGACTGTCTCTTCTTCCTAGGTTTTCAGGATATTGCCCATTCTCCTGGTTCTCATTCTCCCTCTTTGTCCACTCCTCCTCCATCTCTTTTGCTGGATCCTCCTCCCAATCATGCCCTCTAAATAGGAGTCCTTCAGAGTCCTCTCCTATCCATCTTCTCTTCCTCCTTCACTGGGTGATCCCATCAGCTCCCAAAGATTTAATGACCATCTCCTGGTGATGACTCTCATGTGGATCTGTTCTACCCTAACCTCTCTGCTGACCTCCAGTTTCTCATCTCCAACTGCCTTTCAGACATCTTGAACTGGATGTTCAGTAGACACCTTAAACTCAGCATGTCCAAAATGAAACTCATTCTCTTTCCCCCTAGACCCCTCCCCCTCCCCCTCCTACTTTTGCTATTGCTGTAGTGCACCACCCTCCCAGTCTTCTCAGCCATTGTTTTGGGCACCTTGGAGCCATCTTGGATTTCTCATAGTCTCTCATCCCTCCTATCCAATATGGTGCCAGAGTCTGTTGATTTTACCTCTATGCCATCTTTCCAATATGCTTCCTTTTCTCCTCTGCTACTTCCACAGCCTGGTGCAGCCCTCTATCACCTCCTTCCTAGATTAACACTGTAGCTGCTAGGGGTTTACCTGCCTCCAGTGCAGCCTCCATTCAGCCACTACAGTGACCCAAGGCGTGGGTCCAATCATTTCACCTTCCTACTCAATAAACTCTGGTGGCTTTGTATGGACACCAGGGTCAAATACAAACACAAAATCCTCTGTTTGGCTTTCAAGGCCCTTCATAACCTTGATTCCCTCCTGCCCCTCCAATCTTCTCACACCTCATGCCAACCTAGTACTCTTGGATCCAGTGACTCCCTCCTCCTGGCTGTTCCATGAACAAGATCCTCCACCTTTCAGCCCTAGGCTTTCTTAGGCTGCCCCCATGCCTGGAATGTTCACCCTTTCATCACTGCCTCCTGACTTCCCTGACTTTAAGTGTTGGCTAAAATCCCACCTCCTACAAGAAGCCGCCCCGACCACTCCTCATTCTGGTGCTTTCCCTCTCTTCATTGTTTCCTATTGATCTCCCCTATAGCTTGTTTATGTATATTTTGTTTCCTTGTTATCTTCTCCATCTTGTTATCTATCTCCATCAGATTGGGAGCTGCTTGGGGCAGGGACTATCCCTTTGTATCTCCAGAGCTTAGCATAGTGCCTGGCACATAGTAGGCACTTAATCAAAGTTAATTGCCTGTCTTTAGAATAAAATCTAAACACAAGCTGGCATGTGCAATCTGGCTCCAACCTACTTGTCTAGCCTTATCTTATACTGTTTCCCTTTCACAAGTTAGAGCCAAGCTGGACTCATCTTCTGTTCCTTGTCCTTATCCCGTGGTTTCTTTAAAAAAATTATGTTCTCTCCCCTTCCCTCTCCCCCAATTTACTTCCTATCTGTCAAAGTCCCTTCCCAGTCCAACTGCATGGTTTCCTCTCTTCTACTAAGCCCTCCTCCACAGCCCCTTCCTCCATCACAGTCATTAATTCCTACAGTCCAGTTGGCAGCTTCTGAGAACAGGTTGTGAGGATGACTTCTTATCCCCCTGCTTGGACAAGAGACCACACCACGTGTGAATGTCACATCTAGAGGAGAACACAGAACATAGAACCCTGAGTGAGAAGGTCTGGATTTTAGATTCAGAATAACTGAGGGGCAAAGCTAGGGAATGACTTGGTAATGTAGAACATCAGAGTTAGGAGAGAGCTTCCATCGAGTAGCAGGGCTGCAAGAGACCCTAAAACCAAGAATATTAGAACCTGAAGGAACCATGGAACTGAGGGTGGC
This sequence comes from Potorous gilbertii, assembly GCA_028658325.1. Taxonomy (NCBI): domain Eukaryota; kingdom Metazoa; phylum Chordata; class Mammalia; order Diprotodontia; family Potoroidae; genus Potorous; species Potorous gilbertii. The sequence continues at coordinate 3,688,205 of CM053771.1, read as the reverse complement.
AGAGCTGAAAAAGTCCAAGATTTAAAGAAGAGAAGGTGAGAACTGGAATGGATGTTAGAACACTGAACAGAGACATCCGAGATGAAAGAGATCTTTGGACAAAGAACGTCAGCACTGTAAAGGAACTTGGAACCCAGAATGTCGAAGATGGATAGGACCTTACACTGTGAGAGGGAAATGTCAGTATGTCAGATCTAGAGACCACCTTAGCACCTGCCGTATAGAATGGGAAAACTGGAAGTGACCTTCAGACACAGGACGTCAGCTGGATAAAGGGACCTTGCATTTACACCATGGGAAGTCTGGAAGACTTAATTTAGACCTTGTGATCGAGTCATTTCAGTCATATCCAATTCTGTGACCCAATGTGAGGTTTCCTTGGCAAAGATACCAGAGTGACTTGCCATTTCCTTCTACAGATGAGGAAACTGAGGCAAACAGGACTACACGACTAGTAAGAACCTGAGTCCAGATTTGAACTTACGAAGATGAGTCTTCCTGATTTCAAGCTCAGGGCTCTCTGTACTAGGTCACTTAGTTGTCTGTTTTGGATCTTAGAATTTTAGAAAAGATCTTAGAACACAGAACTCCAAAAAGCTGAGATAGAAGAGGGCATAAGATGTCTGAACTGTGGGACCCAAAAACAGAACCCAGAATGTCAGAGCTGGAAGGGACTTTAGAACATCGAATTCCAGAGCTAAAAAGACCCCCAAATATAAGCTCTTTAGGACTGGTTGGCTTCTTTCTTGCCTCTCCCCAACACACAATGTCTTGCAAAGTACTGGTCCCTGACAACTAACTCTTTGTGAAATTGAATTGAATTGAATGTTCGTGCTGGCAGGGCCGTTGGCAAATAGCGCTTAAGTCCGAAAGGCCCTCAGAATGAAGAACGTTTGAACTAGAAGGAAACTTTGTACATGGGATGCCTGAGCTGCCCATGGCATTCAAAATATGGACCTTCTTGTTATATTTCTAGCCTTCTTGTTGGATGGGGGAGGGAAAGAATTGGGAATTGAGAAACAAAAACTGAAGTATAAATAAATTGATTAATGTGTAATGTAGACATCTGTGTATATATACTATCCACGAAATACAATATACATGAAGGTAAACACCCTCCTGTCACGTGGGCACAGGAGAAAGTCAATCTGATCGGGAGAAGGATTTGATGAATCTGGGAGGACATTTTCTGTTTTGATTCTCCTGCTCTGGCCCCTGCCTCTTATGGAAGTCCATACGAGTCAGAAAGCTGGCCGGAAGGCACATGGCCAACTGCTGGCCTTTCCTGACCTGTCAGCAGGCTCCTCATGACTCCACCTTGCTCTCCTTGCTTCCCCTCCCCACAGTCAGAGAATAACCATCCCAGTCACACCTCTCCTCCCTAGGCAAGCCAGTTCATCTGAGCAGGGGTAAGTGGAGGCTGGCAGGCCTTACTGGTGCTGGAAACAGAAGCCTGGGGCAAAATCCCACTTCTACATGACCTTCACTTCCCTGGGCCTCAGTTTCCCCATTTGTTAAAAGGGGGCAGGGCGGACTCAAGGTCCCTTTCGACTGTAGAGCTATGGAGTCTGAGTTAATTTTGCCACAGTTTGCTGGGCTCCCTTAGCTAGAATCCTTCTCCTCTCTGGGCCTCAGTGTCCCCATCTGTAAAGTAATGGAATTTGATCAGGTCCAGCTCCTGAGAGGCCCTACCCCTCTGAGATTCTAATTCTAAGTAAGGTATCCTCATTACCAACCCGAGTCCTGTTAGTGGGTCAGATGAAACTTGGAAAGAGAAGGAAAATGTAGATGTGTTTGTTCATTTTACAAATGCAGAGCATTTGACAGAGCACCCTGCCATGCAGGGAGCATCCAGACACTGCAGTCTGTTCACTTCCCTCCTCAAATGATCAGGAACTGAACAGTGTTCCAAGGTTGTAGCTTGGGCCAAAGACCCACATCTGGCTTCTAGCTCTGGCCCCCACTGGGATTCCCTGAAACCTAGGATGGAGGTGTCCTTGTTTCCAGGCCTCAGATCTTACACACACACACACACGAGCACACATATACATCTACTCCTCCACACATACACACACACATCCACTCATGCCTATATATCCATTCATATACAGTCACTCATACATATCCACTCACACTTACACCCACTCATACCTCCACATACACACCCACCTACATACACTCACACATATACTCACACATGTCCATACACATTTATACACATAATGCACACATACACACATTCACAACATGCTCACAATACACATATCCATACACACATAGACATTCATATCACATATACACACAATAAACACACTTATACACATATGCTTATATGTACTCACACATACACACATAATACATACTTATACACACATTAATACACAACCCCACCACTCACATATACACACACTCATACATCCATACACATTCACACACATACACATTCACAATATACACATTCATACACAGATAATACTCACATATACATACACTCACAATATGCACATTCAAACATACAGATAATACACACTCACATACATAATACACACTCACACACAACTCACTCACCCAATATACACTCATGTGCCCTCACACAGACACACTCATACACACTTACAATATGCACATTCATACACACTCACACACAACACACACTCAACTATATACAATACACACATCCATACATACTCACACATATAATACACACACATACCTAATATACATTCATACATGTGCACTCACACACAATACACACTCAGACATATACACACATACACAATACTCATATCCATACATACTCACACATGTAATACTCATTCATACCTATGCACTCACATCCACAATACACACTCAGACACACACACACACACACATACACACACACTCTCTTGAGTGACTGTAATTCCAGTCACATGCTCCCTATCCCCAGTTCCTCCCTTCTCCCATGACTTCCAGGGCCTCTGCTCTGGCTAAGGCCCCCACACAGCCCTGGCCTGTGTTTCTGCGGCTTGGTTCCCCTTCAGACTCAGAAAGCCCCAGTCCCTGGTTCCCTTTTCTCAGACTTGCACCCAGCATCCTCTTTCTGATGGTCACTCCCCCAGCCCCGAGGTCGTGCTCCAGGATCCAGAGCTCTCTATTTGGTCCAGCATCTCTGCACTCCCCTTGCCTTAGCCATTAAATTATCTGAGGAGCTGTAACTGGTCCCTGCCCTCTCTATCCCTTAAATCGAGTTATCTGATCCATAAGCCTCCAGTCCTACACAGAACCCCAGCATCTCAAAGCTGGTAGGGCCCTCCTCTAGTCTATCCTGTGCCAAAGCAGGGCCTCTTCCCCTCATCTGATGGGGCACTCAATACCTACTCTATTTCTGGACAGACTTGGGTATAAATGGCTAAATCGGATGGATTTTCTTTGGTCTTCACCCTTGGTTTTCTGCAGCTTTTGGCTCTGTTGACCTTCTCTCCTCCCAGACACTCTCTTCTCTCTAGGTTTTCCTGCCATGCTCCCTCACATTCTCCTCCTACCTCTCTGACTGCTCCTCTTCGGCCTCTTTTACTAACCTCATGCAGAGGGTGGCACTGCTGAGTGTGTCCTGACTCTGGCAGCTCCCTCTGTGGACAAGGGAACCACCTTGGGCCTCCATGCCCTGACTCGGCTAAGGAGGGGGAGCAGGAGCTGCCTGCACAAGAATCAAGAAGGCCTGGATCTGGCGACTCCATGAAGTCGCCTTCCAGCTGTGGCTATCCTGCAAGGCTCTGGCTAGGCTCTCCATTCTCACTGTCTCACTGGGTGATCTCCTCTGTAGCCATAAATCCAATGATTGCTTCTGTGCTGGTGAGTCTCAGGCCAACTTCTCCACCCTCACTCTCTCCCGACTTCAATGTCTCACCCGGCCAACTGCCCATGAAGCACTTCGGGCCAGATGGCCCAGAAACATCTGAACCCAAACGTGTTCCAAATGGAACCTGTCCTCCCTCTTGCCCAACCCTCTCCTCCTCTGGATGCCCTTAGTGCCACCAAGGCTCCAGTCACTCACCCCACCTGCTGCCACGTTCTGGTGACTTCCTTCTTCTCTCTTGTGACCCTGGGCAGACGCTCCTCATCTCACAGCTGGACTGGCAGTAGCCAATGAGGTGGTCTGCCTGCCTCAGGTCTCTCTTCCTCCATTTCAGCCTCTATTCTGGGATGTCACCCAGATGTGGGCACACATACATATACACACACACGCACACTCATGCACACATACACACGCATACACTCGATAACTTCCAGTGGCTCCCTATGGCCTCCAGGATCCAACACAGACTGTTCCATTTGGCCTTCGGAGCCCTTCCCACCACAGTCTCAGTCACAGTGACCTGGCCGCCCCTCCTCAGTCCTGGCTATTTCTCTGGCCAGCCCCCAGGCTCTCCAAGTTCCAGCTAAGACCCCACTTTCTTCAGAAAGCCTCAAACCCCTCAGGTGGGACCTTCCTTCATTGATTCTGATGGGCCTTGGTATGGGTCTGTTGTGCACTGTCTTCCCCACTGACTAGAAAACTCCTTGAGTGCAGGGCCTGTCCTTTGCCCAACACAGGGCCTGGCACACAGTAGGTGCTCAATCAATGCTTATTGACTGACTGATTAGGAAGCTTTCCCTGAGATCCAGGTAAAATCTGCATCTCCTAGGGAATGTCCCCCTGACTGATCCTTCTTCTGTCTTCTGGGGCCCTTCCTCTGGGAGCCTTGAAGGCTGCATCCATCCATGTCCCCCCTCTGTCTTCTCCTCTTGAGGCTACTCCTCCCTCCAGCAGCTCTCCCAAGGGCCTTGGCTTTCCCATCCTGCATGGGGTCGTTTGATTGCTGTCTAGCTCATTTGTGCCCTTCCTAAGACATGGGTCCAGAAAGAGATATGCTATAGCATGAGGTGACCCCCATCAGTCTCCAGGCATATCCAGCCCCTACCCCTATTCCCTCCTCCCAATGACAACTTCTCCTCACCCTCCTAGCTTCCGGGTTTCCCCTAGGACAGGGGGTGGTAGAGACCCAGCATTCTCCACCCCACCCCCTACATTTCCTAGGGCAACACTACAGCCCCCTCCCAACTTCCTCCTGTGTCTCCAACTGCCATGACAACAGTCTTGAACAGGTTACTAGGCAACGGGGGAGGGGGAAAGAAGGAATTGCCTGCCTTTCTCCATCCCCCCCCCAAATCTGGCAAATCCAACCTGGCTTTGAGGATCAGCAAGGGTATTGTCTGCAGCCCCACCTGAGAGAGAGCCAACACCCAGTCTGAGGACAGGGTAAAGGAGGTGTGGAGCAAAGAGAGGCCAGAGAGCATCCCTTACACATCTGAAGTGCATGCCTGGAGCCAGTCAGTCACTTCCATTCCAAGGATGGGGGAAGCAGTGCCCAACATTCATGCCCTTGCATGCCAGGGACAGCCCTGCCCTAGAAGAGAGGAGGCTTAGATCAGACAGACCCTCTTTGCTCTCCCTCAGCTCCCATAAGCTATGACCCCAGACAAATCCCTTTGCTCCTTCCTTAGTAAGAAGTGGTGGTCCAAGGACCCCTTGGGCGTCAAACTTCAGGAAGCCCATGAACCATGAAAAATGCATCTTTATTTCAACAAAATCAGAGTCCTTTGTTATTCCATGTGTTTCATTTGTGTATTAAAACCATGATTCTGAGAAACAGTCCTTGGGCTGCACCAGATTTGAAAAAGGAGTCCCTGACACACAAAAATAAAGAACCCATGTTTTGGAAGGTCTCTAAGGTTCCTTCCAACAGTGACCTTTTGTGAATGAGGTGAGGGGAAGGGGGAGGAAGAGAGGTATGGATCACAATATGTCCAAAAGACCCTATCAGGAACCATCTCTTACATTCTGACAACCAGAGAGCAAAGTGCTCAAGATACATCACCTCAGGTGAATCTCAGAACCCTCCCTGCTTGGGAAGGTACTTTAGTAGGTCTGAGGGCCAGAGATGTGGAACCCGTTTCCTCTGATCACAAAGCTAGTAAGTGACCTCTATGCTTCTGTTCAGCCCTGCTCTAATTATTGGGAAAGTTTCCTTACATCTAGGTGAAATCTAGCTTCCTTCAGTTTTCACAATTGTTTGCCTTTTGGGGCCATGAAAATAAACTTTAATTATAACGAACCAAGTGAAGAAAACAGAATTAGTAACACAATATACACAAGGAATATCAAGGACAGCAACCACAGAAAACCCCAGTGCTGAACACTGTGTAATTATAATGACCAAGCTTGGCCCTGAGGAAGAGACAAGAAAAAGCCCCTCCCCTCTCTGCAAGAACGGGACTCTCTGGGTGTGAACGATTGCACTTACTGTGGGGCTGGGCTGATGTGTTGGTTAGTTCTGCCGTGACAGGTTTTTCTTCTTTCTCTTTTTGTTACAAGGGTTATTTGTTCACTGGGAGAGGTAGGGGCAGAGATCATAATGTATTTGAAAATAAAGATAATGTAAAAACCAAAGGTATCCATCAAAAACATAACATAAATAAATAACATAAAATAAAAAATAAAAATTTTATTCCCTAGGCAATAGGGTAGGATGAAGAGCTGTTGTCAACCAACCGTGACCTGCTACCAGTAATAGCAGTTAATATTGAGAAAGAGCTTGTCTCTTATTTTTTTACAGCTTTACAAAGCCCTTTACTTATCCATTAACTTATTTGACACTCACAATAACCCTGTGAAGTCGGTACTAAAAGGTTTTTTTTCTTTCCATTTTACAGATGAGGAGACTGAGGCTTGGATAGGTTCAGAGATTTCACTACTAACATACAGCTATCCTCAAAGACAGGACTTGAACCTGGGCCTTGTCTAACTTCAAAAGTGACATTCTTATATACCACACTGCTGCACTACTGTGGTGTGATCAGGCTATGAGGATCCTTAGATTTGGAGCCAGAAGACATGAGTTCAAAAAACGGCTATTCCATTTTCTGTATGACCTTGGACAAGTCTCTTCCTCTATTTGGGGTTCAGCTTCCTCATCTGTAAAATGAGGAGTGAGCTGGATGATCCCCAACATCCTACCCTCCCAGTTCTGATTCGTTTATTCTGTGATTTGCACCCTGACAAGAGTGTGGGTCTTTGTAAGATGGGGTTGAGGAAGGAGGCAAGGAGCCTCAGTCCGTCCTGTGAAAGAGGCAGCAATTAGTCACTTGTCCCTGGACACAGGGAGCCATGAAGGAATTTCCTGACCCAAGGAACCAAATTGTCACCTTTACCCAGACAGCATGTGGAACTTGGCTGTGGAATGACAGAGATGGATTCCTCCTACCCCCTGACAAGGACAGGCTGCGGAGTCAGTCAGATCTAGCAGACTCACCCTGGCACCTAGACCATGACATAATTAGGAACTAAAGAAACCCATCCTCTATACTATGGCAAGGGGAAACACAGTCACCTTTATTCTGACACAGGAAGCCTGTTGGTCACCTCTGCTCCACAAAGGCAACCTTCTTGTTACCTGCTCTTTGACATAGTTAAGAAAGGAACAACTATAGCCTGTCACTGTATCCTGACAAGAGTAGGAATGCGAATCATACAGCCTCCTACCACAAAAGCCATATTCAAGACAATAGTATCCAATCCCCTATTCCAGTCATTCACCCATCCATCCATCCATTCATCCATTTCATACATATTTATTAAATGCCTACTGTGTGCCAGGTACTATGTTAAGCATGTTGTAAATGTTATCTCATTTGGTCTTCACAAACCTGGGAGGTAGCTTCTACTATTATTCCCATTTTACCAATGATGAAATTGCAGCAGGCATAGGTCAAGTAACCGTATAATTAATAATAATACTAACATTTATACAATGCTGACTGCGTGCCAGCATTGTGCTAAGCACTTTGCAAGTATTATCTCATTGAATTCTTGCAACCCTGAGAGGCAGGTCCCTTAGCATCCTTATTTTACAGATGAGGAAACTGAGGCAAACAGAGGTTAAGTAACTTGTCCAGGGTCCCCACATCCAGTAAATGTCTGAAGCTGAATTTGAACTCAGGTCTTCCTAACTGTAGGTCCAGTGCTCTATCCACCTTACACATAGTTGAGGGAGAACCAGTAGATGTCTGTGGCACTGGTGTCCATGCCTTACTGAACATGACAAACCCCAGTGAAATCTCCCTGCCTCCACATTGGTTGAGAATGGAGATTCTTTAGGAATTCATGGAGCACTCTGTTTTGTAAATCTTTAGTGCACTTAGGATGCGTGTCCCATCCTCCACTAGACTCTAAGTTCCCTGAAAGCAAGAATATATCTTACCTAAACTGTGTATCTTCCCCAGATCCCAGCACAGTGTTCTACACTAGTCTGAAGCCAAGAGCCAAAGACAAAGAAGCGAGTGAGGCAGAGTTAGTGATAAAGACAGACCCAGGCAGGCAAAAGAAAAGGAATGAAAGGGAGAGGTCCTTAGAGAGATGAAGAAAGGCAGAACGACCACAGAGATGGAGGCGAGGAAAGAGACGGACGAGGAAAAAGAAGCAGAGAAAGAAAGTGGTGAATGATGACCGAAGTAAAGCAGGCAGTGACAGAATGGCAGAGAAACAGGCAGAAAGGGGACCAGCACAGGGAAGCTGAAGTGAAGGCAGTGCTCTTGAGATGGCAAGGTTCACATGGGCAGAGAGGTGGACCAGCAGAGCAGTCTACAGGCACGGGTGGATGCCCAAAAGGCAACAGGTCCAGTAGGGGAGGGATTCAGACCCAGGAAGATGGGTCAAGAAAAAAGAGAAAATGTGGAGAAAAGGAGTGGAGAGTTGGGGAAGAATGGCTGAGCCAGGCAACTCAAGATGCCACATTTAGACAGATGGGCAATAAGAATGGAAGTGAAAGAGATGATGGAGGGAATGAAAGATGGAGGTGGATGATGAAGATGGAAAGAGGTAGAGAGAGAGAGAGAGAGAGAGAGAGAGAGAGAGAGAGAGAGAGAAAGAGAGAGAGAGAGATGGGCGATCAACAAAGTTGGATTGAAGAGAAAGAAAACAAGGCACACAGACAGAGGGAATGAGCAGAAAGGGGCTGAGAGGTGGTGAAGAGAAGAGGTCATGGAATGAGAAAGTTTGGGGTGGGAACCAGCAGGGAGAATCCAGCTCCTCCTACCCTTCCTCCTCCCCCCTCCCCAAGCCCTCTGTCACCTTCCATGGAGCCACAGGATAGTGGAGGAGGCCTGTGTGCAGGTGTGCCTGCATGTGCAAGGGGGGCACTATGGAGAGATGCTTCTCACAGAATCAGTTGTGCCCCCAATCCTCTGGGCTCTTCTGAGCTCTGTGTCAGTGACAATGTGCTGACTCTGGCTGCTTCTCTAGGATGGTGTTTGTATCTTGTACACGCAGGTCTGATGTGTGTGTGTGTACGTGTGTGTCTGTGTGTGTGTGTCTGTACGTGTGTGTCTGTGTGTGTTTGTGTGTGTGTGCGTTGGAGCATTTCTCACTCATTTCAGTGTGTCTTCAATTCCAAATATGTCCTTCCTTTGTGTGTGTGTTTGTTGCATGAAGAGAATCAAATACCACAATATGAAGAAACTCAGAGAAAAGGGAGGAGGTAGGGGGGAGGGGGAGAGATGGGGGAGAGGCGGAGAGGGAGGGATAGGGGGGAGGAGGAGAGGGAGGGATGGGGGAGAGTAGAGGGAAAGATGGGTGAGAGCCCCTGCAGCGTCTAAGGGAATGGGTAATAGGGACTGGGGGACACAGAGCCTGGGCCCCCGAGTCTTGAGAGCAGAGCCCAAGGGTCCTGGAAGGGAATCGGCCCCAAGTCCTCCCAGAGGCTGCTGCTGCTGCTGCCTCAGTTCCTGTCTGGCGGCTGCGCGGGCTGTGACTAGGGATGTGAGGCGCATAGCAATGGAGCGATGCAGAGATGACTGCAGCTCCTGGCCCAGGGGTGGGGGGGTGGGGGGGCTCCCTTCCCTGGAGTCAGCCCCTCCTCAGGGGAATTCCCCACCCCAATAATAGGCTTCCAAGAGATATCTGTTGGGAGGGTGAAGGGAGGAGGAGGAGCGAGATGGGGAAGGGGAGGAGGGACTGGGAGTAGGCTTCGAGGAGCATGGGGGACAGAGGGAGCACTTTAGATGGGTCAGAGGATTTGAGGGGTTGAGTGGAGACCAGCGAGAAGGAAAGAGAGCAGAATAGGAGGGTCTCAGAGGAGGAGAATGGGGGGCAGTGAAGCACAAGAATGGGGGAAATAGCCAAGTAGGGATTGAGGGCCTGAGTTTGGGGGCCTCAGGGGAGAAGAACGGACCCTGGGGGAGACAGATGAGGATGGGAACCATGGGAGAAGGGCATGGGGCTGCGCAGGGACCTTGGGGAGAGGGATGAGGATGGGGCCCTGGGAGAGATGGATGCTGGTCCTAAGGAACGAGGAATGGGGCCTTTGAGTGGTGGAAAGATTCTGGGGGAGAGTGGTGGGGCTGGAAATGAGGTCCTGGGCTAAGGATGGAGAGGCCGAGGCTGGAAAGAAGGAGGAGTCCTTGACTGAGAAAGACAGGAATAGAGGTATAGTGGCAGGTGCGGGTGGTATCTGCGGGGAAGGGACACTGCTCTAGAGTAGCTGGAGGTCCTAGGAGAGGGGCAAAGATCCCAGAGACGAAGATGGAGCTGGGAGGGGGATGGAGCAGAAGGGCAGGACAGAGGGAGAAGAATGAAGGATGAGGAGAGGAACAGTGATGAAACGACGAATGAGGCTGGAGGAAGGGAGGCGCGGGTTGACAGAAGGCTAAGTATTGGGAATAGAAATGAGGAGATAGGAACGTAAAGAAAGAGAATGACTGAGAGAGCGATGGAGACAGGAAGAGAAGGGAGAGGGCCACGGCTGAAGGCAGAGCTTGGGCAGTGCTGTGAGTGCTGGGAAGACGGATGGATGGGGAGGGAAGAAGACAGACAGAATTTGGGGAGAGACGTGGGTAATGGAGACTGGCATGAAGATGAGGGAGAAGGGAAGGGGTCGGGACAGGGGAGAGAACTAAGGCTGGGCCTGTAGGATCGGGCTGGGGAAAGGAATGGCAGAGGGCTAGCAGATGGGGACTCCGGGGGGCACAGGGCCAAGGACTGAAGTGGGGAGAGGAGGTTGGACCCCTCTCTCCGCATTCACCCCCACTGCCTTTTCCATTCTTACTTCCCAAACTCCCCGGTTCTCCTCGGTTGCCGTGGCAACGGCTCCTGCCAGGCACGGTCACCAAGGAAACCCCGTACCCGCCTCTCTCCTCCCCCCCTCCCCATCACCGGCGTGCCCCCCAACCCCCAACAGCGGCGGCGGAGAGGGGACTTTGCCTCCCGCCCCGGAAGAGGGGGGAGCAGCCCCCAAACCTGCACAGTAGCCCACGTATCTTGTCCTCAATCCCAAGCTCCCCCTCCCAGGCTGGACTCACAGCCTGCCCCCTCCCAAGGACGAGGAGAAAGCCCCTCCATAAACACACACACCTGGCCCAGAATCGCCCCCTTTTTGGTTCTCTGAGGAGATCCCGCCCCCCTCCCTATCCAATGCCCCTCCCTCATTAGAGGGTGGGGGGTGCAGGGCCCCCTCCCCAAGCTACTCACAGCGAGAGGCGGGGCTCCCTCGGGGACGCTGCATGGTCAGCCGCGGGGGGGGGTGACCCCCCAGCGAGGCGCAGGGGTCTGGGGGCGGGGCTGCGGAGGGGCCGGGGTCTCTCCTCCTGCTCCTGCTCTTGTTTCTCGGTGCCCCCTCCCCAGGCGGGGCGGGGCGGGCGCGGAGGCACAGCTTGGGGAGGGGGGGCGCTCTGCGCCTGCCTTCCTGGCCCCCCCGGGCTGGCTTCTGCCCGCCTGCCTGCCTGCAGCCTCCCTCCTTGTCTCTCGGCCGCCTGCCTGCCTCCTGCCCGCCTTCCTGGGGCCCCGGCGGCTCGGCTCTCCCCCCCACCCCCCCCCAGGCCCCGGCCCCGGCCCCGGCCCCCGCCTCGCCTGCCTCGGACGGTGCGGTGCGGCAGCCACCGAGAGCAGCCGAGAGCGGAGGAGACGGGAGAGGAATACTGATGAAGGGAGCGACAGGAGGGAGGGAGGGAGGAAGGGAGGGAGACGGAGGGAGGGAGAGAGAGGGAGGAGAGAGAGAGGAGAGAGGAGAGAGAGAGAGGGAGAGAGAGAGGAGAGAGGGAGGGGAGAGGGGAGGAGGAGAAAGAGAAGAGAGAGGGAGGGGGGAGAGAAAGGGAGAGAGATGGGGGAGAGGAGGGAGAGAGAAGAAGAAAAAGAAGGAAAAGAAGAGGAGGAGGAGGGAGGGAGAGCTCGGCTCTGCAGAGGGAGGGAAGGGGGTGGGGGTGGGAGAGGTGGGAAAAGAGAAAGGGGAGGAGGAGTGAGAAGGGGCAGGAGAAAGCCTGGCCTAGCAAGGCCGGGTTATATGTAGCCCCAGGTTTCAAATCCAACCTGGGATCAGTAGCACCTTGTGACCTTGGACAAGTCCCTTCACCTAATCAGGCCTCAGTTGCTCCTTTTGTAAAATGGGCCCGGGGGAGGGGGACACTAAAAAATGGAGATAGAAAAGGGGAAAACAAAAGGAGAGGGAAGAAGAAAGAGAAAGGGAAAGGAAAGAAATTCTGGGGGGGGGGGGAACACAGAAGGCATGATCAGAACTTTAGAACTGGAGAGACCCTCGGAGCCTTCCCATTTTACAGATGAAGAAACTGAGGTCCGGTCTGGCGGTCAATCAAGAAGCCCAGGGCACTCGGATGGCCAGGGGGAGTGAGGGCAGAAAAGGAAGAGGGGAGAAAAGCAGGGAATGGAAAGAAGCTGGCAAGTTCGAAAAGGAAAAAGGAGAGACCTACCAATCAGCAATTATTAAATGCCTGCTGTCTGCCAGACACTGAGTCAATTAGGAAGAGCTCTAGGTCTCAGGAAGCTGCCCGTCTGATGGTGGGTGGGCAAGGAAGTGACTATGAGCCTGAGACCGGGAAGGCTGAAAGGAGGAGAGGATCCTGGGCTGGAGGGATCAGACCCCAGGAAAGGAGAAAAGAGGGAGGGAAGGAAGCAGGGTGGGGAGACTCCCCCAGCTACCTTCTAGAAGCTTGGCATGTTTTCACTTGCACTTTACTTTGGGGACCTGGTCCAGGCCAGCCCTAGTGGGCCCCTCAGACACATGACCTTGTGATCTTGGACAAATGACCCAGAGTCTCAATAGCCAGGAATCACTCAGAGAAGGTGCTGACCTGCAATGGCGGAGAGGTGGCCCCAGGCCCTACCCCAGACCTTCGTGCTGACTAGGCACCTGATCTGGAATTGTCTGGAAAGTGGATCTATTGTATCCCCAACACAATGCCTGGCTCATAGTTTCTGCAGCCTTGTGGTGCCTGGAGTCACAAAGAGCTGGCCTCGATTAACTAGAGCTGTGTGGCCATCAGCCAAGTCACTTAACTCACACCTGCTTCAGTTTCCTCATCTATAAAATGGGTCTCATAATAGCAGCCGCTTTGCAGGGTCGTTGTGAGGATCCAGTGAGATTATGTTTGTAAAAACTTCTCACAGTGCCTGGCACATAGTCGGCATCGATGTTCACTGTGATTATTGATCCATATTGAAAGGCAGGAGGGCAGAGGAGGAGATGAAGGTGGGAAAGAGCCAGAGACTGATTTAAGGGAAGTCAGAAGAGGCAGATTTGAATCTCTCCTCTGCTGGTGGCTGATTGACTGTGAGACCTTGAGGGAGTCCTCAGTCTTTTTTGGAGGATGAAGGGGTTGGCTCTGTCCTCTTGAAGACCCTCCAGCTGCAGAGCCAGCAGGGCGATGGGTGGGGCTGAGATTGATGGGAGAGGGTCCTGGAGCAAGGAAACATCAGAGGCAGAATTTGAACCCAGGTCTCCCTGGCTCCAAGGGCAGCACCCTATCCACTGTAATGCCATACTGTCTCTTTAAAGAATGAGTAAAATGTCTGGGAGGGAGACTGGATGGGACTGGCAGCCTTTGGAGGGGGGAACTGGGGGCTGGGGACTTATGCTCTTGGGTCTCCCTAGACTAAGGGAGTGGGCTTTGAATGGAGTGATTTGGATGGAATGAGCTCTAAAGGGCCTCTTCCTGCTTGGTCTTGAGTTTGTAATGTACACAGAAGAGAGGGTGGCCAAGGGGGAGGATACCTGGACTGACCCTAACTCTGCTCTCAATTCACTTCCCTTTCCTGGCCTCAATTTCCCCCTTCTGTAAAATGGGTTAGAGATGAAAAGACCTTGGAAGGGTCCCTTTAGCTTAGATCTGGGAAGTGGTGAGGAGGGGAAGGGGGAGGGTTGGGGCAGAGGCAGAAAGAGAAGGCACACTATCCAGGACCCTGCCTCCCCCAATCTTCTCACCTCTGTGGGTGCTACAGATAAATATAGAGGAGTGAACTTGGCTCAGCAAGTTGGTGGTGGGGAGGGAGGAGGGCACTTTCAGGTCTGCAGGTAGGTCACACTGCCCTTTCCCCCATCTCTCCTCTGCCCCAATTACCAGGAGCTTGAGTAGTAGGGGTCTAGAGAGTTGGGGGAGGGGCCAGACAGAATACTGATTTTCTTCCAGTTCTGTCCCCAGGTGATGCCTGTCTGCCCCATCCAGTCTCAGTACATGAGGGGCACAGACAAGGCACCTTTAAGGTCACTTGCCTGCTTGCCTTTGCCTGGGCCTCTTAGCCTCTCATCTCTGTGGTATGTGGGCATCATCAGGGTCTCCTCTGATGAGGAGGAGGGTGAGAAAGGTGACCCCTAAAGGGCAGCCTGATGATCTTGGGTGAATCTCCTCCTGGCTGGAGGCCCCCAGCTTCTCCTATAGAATCAGGGCTGGGCTGGGTGATCTCTATGGGCCCATCCAGCTAATGTTACATGAATCTAAGTCCTGTTCCCAGCCTGCCCATCCCTCTCTGTGCTGAAATGAAGGACTCTTTCCATTTTCCCTTCCTCTGTCCTCCCTCCAGTAAGTATCTGCTGAATCGGGGTATTTGTCTTCTCTCTAGCCACCTGCCCAAAGGTTCTTGACTGACTAGCACATAGTAGGCACTTAGAAAGGTGTCATTGTATGTATGACCTAGATCAGATAGCTTACCATCTCAGGGAGAGGGGAGAGATAGAATTTGGAATGCAAAACTTTAAAACTTGTGTTTTAACATGTGATGGGGTGGGGGGGGAGAGGAATAAAATATTATATTAAAAGAATGAGTTTGTCATTGGCTAAGATAAAGCCTCGAATGACTCTTCATGGCCCTCAAGTGATCCGCTACTTCCATGCCTGGACACCACCCTAGGAACTCTGCTGTCAAAAGGTCAGGCCTTTGTTTCAGCTTGATGTTCCACATAATCCCAAGAACTATTCCCTTTCTGAAAAGCAATCCATCCCACTCTCTCCTCCTTGTGCAGTTCTGAGCCCACCTCATCAACCTCTTGTCCAAGGTTTGTTTTCCTGATGGACTGTCTGTGGCTCATCTGATCGGCTCTTGTCCTTTTAAACTCCTTTGAGTGATGGAACATTTAGTGCAGGATGCTGTTCAACATTCCGGAGCTCAGGGCAACCCCACAACATCATGGCGAACAGGAGCATCTGAAGGACCTCCCTTCCCAGAGGGAATTCCTTCTAGACATGGTGGAAAATGCTTTGGAAAATGTCATCTTGTGTTGTTGTGAAGAATGAATGATGTATAAATGTATAAATGCTAACTATTAGCTATGATTATTCTGGCTGGAGTCTTTATCACAAAAGAGTTCAAGATAACCCTAGGATTAACTTAACTAAACTAAACTTACCTCTAAAATAAACTGAAGAGACTCTTGGTAGATGTGTTCTCATAAAGGGCAGAAGATCTCCCACCTCACTGGGGGTCATGGCACTGGACCTCCCCCAGACCTGGCACGCTCTCCCCTCCACCTCCTGGCTTCCTTTAAGACTCAGAACAAATCCTACTGTCTGCAAGAAGCCTGTTGCAGTCCTTCCCTCCCTCCCCCAGCATCATGGCGCCTGTCCTCTGAGATCCTCACACCTACATTGTACATGTCTTATATGTACATAGATTATATGTATGTATGTACATATGTACATACATTATATGCATGTTACTCACCCAAGAGAAGGTGAGCTCCTTGAAGGCAGGGTCTGGTTTTTTCATTTTTCTTTGTATCCCCAGTGATCAGGGTAGAGCCCGGCATGCGGTAGGGGCTTAATAAACCCATGTTGTTGATAGTAATGATGATGATTTTCTCTCTCTAGGACTCATTCAAATCACCTGTAAAGCATGGGTGGGTAACACCTGCCCAGCCTGCCATACTCATAGGACTGCTTTAAGGACTTGATTTGGTTCGACCAGCATTTAATATATATCTACAACATGCTGGGCATGAGGATACAAAGAAAAAAATGTTCCTGTCCTCATGGAGCTTCCATTCTCCTGGGGGAAGCACTATATACACAGATAAATAAACTGTAGTGTGCTACCAATGGCGTCTTGAAGAAAGCAATACTTGGGCTCCCATCGGAGAGAACAAAGGATTCTGAGGGATAGAGGTTAGGAGGGAGAATGTGGCCTCGGGAGCCAGTTTGGACGAAGGTATGGAGATAAGAGATGGAATGTCAAGTATGAGGAGGTAGGCCAGTGTAGCTAGCTATAGGAATGGATAAAGAGAAGCAACATAGAATCAGACTAGAAATACAGGTCAGACCCAGACTCTAAGGACAAAACAGAGACGTTTGTATTTTGTCCTAGAGTCAGTGAGAATGGCTGAAGCTTTTGGAATCTTCAGGGAAATGGCCAAGCCAGGCTGATACTTTAGGAATGTCTACCTGACAGTTGAGTAGAGGATGGATTGGAGAGGGGAGGTGAACAATGATGAGCAGCTAGAGGAGCCTGGCTGTGCATAGAAAGAGGGGGAAAGAAGTTGTGGGAGTAGAATCCACAAGACCTGGCAAATGGTTGGAAATGGGGTTGGGAGTGATACTCCAGTACCAAGGACAGCTTCCTGGGCCACATACCGGGAGAAGGAAAGTGTCCCACCCAGAGAC
Organism: Potorous gilbertii; assembly: GCA_028658325.1. Classification (NCBI taxonomy): domain Eukaryota; kingdom Metazoa; phylum Chordata; class Mammalia; order Diprotodontia; family Potoroidae; genus Potorous; species Potorous gilbertii. Next base: position 3,671,249 of record CM053771.1, on the reverse strand, counting down.
AGGGAGGTGGTGGTAGGGGAGACAAAGAGATGACTTCTGCTTTGATCATGATGAGTTTGAGATGCCATCCAACTGAAGAAGTCCAAGGGGAAGCTGGAGATGTAAGACCGGCCTCAAGAGAGATGGGAGTGGAAATGGAGATTTGGGAGTCATCCATGTAGAGATAAGAGCTGAAGTCACAGGACCTGAAGATATCACCCAGCAAGTATAGAAAGAGAAGAAAGCTGGGAAAGAGTCACAGACAGAAGAGGAAAGCAGCTGCTCTCCTTGGCTGTTCCTTGGTCTGACATTCAAGGCCCTATCCTCCATCATTCAGTCTCGACTGTCATTCACCCTCTACCACATTCAAACTGATCTGTCACTGGCCTACTCAAACCCTTAACACTCTTTCATGACAGAATCAGGCACAGAATGGGTGCTGGGGATGGATTTCAACAGGAATCCTAGGAGGCATGAGAAAGTATTTACTGACCTGGGACACCCCTCCCAGTCACCCTGCTGGCTCAAGTTCTTCTCAAGGTGTTATCACAGGATCCTGGGAAATTGAAACTTAGATAACTGGTATTCCATACTTATCAGATTCCCACATCATACCATCCTGACTCCTGTGATATAGACACTGTTTGCCAGGGTAGCCCCCTCCCTCACTTTCCTTTCTAACTCTTCTCACTCTCATTCACTTCAGCCTGATTTCTTCCTAGACCTGATCCTCCTCTGCCCTGCCCCTGCCACTGTGCCTTCTGAGATCCTCCCCTGTCACTGTGCCCTCTGAGATCCTCCCCTGTCACTGTGCCCTCTGGGATCCTCCCCTACCACTGTGCTCCTGGGATCCCAATTATATCATTAAACAGCAGTCCTTCACTTTAGAGCTTTCTCTTTCATACTTTCTCCTTCTTTTCCCACTTACAGAAACCTGGCTGCCTCAAGGAGGCAGGGGACTCCTGGCTAATTCTCCATTACTAGGAGATCTTCTTTCCTCTTGGGTCAGTCTGATTTCATGAAGTCATGAAGACCTGAATTCAAATCCTGCCTTAGACACTTACTAGCTGTATGACTGGACAAATCATTGACATTTACCTGCCTCAGTTTCCTTATCTGTAGAATGAATAATAATAGCGCCTACCTCCCAGGGTTGTTGTGGGGGTATAAAGAGATAATATTTGCAAAGTGTTTTGCTAACTTTAAAACCCTACATAAATGATAGCTATTATTAATAATGTCTAACATTCTATTCGTCACAAGGTTGGTGTGCAACTCGAGTGAGATGAGGTGGGTAAGGTGTGCTAAAGTGCCACCCGTTATCACCATGCTTAGATTCCATCTTCATCTACAGCTGAACCACCTGCATGATTCTGAACTCAGAAATGCCTCTCTCTGATCATCACCTCCTAGCCCTCCATCTCTCCTGCCCCTTGGCCAAGTCTCTAAACTCCAAATACCCCCCTTACCCCTGCTCTGGCTTCCTTTTCCTCCCTCCCTCCCCTCACAGCTTTTGTCTATATTCCACTACTGTCTTCTAACCCAGAATTATTTGTGTCTTGGTCCCATCACTACTGACATCTTGCCAGACCTGAACTCTGGGTTACTCCCCATCATCCACTGCCCTCCTAGGAACCAGCTGCCATGGGCTGCCATAAGAAGTCACACCACTGTATTGAATGGGGCACAACAAATTGCTGAGGTCTAATCTTGACTGAACCTCCACTGTTGCATGACGATTCTTTTATTCCACCTTGACTGATTCACTATCACACTCCCAAAAGGAATTAGCTCAAACCTTCCTTTTTCTCCTCATTCCCCTTCAGAGTTTATGTCCCCTTCCCTCTCAACACATTCTGTAGAAGACCTCTTCTCACCCTTTAGTGAGATCATCAAGGCCAGCCACCATGAATCTCTCCCACCCCACACCTCACAAACCCTCTTCATCATCTCCTGTCCTCTCCTCCTTTTTTGCTGGTCTCCAATGAAGACATGGATCCTTGCCAAAGTTACAGCCTCAATTTCAGTCGTGCAGCCAGATGGCATTGGGAGTAGAATGCTGGTTCTGGAGATAGAACTATCTGAGTTCAAATCCAGATTGAGACACTCACTAGAGCTGTGAGACCACCTGCATCAGTTTCCTCAACTGTAAAATTAGGATAGCATCTACCTAAGGTTATTGTGAAAATCAAATGAGATAGTAATTACCACATGCTTAGCACAGTTCCTGGCACGTGGAAGGTGCTAAATAAATGGTAGTCATCTTATTCTTTGTCATCATCACTTCTCTTTCCCTCTCTCAGTTATTACCCTTGATTCTCCTCTCCTTTCTTATCTTCCATGTCTTATCTGCTCTTCTCTCCTTTATAAAGAACCAAGATTCATTTCCATGTAGTACTCAGATAAACCTTCACTTGATTTTCCTGCCTCTTTAAGTCCAAGATCTCTTTTGCCTTTCACAGTCAGATTCCTGGGAAAAAGTGATCTTGCTTCCCCTTCCTCCCCTCCCAGTCTCTCTTCAATCTCTTGCAATGGGACTTTCTGTCCTGGTTGGTTATTCTCCTTTGTTCTTGAAGAGGATATCTCTGTACTGGGGTTAAGGTGTGTCTGATGATGGCTGATCAGACTAACAGGAGCCCAGAAGGCTCTATGACAGGTTGGGCATGAATAATCTATAGACTATTTGGAGTGGAGATGATGCTAAATACGCACACCTCACATTCCTTTGTGCTACTGTTAATTCTGCTTTGTTCATAGCACACAGAATCATGTCTTGCTGGGCAGATCTTTGCCAATGTCTCCCATGTCACATATTGATTCCAAAGTTCTTCATATGGACCAGGGGTTGGGAACCTGCAGCCTCAAGGCCACATATGACCCTCTAAGTTCTTGGGTGTAGTCTTTTGACTGAGTCCAAATTTACAGAACAGATCCTCTTATTTGTTCTGTGAAGTCTGAATTCAGTCAATGGGCCACCCTTGAGGACCTAGAGGGCCACGTGTAGCCTCAAGGCCAAAGGTTCCCCACCCATTGTATCTCTTCTTCTAACCAACATGTGAATGCTTGCCCTGTGTGAGTTCTCCATAAAACCGTCTTTTTGGCAAATGTATATTTTGCATTTGAACAACATGGTCAGCCCATCAGAGTCACACTTTCTGAAGCAGCGTCTGAATGTTTGACAGTTTAGTTTGAGAAAGAACCTCAGTGTCTGGTACCTTATCCTGCCAGGTGATCTTCAGAATCTTCCTAAGACAATTCAAATGGAAATGATTCAGTTTCCTGGCATGGTACTGGTAGACTGTCCGTGTTTCACAGGCATACAACAATGAGGTCAGTATAATGGGTCTGTAGACCTTCAGTTTGGTAGTCAGTCTAATACCTCTTCCCTCCCACACTTTTCTGGTAGTCAGTCTAATACCTCTTCCCTCCCACACTTTTCTTCAGAATCCCCCAAATACTGAGCAAGTTCTAACAATGTATGAGTCAACCTCATCATCTAATGTGGACATCTCTGGTAAGTATACAAGGTAAGTGAACTTAACCACAGTATTCAAAACTTCTTTATTTGCTGTAATTGATAGTTCCATGTATGGATGGTGTAGTACTGCCTGGTGGAGAACCTCTGTTTTCTTGGTGCTAACTGTAGGGCCAAAATTAGTACATGCAGTAGAGAATCAATCCATACTTTGCTGCATCTGAGACTCAGAGACTATATTGAATGCTCAATCATCTGTGAACAAAAAATCATGCCCCAACTCTTCCTCCATTTTAGTCTTGGCTTGTAACCTTTTCAAGTTAAATAATTGCTATCAGCGTGGTAGCTGACCTTGATGTGGGTTTTGGTCTCGTTGAAGGTGTTTGACAACATAGCTGATAGCATCATGCTAGAAAGTGTGACAGTGAGCACACAGTCTTGTTTCATTCCATTGGGACTGGAAAAATGTGAAAGCATTATTCATTCCCCAGAACCTGGTCAAACATGCCCTCATGAAATCGATGCTTTGTCAGTTGCCACAGAATTTTGAGGTAGCTAAAATAAGTCAAAGGGTATGGATGACATCTTTTGATTCTCACATAAATTGGATTTAAATGAGATAGAGTTGCTTGAAGCTGTCAGCCTCACTCTCTCTTCCAGAATCATTGGAATCCAGTGGCAAGACAAAGGTAAGTCAACTGGTGATGGCTCAGGATGCAGGGATGATCCTTGTGTCTTCACTTCTGACCGAACTCTAATCTCTCCAAAGCACCCGCTTCAGCCGCCTTCATGGCTGTTGGAACAAATCGGGGGAAGTCTTCACATGCTTGGGGTGCACATTCCCCTAATTCACCTAAGTGTTTGACATCCCTTGGTTAGCCTCAACCTGGTTTCGCTCATCTGCCAAAACGGTTTATTGGACATACTACAGCTTTTTGGAAGCACCGGTGAGAGCTGGGTTGCAGGTGGACCCCAAAAGTGGAAAGCAGCCCCAAACAGGGTTCAGCAGCACTCACATCGAAAGGGACTAGTCTCCCCTGAACACACCCTACACCCCAGGTCTTCGCCTCCTACTCACCTGAAAGCGATTTCGATAAGAACAACTATTTCTTCACTATTAAGTCTGAGGGTCTTTTCTTAGTCATCCAGACTCCTTGATTACATATGCATCCACACACCCACACATATGTACCTACATATATATATGTGATTTACAGACATGTTGAGAAGCCATCCTTTGGTGAGAACCAATTCCTTTCTTCAACTTCTCTGACATTGCTCTGTCTTGTTCTCCTTTGACCTGGATAATCATTTCCCAGTCTGAGTCAGTTGACAAAAAGTATTTAATAAGCCCTCACTACGTGTCAGACCCTGTGTTCAGTGCTGAAGATACAAACAGAAGAGGGGAGAGGGTAGGGAGAGGAGAAGGTGCCCGGCACAACGGGCACACTACAGAAATGAGTCACTGTGTTTGCTGCTTGCGTGTGCACAGAGTGTATTTTATACATATTGTATCTAATGGTATACCCACATACACACACACAGAGCCTGAGTCTCTCTCCTGAGCTCCAAGTACCACATTACTAACTGGCTGCTAGCCATCTGCACCTGAACTTTCTGTCCCTGATGTCTCAACCTCTCCATGTCCACCACAGAATTCCTCATCTACACTCCCCCAAGCGTCTGGTTCTGGTGTGGGTCCCACCCTCCCCCAGACATTTGGGTTCACACCTTCCTCATTCTTCTCCACCAGACTCCCTATCCCCACCCCCCCATATCCAATTGTTGTCAGTTTTTCATCCACAACGTCCCCTGCACCTGTTCCCTCCTCTCCCCATCCAGTGACCACCTGGTCAAGCCCTTATCACCTGTCACCTGGACATTGCAATGGCATCCCAACTAAGTTCCCAGCTTCAGTCTTTTTCCTCTCCAATCTATGATTTACGGAGGTGCTGAAGTCACAGATCTCATCATGTCCTTTCACTGCTCTGTAGTCATCCATAACTCCCCGTTGCCTCTGTGGCTGGCCTGCCTCCATCCTACCCATCCAGATGCCATACTGTTTTCCTCTGAATATTTCTCACTATCCTTCACCTGTCAGAATTGGGAGCTTCTTCTAGGTTCTGTTCTGTTGCCAAAGCCTATGTTGATCCTGCTAAGTTGCCTCTGATTCACCATGTCCATATTATATGCCCCTGTAGATCATAAGCCCTTACATTCTGAGTATGAAGCCTTGCACATAGTAGGAACCTAATGCTTGGACTGAATTACTAGATGTGTGACCATGGGCAAGTCCCCTCTCTGAGACTCAGTTTCCTTACCTGTGGGTAATGAGATTTACGAGGAACCCTGGAGAGTGAATCCAAGATCAAGATGCAGTTTAATCAGAGGCCAGGAGAGTGGCCACAGCTCAGGTCAGCCCTATCTCTGTTCTGCTTCTGTGCACTTTACCCTAAGAGAAATGCCTACTCTGCTCCTCCTTTCCTCCCCTTCCAGCCAAGTCGATGGGTGGGGACTCCTGAGTGGGGAGCAGAACTATCCTGTATTAGTCATTTTGCATAGTACTCTGGACAGAGGAACCAGCAGCATGACCAGCAGAGCTGATTTCGGGACACTTTGGACAGGATGAGATGGATATAAGTTGAGGGATGGGGGAAAGGCTTTCCTGTGACTGAGGTCCTAGACCTCTGAAAAGGGCTCCAGACACATAACTCCTATCCCTCATACTTCTACCACTCAGGGAAAGTGGACAACACACCAGGAGATTTTCCACTTGGGGAAATGGTGGGGAGGATAAGTGGTGACTGGATGAAGCTGTTTCTTTACAACTTGGTTATGCCAAAGCTTTGCTGTCTTAATAAATCATGTGGCCACTAAAAAGTCAATAGGCTTCATTTTATGAATGAGTTTGGTCAATGAGAGCCAATTTCCCAGATTGTGGGTGGGGAGGGTTGCAATCAAGAGAGCAACTTCAGATATATGATCGGCCTCCAAACTTTGTGATTATGTACCCCATCAGTTAAAAAAATTGCAAGCAGGCACCTCCAATATAAGTCTATTTATTTATAAATTAGGTTCATATGCTACTTTCTAAATAATTATGTAGGTTATAAATTGTGGACAAAAATAGAAGTAAAAAAGGAGATAAAGATGAAATTATATTTGACCCTATAGTACATGGGGTATCATTGGGATTTATTGAGGAGTGACATCTGGTCAGCAGTTTGTTATAGGAATATCAGTTGGGCAGCTATGAAGAGGACAGACCATGTGAGTAGCGAGAAGGGGACAGAAGTGGCAGATGTTAAGGAGAAACAAAATTTGGTAACTGACCACAAGTGTGGGGTGAGGAAGAAGGAGGCTTCTAGAGAGACCCTGAGGGGTCTGACCTGTGTGATCAGAAGCGCCAAGGGGTCCTTGACAGATTCAGGGAAGTAGGACAGAGGGCCGAATTTTTTTGGGGGGAGGGCGAAGAGGACATTATCTGCAGTGCAAATCACAGCCCATCCCATCCATTCACTTTGACCCTTGAAAAATGAGCCAGTCAGTGGCAATGCCCTCCATCCCTCCAGCTCAGATTCCACCTGCTAAGTCAGCCATGAGGTGAAGTAGGGGGCAGGCTGTGAGTCCTATAAGCTGCTCCAGCCTAAAACTGGCCTCGAAGGCTAAAGCCCAGGGCTGGCAGAAGCAGGAGGATATGGTGGGGGCGGGGCGGTGTTCTTGAAGAATAATGTCTGAAAGAATGTTGGAATTATGCTGGAAACAAGCCCTTCACTGGCCATGCTAGAGAGGCATCTCCCACATAAATGAAAGATCAGATCAGTGTTCTAGATCACATTCTTAGATCTGTTTTGAGCCCATCATGAACCCTAGAGAGGCAGGTTGTGGAGGGTGGTAATTTTGAAAAGTCCCCTCTGGGGAGGGAGGCTTGACACATACTGGCAGCCTAGGGGCTGTATAGCCTGGTGGTCAGAATATATACTACACTCTCTCTCTGATGGATTGACTGATGGATTAACTGACAGTCTCCTTGACTGTAGAGTGCAGAAAACAGGCAAAGGAACTAGAAGTGGCTGCTTATAGTTTCTGCAGATCCACCCCTATACCTATACCTAACATCCACTCAATATCACTAGGGAAAGGGTAAAAATAATCCTTGCACCACCTGCCTGTCCCATCAGGAGAAACATTTTGTGAGTATGTAAGCGATTGTAAGACCCTGAGCCACCCCTCCACCGTCCCTTCCTCTTCCTTATTACTCTTCTGCTCTAAGCTTCACCATGAATCAACTTTCTCATTGAGGTGGGAACTCCCTCTAAAAATGGAGATCGTTCCCCTCTCATCTACATCCTTCCATCATTGTGCCAGAGGCCATCCCCCCAATGACTTAGAGTCTTCTTTCCATTGCCTTGGATCCCCTTGTGGATGCCCATGGAGCACATTGGACTCAGCAAGCTCCTGTCCGCTGCCCTATGGCTCTCCATTGTCCTTTGGGTGGTTTTCAGCTTCCCTTCTTTAAAGATGGCAGCATTATTCCATGACTTCTAGTCAAATGACACCACTAGCAAAATACTGGTGCTACTAAAAGGTGGGCCTTTGCTTCTCAGAATTCTTGGGTCATTAAAAGAACTGGACAGTTTCCCCAAGTTCATCTAGCCCACCATGCTTGTACTGTTCTGTTCTGGACTCATCTTGTCATCTGCTGTCTCTATCCTAAATATGTTTGCCGATGAAGTAGCCCTATGGTTTGGTTTGGCCTTCCTCTGACTAGGGAGTCAAGTGAATCGTGCCTGAACTCACTTAGGTGCAGTGTTCCCTCCCCCACCAAGGATACTTTGACTCTGCTGTCAGTTCAGGTTGGGAGTAGTCCTACTGCAGAGGGCACCTCTCCGTAAGAGGGACAAAGCATTCCTTTCTACAATTCTTGACAATTCTATCAGATATTGTGCATTACAGTGAAATACTGTCAGGAAAACCCCTGCCTCCATTGAGGAGGGTAGCCCCACACTCTGACTGACACAGGGATAGAGAAGCAGTCACTTGAGTCAGAGGTCAGCTTCAAGGATTGTGACCCTCAAGCAGCTGAGGAGAGAGCTGGGAGAACTGGTGCTGCCCATCAGGAGTCTTTCAGAGCAGCAGCCCTGGGAAGCCCAGGCGAGCCAGCTCCTTGGGGCATGCTGCCTGTGGCCAGTGAGGACCTGGGAAGGGACTTCAAGGAAAGGGTATTGAGGGACCACAATGCCAGAGGTGTGAGTCACCTTGGCTACAGGGGCTCCATGTGCGCCTCTCTCATATTATTTTCTGTTTGTACCCACTCTTCTCATGGCTGCTGTGTTTGGGGGAGCATGTGTCCTACGTTTACTGGGGGATGTCTGTGGCTTCTGTTTTTATACACCGTTTTAGCACATGCTATTGCTTTTAGCTACAATTTTTTAAAAAGGCATACTTCAACCACATTGTGTTTCTTGTGTGAATAGTCATGCCGAATTCTTCTTAATAGTTATGGATCTGGCTTAAGAAGGCTTTGCAACATTCTGAGGCAACCAGCATGATGTCATCCAATACAACCCAATAAACATTTATTAAATCCCTAATGTGTACAAGATGCTATACTAGATATTGGGAACACAAAGGCAGAACAAAAACCAGTCTGCCTTCAAGAAGTTTACATTCTACCTAGGATAAAACATGTAAATAGATACATGTGTGTATGTATGCATATATATGTATGTATATTTATAATTTATAAATGATTATTTAAGGAGGAGAAATAGTACATTAACATTGAAGGGAATTTTTCCCATAAGAGGTCATCTATGGGCTCTGTGAAGGTAGAGAGAGATCTACTCTCTTCCACCCATGGGATCCGGCATGTAGGAAGTATCCACCAGTATTTTATGAAGATCATGCCATGTGAGAGAGAGGCAGCTTTGGCAGACTTGCCTGGTCACACAGTTCCCCTTCACATAGCCTACTATAGTTAAATTGGACTCCTGGCTATTTTCCAGTCTTTCCCCTCACTCTCCTCCCCACCCCACGTTCTCACTGGCTGATTCCTCCTTTTCCTTCAAAGCAGGTACTCTTTCTCCAGAATGTCTTCCCTGACTCCCTCAGAAGGAAAGGGTCTTTCCTTTGCCTTCAGATTATTTTGCTGGGGTCTCTAGTTCTCTATCACATTCTCCCTTGTATCGTACTGATTTGTGGGCATATCTGAGACACTCTGTTAGGTCATGGATTGCTCCAGAGCAGTATTTGGGTGATTTTTCATCTAGAGCAAGCAAGGGAGTCACTACCCCAGTAAAGGACCTCATTGGCTCACACTTGGACCATAGCCTGCTGCATAGACCCTGGCCTCAAGTCTCCTCTCCCTCCAGACCTTCCTCCACTCAGCTGTCCAAAGTCACTCCTTTATTCAATAAAGTTGGGTGCTCCCTGTCACTCAAATAGAAAATAGAAAATTCTCTGCTTGGCTTGGAAAACCTACATGACCCCTTTCCCATCTTTCCACACCTTTGGTTATCACTGCTGGTCATTTCAGTCTTGGCCAGATCTCTGTGACCCCACTTGGGATTTTCTTGGCAAGGATAGTGAAGTGCTTTGCCATTTCCAGTCTCCTCCATCAGTGTTGTGATCTGGTGACACTGGATTTCTCCTATAGGATGCTCCATCTCCAGACTCCTTGCCTTTGCAGTGACTGTGTCTCCTCTGAGATGACCTCTCATCTACATCTAACATCACTTGTATGCATGTAGGTGCTTGCATGTTGTCTCTGCCATTAGACTGTGAGTTCCTTAAGGGCAGGGACCATGTTTCTGCCCTTTTTGGTACTCCTAGTACTTGGCAAATTGCCTGGTACATAGTGAGAGCTTAATAAATATTTCAAGTCAGGACTTGAGTTCAAATTCAGCTTCAGACACTTATTATTGGCTCTGTGTTCTTGATTGATACACTTTACTGCCATCTCATTGTAAGATGGGGATAATAAAAGCCCCTGCCTCCTAGGGTTGTTTTTGTAATATTTGTAAAGGGCTTTGCCAAACTTAAAGTGCTATATACATGCTAGATATTAGTATTATTACTGCTTTAAACTTCGGAGGCCCTTTTCAGCTAGAACAGTCCTTAAATCTACATGTATAGTGCCTTGCTGACTTTTCCCAACCAGGTGGGGGGGGGCGGTTTTCCATCAAAGGCAACATGGTAGCCTGGAAATAGCACAATCAGAAGACCTGGATCCTAGCCCCAGCTCTTCCACCTCTGTGTGACTTCAGTCATTCATCTTAAAGTTCACCTTAATCTACCTCTCTTCTCCTGTGTCCTCTCCTCCCCATTCTCCCTTCCCCTCCTCTCCTCTCTCTTTTCCTTTTCTCTCCTATCCTTTTATCCTCTCATCTCTCATGTTCTCCCCTCCTTTCAAATCTTCTCTCCTCTTCTGTCCCCCCTCCCCTCTCTTCTTCCCTGTCCTCCCCTTCCTTCCCCTCTACTCTTGTCTCCTGTCCTGCCCTCCTCTCTCTTCTCATTTCCTCTCCTCTCACCCCCTCATCTCCCATCTTCTCCTCTCTCCTGTCCTCTCTTCCTCTCATTCCCTCTCATCTCTTCTCCTTTCCCCTCCTTTCCCTTCTCCTCCCCTGCCGTCCTCTACTCTTATTTCCTCTCCTCTCATTTTCTCCTCTCTTATCTTCTGCCCTATCCTCTCCTGTCCTTTCCTCCCTTCCTCTCATCCCCTTTCCTGAAGAGTTTGATAAGATGGCTGTCAGAGAATTCTCTGGAGCCCTTGGGGGAGGCAGCACGCCTCTAGTTAGGGTTTGTTGATGACAGGTCAAAGACTGGAGGCCAGAGGGAGATAAAGGGATTTATTAGCACACTAAAGACTCTGCTCTTCCTGATAGTCGTTTCCAGTTCCTGGGGTACAGATTGGCTCCCTTTAACTTCTCAAATTCTCTTTGGGTTCACATCCAATCAGCAATATTCTTCAGCAACTTAGGATAGAAAAATTAAGCCTTTCTCAAGCAAGGGAGGGGCAGAGAAAGAGAGGGATCAGTTAGCAGACAAGAGAAGGTCAGATACAATTCTGAGAGCAGATCATTTTGACAAAGCTGCAGAGTCTCATCGAAGGACAGTAAATAGTTTGTACAATAGTGAATGAGACCACCCTCTCTTACCAGGTCCTTGCAAAGGGGTTGGGGACTTTCTAATACTAGGTCACCAAGTGGTTGGGGAATTTCTACACAGAGAGTCCATCAAGATGTCACAGAATAATTATGACTTCAATTTTCCCCCACATGGGGGGAAAGGTCCTTTGGGGGGAGAAGAATTCTGGGATTGCATGTTGTAGCAGAAGGGACTCTTGTATTGGATGAGAAGTCACATAAGATGCAGTCTAGTGGAAAGGATCCTTAAATCCAGGCTCCACCATGACAAACTGTGATCCTAGCTAAATCCCTGCCCCTGTTTGGGCCCTGCTTTTTTCATTTATAAAAATAAAAGAGTTGATCTCAACCATTTCAAAGGTTTCTTCCTTCCTTGAATCTTATGATCCATTTATCTGTCTCACGTGTTCTTTCCCATGGAGGCTCCATGATTCTTAGGGAGGGAGAATGTGGCACTGAGAATCATGGAGCTTGGGATTTCTCCCAAGACCTGAAGTCAGAAGATTTGGGCTCAAATACTAGTTGTATGACGATTTTCAGTATCTCAATTATAGAGAAGATCTAGGTTGATTCCAGCATGAAGCAGAAATTCTCCTCTGAGTAACTGGTCTTTGAACAGCTCGAACCAACTAGCTGTATGCCACTGCACTCCTCCTTCACCTGTAAAACAGAGCTGATGACACCTGTCCTCAACCACTCCCAGAGCTGCCCTGGGAGCCAAAGGCGATAAGGAATATTCATGAAAGCCCTCTGAGAAGTCAAAAGTGCTGTAGAGGCACAAGGAACCTGCCAACATCTGGCAGGAATGCGGAAATCGAGCTGTACTCAGCTTCCAGAAAAGACCTGAGAAAGGGAGTCAGCAATTGGAAATTAGCTCTTCAAGAGCTAACAAGGGGCAAAGTGGGGTAGACGTGTCCAATATCCCGATCAGACACGTGGCTAACAAAGCAGATTTTGTAAGCATGGGAAACAGGAGTCCCAGACCCATTTGGACGAAGTCTGGGAGACCAGGTTGAGGAAGAAAAGAAGCCGGCAGGTCCAGAAGCTGAATGTTCAACCATAGCCTTACTTTGGCGGCTCTCAGAGTCATAGACTTAAGAGACTGTTAGGGTTGGAAGGAACCCCAGAACACAGAGTGCCTCAATTTCCTTCTCCATAAAATAAAAGGGCCGGATTCATCGACCTCCTTCTAGCTCAGTCTGGTTCGTACCCCTAACATTGACCACCCACACTCCCCCAGCCTGTCCTTTGACCCGAAGAGAGGGAGGGCTGCTCCCCTCATCCAGAGAAGATCCTACAAAGTGGGCTAAGCCCAGCTCTGCCTGGCAAGCGCTATCCAAGGTCCTGCCGCTGCCTCCGCCTCGGAGGACTTCAGGGCTGGGTTCTCGTCCGTCTCGGCAGCCCCTCCTCCTTAGGTTCGGCTCAGGCTCATGCTTCCCTCCTCGACTACCTCTGTCTTCTTTGGAACTGCAGCTTCTCTTAGGTAGATGAGCCCCCAGCCTCCATTCTGCAGCTCGGCCTGGCTCTAGACCGCCCTCCCTGCTGTCAGTTTCCCTTTACTCTCGAATCTCGGACACCGTCACCCTGTCTCCGTCACCGCTCTCGGCACCCCTCTACCTGTCTCTGTGTCCGTCTGTCACCCTTAGTGTCCCTCTCTCTGTCGGCGTCTTTCTCTTCCCTCGCCACCTTCATATCTGCCTGTGTGTCTCCTCCCCGTCTCTCCTCTGTCTCTGTCTTTGTCACTTTCTCTCAGTCGGTCTCCGCATCTCTCTCCTGTCTGTCCTCGGATGGTCCCCCCGGGGTGCCCGGGGTCGGGCGCTGTCTCCCGGTCTCTCGTCTCCCCATCTCACCCTTTCTCCACAGGCTTCTGTCTGTCTGTCTCAGCCCCTGCTTGTTCATCTCCACCTCCCCATCCACATCTCGGTATTCTCCATTGTCTCTGTCTGCCAGTCTGTCTGTCTGTCTCTGAGCCTGTCTTTCTGTTTCCCTGCCCATGTCTCTCTGTCCCCGTGATCTCTCTCTTTATTTCTGTCTCTCTGTCCAGTTGTGTCTCCCAGCCGGTCTGCCTGTCTGTCTCCCAGCCTGTCTGTCTGTCTCTGAGTCTCTGTCCCTCTGTCTCTGTCCAGCTCTGTCTCCTAGCCTGTCTGTCTCTGAGCCTCTGTCTCTCTGTCCAGTTCTGTCTTCCAGCCTGTCTGTCTGTCTGTCTCTGAGCCTCTCTCTCTCTGTCCCCCAGCCTGTCTGTCTGTCTCTGAGCCTCTGTCTGTCTCCCAGCCTGTCCTGCTCTCTGCCCAGTTCTCTGTCTCTGTCTCCGTCCCCTGCGCACGGCTCTGCCTCCGCTTGCGCAACTCCCCACCCACTTTGCCCGGTCCGGGCTCCTCTCAATCGCGGTCCTCGCCCTGCGTCCTTTCCCGCCTTCTTGTCTTCCCTCACGGCGCGCATGCGTTCTCACACGCATTTGCTGGCTCTTCGGACGTTAAATCTGCTTGGCTACCAGTGACGTCACAGGACTCCACGAATTTCGATGGCTAAGGGGCCCTCGGAGCGAAGGATTTCCACTCTCTTTCCAATCCCTCCTGCACACACCTCCCTCCTTCCGAAGTCGACACAGAAGCTCAGCTCAAAGAGACTAGTGGTGCGCGGTCGCCTCGCTCATCTCAACAACTGGTGACGTCACCGAGAAAGTGTGCTGCGTGATTGGCTAAACTTTCCTCGGCGCGAAGGAACTCCCCCTTCCTGCCTTTTCTAACTGGTGCCAGCGCCGCATGCGCCGCGGCTGTTAGACTGCGGCGCTGGGCGCCAGGTGGCGTGTCGCCCTTGGAATCGCTCGGCAACCCGTGACGTCACCCATACCTTGAGCTTCCTGATTGGCTGTATGTCATTTCTACTTCTCGGACTTGTTCCACGCCGCGGCCAATCCACAGCCCGCGCAGAGGTCCCCGGAGCGGGCATTGAGCCTCCTCGCTGCCTGATTGGCCACGCCTCGCCCGCGACGTTTCAACCGGAAAGTGAGCTAGAGAACCTCAAACCCTTGGCTAGGGAAAGGGCTGGAACGTAGAAGGTGGGAGGGGCGGGGCTCTCTAGGGGGCGTATTCAGCGAGGGGAGGGCGGGGCTAGCTGTGGGGGCGGGGCTGGCGAGGGGCGGGGCGAGAGTCACACCCGGGATGCCTCCTGCCAGGCCACGCCTGAGATTGCGGAAAGAATGAGGCCAAGGCTCAGTGGGAGACGAGAGCGAGACAGAGACAGAGAGAGAGAGAGAGAGAGAGAGAGAGAGAGAGAGAGAGAGAGAGAGAGACGGGGGGGGGAGAGAGACGGGGGGGGAGAGAAAGGGAGAGAGAGGGGGGAGAGACAGAGAGGGAGAGACGGAGAGAGAGAGGGAGAGAGAGAGAAGGAGAGAGGGGGGTAGGGAGGGAGAGACGGAGAG
>CM053771.1:3545605-3656127 GCA_028658325.1 Potorous gilbertii | reverse complement strand
AGAGGGAGAGATGGAGAGGGAGAGACGGAGAGAGAGAAGGAGAGAGGGGGAGAGAGAGAGACGGAGGAGAGAGAGAGAGGGAGAGAGAGACAGAGAGGGAGAGACAGAGAGGGAGAGAGAGAGACGGGGGAGAGACAGAGAGACAGAGGGGGAGAAGGGGGGAGAGAGAGAGAGGGAGAGAGACAGAGACAGAGAGAGAGAAGAGGGAGAGACAGAGAAAGAGAAGAGAGAGAGACAGAGAAAGAGAGACAGAGATAGAGAGAGAGAAAGAGGAGAAAGAGAGAGAGAGAAGAGGGAGGGAGGGAGAGAGAGAGACACAGAGAGACAGAGACAGAGAAGAGGGAGAGAGAGACAGAGAAAGAGAAGGGGGAGAGACATGCAGGGGGAAGAGGCATATGGACACCAAGAGAGACAGAGAGAGAGAGGGAGAGATGGAGAAGAAAGAGACAGAGAAACAGAGACAGAAAGAGAGAGACAGAGAGAAAGAGGCGGGGAGAGACTTGCAGGGGGGAGAGACAGATGGAGACCAAGAGAGGGAGAGAGTAAGAAACAGAGAGAGAGAAGGGGGGAGAGACAGAGGGAGACAGAGGCCAAGAGAGAGAGAGGGCTAGAGACCTAGGGGGACAGATAGAAGAGAGACAAGAAGCCCAGAGAATAGTGAGTGAGCCCCAGAAGCAGCAGACTGCGGGAAAAGGGCTGACTTCTAGGGCCTGCAAGATCAGTGCCCTCAAGGCACAGGTGGGGACACCAAGGCAAACAGAGGTGAATGCCTTACCAGGGCTCCCTAGCTGGTAAGCATCTGATCAGGAAGGGGAAACTCCAGTGAAGGACACCAAATCAGGGTGTTGGGATCATTTATCATCTAGGTCTTATGGACTCAGGTGAACTGCACCCCCTTTCCCTTCTTCCTGGCTACTCTGCTGAAAGTACACAGTAAGTGCTTAATCATGCATCAAACTGAATGGAACCTGTTGAATGGCCTATTGGACATCTCCGACCGAATGTCTAATTTCTATCGATCAATAAACATTGATCAGACATCTTGAACTCAGCACATCCCACACTGAGCTCTTCCTTCCTCCAAAGCCTTGCCCTCTTCCCTCTTTCCACTGAGGGTCTCACTGCCCTCCAGTCCCCCTGCGCATAACCTCCACATCCTGCAGGACTTCTCACTCTCATGTGCCTCCTATATGCAGGCTGTTGTCAGGCCTGAGGGTCACCTCTGCACCCCCTCCCCTTACATTGCCCCGCCAGCGCAGAGGCCCTCATCACCTCATCATCTATTGCAATGGCTGCCTGGACTCTGGTCTCTCCCCACTCCCCTCCATCCTCCAGCCACCAAAGGGTTTTTCCTAAAGTACAAAGGCAACCCTATCACTCCCTACTCAGTAAATTGCTTCGGCTCTCTGTTACTCCCACATATACAACATGCTGTGTTGGGCATTCGAAGCCTTTCTTAGTCCCTCTCCCCACCTTTCCTGGCTTCTTATACCAGGCACTCCAATATGCCTGGTGCTCCTGGAACATTCTCCCTGCCCATGAAGTTGCCTGTTTCCTGTCTGCCTGGAATGCTCTCACTCCTTACTTCAGGTCTCAGCTAAAGTCCGGCCTGGGCCTGCCACAAGCATCTCCCTGCCTCCCTCGATGCATTATGTTCAATTCACCCCGCAAAGCACTCTTGTAGACATACTGCTTCCCACACACTTCCCTTTGGACTGCAAGTGCCTCAAGGTAGGGATGATTTCTGTCATTCCTGGCATGTCCAGCGCTTAGCACTACGTGGAACACAGTGGTGCTCAGTAGATGCTCCTTGGTTTGACTTGGAGAGCTGGAGCATTGGGGTAAGACAAATGGGACAACAGGACTTGAGGCAGTTAGATCCATGGGAAACCCCACCCCCACCCCATACACACCCATGGGGGAGAGAGCTCAGAGACAGGAGGCAAGAGACAGACACCCTAAGTCATCCTAGCCTGCTGCCCAAGGGCAGCCATCACTTCCCCCCTCTGTAGTCTTCAGTAACTCCCAGTTGAGAGAAAGATACTGAAGGAGATGTTTTTGAAACCGACTTCACACCTATGTGGACGCCCCACAGGGGTGACTGGGGCAGTGAAGGGAGGGAGAGACTGGAAGAGGGCACTGTGCCCCTCCCCCACAGCCAGGCCTCCACGGACGACACTGATCTGGTCAAGGTGAGGGCTCCACGGTGTGTGTTTATTCTGGTGTAGCAGCAGCAGTGAGGGAGGCCAGAGACACAGACGGGACACAGGAGGAGGCCAGCCGAGACCTTCCTGGGCTCAGACACAGGACGGGCCTGCCTGGAGGGGGGTGCTGCGACATTCACACAGGCCGGGCACAGGGAGGGCCAGCCCGGGACATGGGGCACATTCCAGGCAGGGAAGCATACGCAGGGGAAAGGGTGTGACAGACACTGGGAGTGGGGACTCAGACAAAGGGGGAAGGGTCCCCCGGATCTCAACATGCACAGCCCCTCCCTGAGAGGGGAGCCCCAGGATGGGGAGGACAGACACAGTGGGGTTGGGGGCCAGCTTCCCCCCACACATGGCACAGCCCTGCAGGCCTTAGCCTCCTCTGAGCTGGGAGGGAGGGGGAGAGAGATGGAGTGAGCAGCCTGGAGCCTCCCTCCCTCCCCAGCACTGGACGGCTAGTCCATATGGCTTTGAGGAGATGAATTCTCTGTGGGGAGTGAGAGCCTAAAGGGCCAGACCTGGTGGAGAGAGGTGAAGAGGAGGCTGATCAGTCACTCCCCACTCCTCCCAGGCTCCAGGCATCCCGCTCCCAGGCCCTTTCTCCCCTGTCCCCCCAAGCACCCTCCCTTTCTCCTCCTCCCTCCCAGCTCCCCCCTGTCTCTTTGGCTCCATCTCGGTGTCTCAATATCTTTACACCTGTCTCCCCGCATGGGTATTTCTTTATCTGGGTGAGCTCTTTTCTCTGTCTCTTTGTTTCCCCATCTGTGTTTCTCTCCTCTCACTGTCATCCTGTCTCTGTTCATGTGTATACAGAGACACAGACAGGTCTCTGCCTGGGCCAAGAGGCCTCTAAATGGGATCTCACAGTCGTGTAACCCGGTCCAGCTTCCCAGTGCCAGCACTGACCCAGTGCTCACCCATTCACTCTGAGCTTTCTCTCTCACTCAGTCCCTTGGTTCCCTTGGTGAAGCTGGTGAGGGTCTTCTCCTGAAAAGGAAAATCCAAATCGGGGGGGTTAAAGCCGGGTAACACTGATCATTTTTAATTGAGAGAAAGGGGTGAGGTTGTGGGCACAGAGAGACCTGGGTCTGAGTCCTTCTTCAGACAGCTGACCTGTCTGTGGCTGGCCTATGAGTGACCAGCCCATGGGTGACCAGTCCATGGGTCTGTGTGTGACTGGCCTGTGTGTGACCAGCCCATGGGTGACCAGTCCGTGGGTCTGTGTGTGACTGGCCTGTGGGTGACCAGCCCATGGGTGACCAGTCTGTGGGTCTGTGTGTGACTGGCCTGTGGGTGATCAGTCCATGGGTGACCAGTCCGTGGGTCTGTGTGTGACTGGCCTGTAGGTGACCAGCCTGTGTGTGTGACTGATCTGTGGGTGACTGCTGGCAAATGGCTTAATGTTTTTGGCAAATCTTTGAACACAACATTTCAGAGGAGGTGCTGACCAGCATTACTGGAGGGAGTTTCCACACTGGGCATTCCGCAGTGATCCTTCTGATTGAATTTACAGATCCAGAGCCCTCCCCATTTCTTAATTTAGAGCAATGCCATTGTGATTCATAAGCTTGGACTTTGGACCTCTCCTACCCCTGCCCCCAACACCTCTTTTGTCCGTAGAGGAGGAAAGAGGCCAGGGAAGGGGGTTCTGGGGGGCTGCCACGTGGTCTGGGGCCAGTCACCCTCCTTCAGACATCAGAGGGTTTCGAGCTGGAAGAGATCTTAGCTACTGTTAGTCCAATTTCCCTCTTTTAGAGATGAAGCTGGACTCAGAGAGACCAAGCGCCACCAATCATACAGCAAGGTGACCTGATTCAGGCCTACAGCCTCTGCTTCCAAAGGCAGCTGCATGCTCTCTCAGTCTCTTGGTTTCCCCATCGGTAAAGGAGGGTTGGAATTGGGGAGCAGGGAGGCATGGGATGAACTTGACAAGGGTTCTTCCCTTCCTTGGGGGTTCAGTTTCCCCAGGGCTCTGATAAGTGAGTGATAAACCACAGGGTGAGGTTCCAGCAAATTCTGCCCCCTTCAAGCCATCGTCTCTGCTCCTCGACCATTTCAGGGGAGTTTGGCCAGCAGTGTCATTGGACCAGGGAGGTAAAGTGATTGAGGAGGGCCAGAGAATGGAAGGGGATCAGAGCCATCCTTTATGGGACTTCAGAAGTGGGGCAGTGAGCAGGCCAGGGTCTCTTTCCCGCTCCTAGTCACCCTCATGGCCCAGGACCCACCTCCACCAGCTGATGCCAGTATTCCACAGGTTTTCGGGGATTGGCCAACATCTCTGCCCAGTGTTCTCGGCCATGGGCATCAGCTGCATCTGCCCCCACTCGGCACACGCCAATGACCTCGTTGTGGCCAATACTTCGATGGAAGTTGGACAAAGGGAGAAGGCAGGAGGCAGGGAGAGAGAAGAGCATCTATCAGTGGATGATCCTGGCTGGGCCTCCATCCTCACCGGTTCTGGCCCCCCATCTTCGCTCTACCTGTGGCCCCATCAGGCCCAGGCCCCCATCCAGGCTTTGTTCTGGTCCCATCAGCCCCAGGCCCCATCCCCTCTCTCACCCAGGCCCTCTTGGCCCTAGGCTCCTTCCCCATTCCAAGCTCCTACTCACCAGTCATAATCCACCACAGCAATACTCAGCCCTACCGCCTCCACACTCTCAGGGGCCACATCAAACACCAGGGCCTCATTGTAGGTGGGGTTCAGTGTGTTCTTCTTTATGGAGGTCTTGCGTTTCTTTAACCGCCGCCCCTCCGAGATCAGGGAGGCCTTCACATAGGGGTCTGGTAGTGGGAGGAGGGGATAGGGAGGCAGGGCCTCAGACCCTCTCAGGAGCCCCTGGGGTTCCAGGGATTAAGGCCCCTAGTCCTTAGTCATTCTTGGACTCAGAATGCCAGTGTTCATAGCCCCTCCTCTGTCTATCCCACCCCACAGGGACTTGGGTTTTCAGTACCCTTGTGTTGAGCACTATGTTGGGTCCTTGAGGGCCCTAGATGGTATGGAGTCTCCCAGGGGTCCAGGTGTTTGAGCTCCTAACCCTTCTTTCTGGGACCCAAACATCCAGGCATTCCCCCAAATCCTTGGGGGACCAGAGGTCTTCAGGGGCCCCTCCCCTCAAGTGCTCAGGGCCTCTGGGGCAGCTGGGCTGGCCTCTCGCAGTACCTGAGAAGCCCGTGAGGTCCATAGCTTTGAGGTTGGAGGCCTTAATGATGGTCACGGTCAGACGTCCGGCCGTGGGGAGGTAGCACAGGGAGAAGTTCAGCTCCCCGAGGTCAGCCTTCTCCTGTGGGTGGGGATGCAGTCAGGCCTCAATCTCCTCTCCCATCCCCC
This sequence comes from Potorous gilbertii, assembly GCA_028658325.1. Lineage (NCBI taxonomy): Eukaryota > Metazoa > Chordata > Mammalia > Diprotodontia > Potoroidae > Potorous > Potorous gilbertii. The sequence continues at coordinate 3,650,589 of CM053771.1, read as the reverse complement.
CTCCCTCCCACCTCCATTACATGGAGTCAGAGTTAGAGCTGGAGAGGGATCTTAGAGGATTGGCCAGTGTGACCTCTCCTCCTGAAGAGGGCCAAGATTCCCCAAAGAGGTCCCTAGGAGCAGAGCTGGAGCTCTAAGGAGGGCTGAGACCTGCCCAAAGGGGCCCCTATGAACAGAGCTAGAGTCCTGAGGAAGGCCAAGACCCCCCAAAGAGGCCCAGAGGAGCAGAGTTGGCCTCCACTCTGGAGGCCACCTGAGTGCCAGCTGCTTCCTTCCCATGGCTGGACAGAGCCCAGCTCACCTGGTCTCTCGGGGAGGATGGGACCATCCTTCCAGCACACAGGTACCCAAGCCATAGTCATGTTAGGAGTATCCTCCCCTTCTCTGGGCCTGAGCACCTCTCAGATCCATGGTCCACAGTGTCCTCATCACCACAGGCCCAAGCTCCTGCCTCCAGTCTCTCCCAACTCCATCCCCTTTCCCTAGAGCTCCCAGACTGGCCTTCCCATGTAAGCTGCCTGGGGGGCATCATCTTTCCAGCTCTTCTCACCTGCCTCCAGTCTCCCATCCCTAAAGTCTTTCATACAGACTGATCGCTCCAGCTCCACAAGATTCCTCATCTCCTACCTCTGCACCTTTGCAGAGTGGTTCTCCAAAGTTGGGATGCATCCCCCTTCACCTCTTGCCTCTTCACACCAGAATCACCTTCAAAGCTCAGCTCAAAAGCATCTTCTCTGTGAAGCCTTTGCCAACTCCCCCCTGCCCAACTGCTGGTGCTGCCCCTTTCCAAAGCAAGTTAACTGCCCTATATTCTGTGTAGCCTGTGGCGATGTCTCCCTGGATATATGTAACCTCCTGGGGGTGGGAAGTGCTCTGCTTTTGGCTCTTGTGTCCCCAGCCCCAAGGAGAGTTCAGCTGCACAGATGGCACCCTGTAGACAGCTGTTGGCTGATGGAGTTGGGTTGGGCCCAGGACATCTGGGGTCTCTCCTCAATTATCTTGAGGGATTCCCGCTGGACATCTCCCCTGTGTCCCCTCTCTCCCCAGTCATCTCAGCATTTCTCCTCCCCTTTCTTCCCAGCTCTCCTCATCTCCTTCCTTCTCTTCACTCCCCTCTTTTGCTCATCTGCCCCATCTCTGTCCCTGCCTTTGCTCTCAGAATGCTCTTAGCTTTTCGATCCATTTAACAGTCTGTCTTGATGCCAGGCCTGGTAAAGCTGCAGCCACAGCCCCCCTCCCCCTGGGGACCCGTCAAACCCCATTTGTTCTTGAGGGCAGATGGGAAAAGCAGCCAAGGCTGGTGGGGTGAGGGAAGGTGAGAGAAAGCAGACAGAGAGGGAAAGAGTCCTAGGAACTGAGGCCCAGAAACAGGAGCAGACACCAAAGGTAGAGTGACAGGCAAGGAGAGACAGAGATGGAGATGAGCCAGAGCAGAAGAGACACAGAGACTTGGCTATCAGAGACGTAGATAGAAAAGGACCTGGCTAGGGGGCTGGAGAAGGCTTCAGATCTTGGGATCTGCTGAGGAAAGGGGCCAAAAGTCAGGTCCACAAGGACTGGGAGAGCAGGACATGGATGGGCCCTAAGGCCAGGTCCAGGATTGGAGGGATAAGGTAAGGTGTCAGGGCCAGGGGTGTCTGCTTGCCTTGAGGTGTGTCAGGGTATGTGGGGTCAAAGTCAGGACCTGATGCATGTGGGTATAGAGAGCTCGGAAGGTCCAGATTCTTAGCACTAGAAGAGTCCTTGGAGAGGACTTAGCCTTTTTACAGACAAGTAAACTAAGGCCCAGAGACAGGAAGGCCTTGGGCACTGCCAGAACTGGGATTCAAGTCCAGGTCTTCAGATCCCACATTTTGAGCATGACATTAGCATTCTCAGACACTGGGTCTGTTGGGTGTTAAGGAGGTGGGGTGGGGGGGAAGAAGCTGGGATATGTGGGTGACCAGAACATGAGGAACTGGCGGGTTGGGATATTGGCAGTGAGTCTGTTGGGGAGAATGGATACCAGGAAGTCTGCACCACTAGGTCCAGGGGAGGGAGCATTAGAATATCCTGGAGTCCAGAAGGGCCCAAGAAGAGACTGGGAATCTGGGGAGCCAGCGTGGAATGTATGAGGCTCTGGGGTGCAGGGCAGAAGGAGCTGGAGTCAGAAGGCCCAGGAGTTGTGACATCAGGAAGACAGAATCAGGAAGGCAGAAATGCTGTCTTCTTGGACTATTGAGGCCAAGGTGGGATGGGGGTCTGGGCTTGGAAAAGTTGGGGCAGAGAAGCCAAATCATCTGGCCAGAGCTAGAACCTTTCAAACTTGGAATTTAGAGGCTGGAAGATTGGGAGGTCAAGAGATCCAGAGCTGAGGACCAGGAGGGCTTGGAGGCCTGGAGGTTGGGAGGTCAGAGCTTAGGAGGTCAAGAGATCCAGAGGTGAGGACTAGGAGGGCTTGGGGTCCTGGAGGTTGGGAGGTCAAAGTGCTGGGTCCAAGCAAGGGGACTGACCGAGCCACCTTCGATGATGTCCCTCCAGAGTGGGCGGTCAGGGGGCTGCTCCGCCAGTTCCAGAAGGTTGTCCAGCACCACTTGGCCGATGAGGTCATGTCTCGAGAATCGGTCAAAGTCATAGATGCTAAAGTGCAGTTTCCTCTGGGCCAGTTCTGCCAGCGGCACAGAGAATTGGAAGGTCTCGTTGAACACGGGGTTCAGAGTCTTCCTGTGCACCTGGGGTGAGGAATGGGAGGAAGTGATTCAGGACCAGCCTCCTTGATGGGGAAGAGGCTGCAGGCTGATTGGGTCCCCAGATCCCAGAACATTGGGATCCCCTCAGGGACCCAAAGTAGCCTTGATGGTGAGCTCCCATTTCTGTAACACTTTAGCATTACAGCGGAGAATTTGAGGGTCATGATCTCACTGAATCCTCACAGCAACCCTCGGAGGTAGGTGCAGATAAGAAACTGAAGCTCCAGGAAGCTAGCCAATAGCTATGCACCTCCTAAGTAACTGAGGTGGGATTGGAACCCTGGTTTTCCTGACACCGAGTTGGGCCCTTTCCCTTCGCCCCATCTTCCTTTCCTCCCCCTTCCCTGCCTCCTACCTCCTTAGCTCTCCCTTATTAGAGCCCAGTACTTGATGCCTCCCATTGCCCCCAGTTCCTGTGGGGGACCTCAGTGTCCAGGCTGCCCCTTCCCTCTATCGCCAGGTCAATTGGGCCCTCAGTCTCCACCCACTTTGGGACCTAGATAGCCTAAGTCTTTTTCTCCTTGGGGATCCCATCATCCCAACTCAGACCTTAGTCTGAAATTTTTTCTTGCGGTCAGGCAGCAGGTAGATCTTGACATAGGGATCAGAGAAGCCGTTGGAGTCTTTGGCTGGGAGGTCAAGAGCCTGGAGGACTCGTACGACCAGCTGGTCGGAGCCGTAGAGGTATCGCAGGGCGAAGCTGAAGCGTCCAGCCCCTGGCCCCCCACCTGGCCCTGCCCCTGCCCGCCGGCCCCCGGCCCCGGCCCCAGCCCCTGCTCCCTGGTACAGTTCAGGCTGGATCTGCCCAATGAGCCTGGCCTTTTCCTCGCCCACAGGCAGGGGGAGAGGCAGGGCTGGGGCTGGAGGTCTATCCTCAGGCTCAGCCAGGCTCGGGGCTGGGGGCTGGGGGGTCAGGGGTTGCTGAGTAAGGGGCCGGGGAAGAGCTGGATACCTGTGGGGGAATGAGGCAGAGAAAGGATCAGGGAGGGGCCGGCTTTCTGACCACCCCCCCCCCAACTGTGGGCCTAAACTCAGAGAGACTCAGGGGGCCAAAGAGATCCAGGGAGGGTCAGAGAAATTTGGGGATCCAGAGAAACTCAGCGGGGTCAGAGAAACCCCGGGGGGGCCAGAGAGACCCAGGGGGTGCCAGAGAAACTGGGGCGGGGGGGGGGAGTCAGAGGCTGGCCAGGACAGAGAGGCAAAGGCAAACAGATAAATCCACAAAGAATTAACAGACTGGGACAAATACATGCAAGGAGATGAAGCAAATCCAGAGGGTCAGAGAGAGATTGCAACAGGTAGCCACTAACAGAGGGATGCCAGAAACAAGCTAGGCAGGGAGACAGCCATCAGAGTGAAAGCAAGGAGACCTGGAGAAGTGGGTGGGGAGAGGGAGGGGAGATGGGGAGAGAGGAGAGACAGAGACAGAGACAGAAAAGAAGGAAGAGAGAGAGAGATCGAGTGGGGGGGTGAAGAGGGAGAGAGAGAGAGAGAGAGAGAGAGAGAGAGAGAGAGAGAGAGAGGAAAGGAGGGGAGAGACAGAGAGAGAGTGGCATATAGGGACAGAAAGGGATGCCCAGAAGGACAGAAGGAGACTGTCATTGAAGAGAAAGCCACAAGGGATTCCCAGAGCTCAAGAATGGGGGCCAGGAAGATGTAGAAAGAGCAGCAGTCAATAAAGACGCAGGAGGTAGAGGAATGAGGAGAGAGACAAAGGGAGACAAGTAACAAGGCAGAGAAGGGCTAGGGGACGGTTCTTACCTCGTAGGAGGGGCCAGGCTGGTGACCTGCTGGTGGGACTGGGCACTGGGCAGCCCACCCCCCCCAGGGGGTACCAGGAGGAGCCCCCCACCAGTTCCAGCACTGCCATCAGCTGGCAGCTCCGGTGATGTCTGACTGGGCTTGACCCCAGCCGCTACTGCGGCAGCGGCGGTGGCGGCATCTGGGTAAGAGTCCATATCCAGGTAGGATGGTTCTGGAGGGTCGGGGCCCCCCACTCCTCCAGGCTCCAGGAGCTCAGAGAAGGGTGGATGGTGGTGGGGCCCACCCAGAAGATGATGTGGGCCACCCAGGCCAGGCCCCAGATGGTGACCAGCCGCACCACCCACCAGCCCCGCCAGTCCGGCCCCAGGGTCCTTGCGAAGGGGGCCACCCCCAGGGGCTGAGCCCCCCTTGTCCCTCCAGGGCACCCAGCACAGTTTCCATGACACGAAGAGTGAAACACCCAGGAGGACAATGCCACAGAAGGTCACGATCACTGAGAGCAGGCTCACCGAGATATCTGGAGGCGAGAGAGGCGGGAGGGCATCCTGTAAGGATGGCAGAGCACCAGGCAAAGTCTGCCGGCGCTGCTCCATCCTTGTCCCGGTTCCTCTCCCTGTACGCCTCCGCCTACTCCCCAGATAGATGGACTGTCTGAGTGGGGGGCCGGGGAGAAAAAGGCTGAAGGCAAAAAGAACCCAAACCAAACAACACCCCTTCCCCATTCCCTGAGCCCAGCCATCGGACGTGCGGAGGGCGCTGACAACATGAGGAAGAGAGGAAAGAGCGCGGAGAAAGGCTGAGAAATCAGGACAAGGGGATTATGGGATAAGAGATTGAGAGGGGGAAGACACCTCCCAGCACCGCTAGTCCAGAATCTCCAGTTTACCCGTGAGCCTCTTGGAGGCCGAGAGAGAGTGACTTGTCCCAGGACGGCCAGGGAGAGCAGAATTTCAGCCTCTTCTTTTGAAGCGAAAGCCGGCACTCTTCCCAAACACTACTTTGGGGAAAGGTCCCCTTTCTGGGTACCTTCCGAGTGCTACACAGGCCCTTAAAGATTCCAGTTAGTGTGGAACTGGTGGAGAAGGGGGGTAGGAGCAGGGACGAGAGGGTTTCGAGGAGACAGACCTGCATCTGAGGGCCCGGGGTAGCCTCGCCTCCGCCAAAACTCCTGGCATTTTTCATCTGCGTCCTGGAGCCGGGAGCACAGGTCAGAGACTAAGGTCAGAGCCCGGTGACAAAGGTCATCATCATAGTCCCCTGACATGACTGCTGGGTATCCTGTCCTGGAGAAAGGGGGGAGGGGAAGAAACAGAGAGGTAGACACAGAGAAAGACAGAGAGAAAAACAGAGACAGAGACAGAAACAGGGACAGACAGATAGACACGAAGATAGAGACACACACAGAAACAGAGACAGAGAGGACAGAAAAGCAGAGAGAAACAGAGACAGAGATAGAAAGACAGAGACAGACAGATGGAGACAGAGAGAAACAGACACAAAGAGACAGAGACAGACACAGAGATAGAGACAGAAAGGAGAGAGAGAGGCAGAGAAACAGAGAGAGACAGAGAAAGAGACAGACAGATGGAGACAGAGAGAAACAGACACAAAGAGACAGAGACAGAGAGAGAGGGAGAGAGAGAGAGAGAGAGAGAGAGAGAGAGAGAGAGTCAGGAATATGAGGTGAGGAACAGAAGTGGGATGGAAAGAAGAATATGCTTGCTGCCAGCCAAGAGATAGGCACAGAGTAGAACAGCTAGGGGCAAGCTGAGAGGTAAAGGAACAGACTTGGGGAGACAAGGTGAAGGTACTTGGGGCAAACACATAAAATTTAGGTGGATGGGGACTGGATAGGTGGATCCAGCAGAATGGAATTGGTAGCAATAGGAAAAGAAGAAAGGCAGAGAAACAAAGGATGGATAGACAGAAGGACAGGGAGACTGAGATATGGGTAAACATGAAGGAAGATGATGGAGAGAAAGTTTAGACAGATGGTGGGACAGGAGGAGACCAGACAGGGGAGGACATGGAGAAGTAGTGAATGAAGGAACAGGAAAAGGCCAGATTGGGAAACAAAGATAAAGACCAGGATGGCTGGTGATAGGAGAGAGCCATGGATATTTCTACATGGGGAGAGAAATCAGGGCTGGACAGACAAGGAGAGAGAATGTGCCACCAGCTAGGAGAAGGGTTACATAGAAGGAGATAGAGATAAGAGTGGAATAGAAAGAAAGACAGAGGGAATGCTCTAAAGACAAAAAATCGACAAGAAAAAAGGAATAGCCTAATAGGAAAATGGAGAAGAAGGATGGGCAGATGGGAGGATGAACACATGGGGACAGAGCCAAGGGATGGTGGGCAGGCAAGATAGACATATAGGACAGACAGACAGACAGAAAGGACGAACAGAGGAAAGAGGAGGGAGGAGAGAAGGAATGGCCAGAGAGGACAGACAGAATGGGAATAAACAATGGCTAGATTGAAGGAATGGGCAGCTGGGGGACAGAAAGACCTACAGAAGGAAAGGTCAGATGCAGAAAGAGGAAAGGGGACCAAAAGGAGGACTGAAAAGGGAGGGCGAGCTGTGGAAAAGGCAGGGGATGAGAGAGGAATAGAGGTAGGAGATAAGATGAAGACCAGAGAAGGGGACAGTGATCAAGGGAGTAAAGATTAGGGACAGACATACAGGGGAATGAGAGAAGGGATGGACAAACGAAGACAGGGAGAGGAAATGGGCAGACTTGTTCAGAGGAGGAGACAAGGAAGGCTAAGAGATAGGAATGAGCCAGGAGACAGACGGGGCAGGGAGGTTGGGAGAGACTGAAGGATTGTGATGAGAGCTGTCCAGAACAGGAAACAGCTTTGATAGATGGGTGGGGGCCAAGATAAGGAGGGGGTTAGGACACAGAGACAGAATGGGGGCAGGGTTCAGACAAAGGCTGCGTGGACCAAGACGAGGCTCAGACAAGTCGTAACAAGTGAACAGAGATGACAAGAGAAGGAGGTGAATGGGGGACAGAAGTCAGGACAAGGAACAGGACGGGGGAAGGGAAGGGACAAAGGTAAAAGGTGGACAGATGGGGGAAGAGAGAAAGTTTAGACAGATGGGGAGCTAGGGAGACAGCAGACCAAAGACTGAGAGAGAGGATGACCAAGGAGGGACAGAGAAAAAGGAGAGACAGATAGGAGGGGACATATAAAGGATGGGGAAAGGGACAAAAGGGACGGAGACACTGACAGGGGAGAATCAAGATAGAGGGTAAATAGATGGGGAGACTGACGAAGGAATGGCAGGGACAGAGTGGAGGGATGGCCAAAGACGGAGATGGGGGATGGACAGAGAAGGAGATAGGCGAACAGAGAGAGGGAGAAGGGGTGTGCAGATGGGGAGACAGCAGAGGGGACCGAGTGAGGGACTGCTGAGCCCGAGAATGCAGGATCGTGGGGGGCGCTCACCTTATCCTCATTCCTGACGAGTCCTAGGGGGCATTCGGGGCGGGCGGGGAGAGCCCATTGGGGAGAGCAGAGGGGAGACGACGCCCCCCCAGCCCGGTCCCCCACGTTCTGGGAGATGCCACAGGACCTGGGGGAGCAAGGAGAAGGTTGCCTCAGCCCAGCTCTGCTCTCAAACTGTAGCCGCGAACAGGAGGGAGCCTTCTCCTCCGCAGCGCTTCTCAGCCCGCCAGCTCTCTAACCTCCGCCGGGATACCGAGTGCCCTGCACCCCGAATCAGCCCGCAGCCCGCGGCCCCCTTCCTGGGATCGGGGACTCCATTTCCCAGCATGCCCCGGGGCGCTGGGCCAGGCGAGTTGGGGCATTCCGGCCCCAGAGCCTGCTGGGAAATGGAGTCCGCACTGCCTCCAGGGCTGCCTCTCAGGGCTGGGAGCCTGGACTGGGGCTAGGGATCCCGCTGGGAGGCTGCGAGCTACAAGAGCACCTGGCCTCTGGAGGCTCTGCCGGCCCGCGGCCCGGGGAAACCCAGGACGCCTCGGGGCTGGAGGTGCCTGCCCCACCCCCAGGTAGCGGACGCCCCCCACCACCTCTTCCCCTCTGGAAGCTTGCCTCGGTCCCCCGGCAAGGCCTGCGGGGAGTGGAGGCTCACCGAGAGCCGCGCGGGGACACTCACCCGGAGCCGGAGCCGGAGCCGGAGCCGCCACCGCCGCAGCCACCGCCGCAGCCCCGGCCCGGCTCCGCCCCCGCCCCCCCAGCCCGCAGGTTGTCGGCTCCGCCCCCCGCCCCCCGCTCCAGCCTCAGCCCGGGGATCTGACCCAGGAATCCGAGAGCATAGAGGCCTTTCTCTCACTCCCTGAAGGACCCCAGCATCCCGGCCCCACCCTTGTTCTGCGGGGACCCAGGTGTTCTGGCTCCCTAGGGACCCAGGCATGACCCATGTTGGCGTCCCCTCAGCCCTCCCCCCTCGGGGCCCCAGGCCTCTGAGCCTGCCCTTAAACCTGAGGCATCCAGACATTGGCCCTTCCCTCTCCCTCACTGCCCCCCACCATACACACTCTCAGAGGACTCGGGTATTTAATTCAGTTCAACTCAATTTAATTCAATCCAAGCAGGTATAAATTGCCTACTATGTGCCAAGCACTGTCCTAAGTGCTGAAATACAAGACCCAGTGCCCCAGACGGTTCCTGTTCTCAAAGAGCTCTCGTTCTTCTTGGGCGCAGTCTTCTCCTCTCTCCTCCTCCTCGAGGCCTGGCCCAGTCCTTCCCATCTCACCCTGAACTTGGAGGACTCTGGCTCAGTTTGGTGGGTAGAGGGCTCCCAGTCCTCAAACCTTGAGAGATTGGGGGTTGGGAAAGTCTAGAGGCTGGAGATGATAGAAGAGGGGGGATGGGAAGCCAGAGCTAGATTGGGCTGGGGGTGGGGGTTGCTAACTCACCCAGGACTGGGAGCCTGCCTTAGTCCTCTGTGAGGGCTTTATGATCTTCACCTGTTGTATGGAAAGATCTAGATAGGTGTGGCTGGGAAGTGGACCAGTGATAATCACAATTGCCATCTAAATGGAGATTTAAGGTAGAAAACTTTCCCCACCCCTCACAGTTGTGTGAGGGGGAGAGATAGTGCAGAATAAGTGTTCTCTCCCCATTTTATAGATGAGAAAACTGAGGCTCATAGAGGAGGAAGTGATTTGTCCAGGATCACACAGTGGGGAGGTCAGAATAGGGAGTGGAAGCCAGGTCTTTCTAACTTCAAGATCGGCACATAGACACGGAGATCCAATATGCAAAGAAATCCAGAGACAAACACAAGACGACTCATACATAGAAACAACTAAACATACGTTTCTATATGCAGAAACCAACACACAGAGAGGCAAAACCCTACAAGGAAACTGAGATATACTCAGAAACACACAGCGATGGGAATTCAGAGACTTGCTTAGACACACAAACACCTTCCCCCCCCCCCCCAAACACACACCATGGCACCACGGAGGCATGCTCAATCATAAATGGTCACAGGAAGACAGAGACAAGAGCACATTCAGGAACACACACACACACACACACACACACACACACACACTCCTAGAGATATCCAAGGACCCAGGTCAGCAGAGACAAATGCTGATAATCCCATAAACATATATGGAGACATACCCTGAAATTCAGAAGCACTCAGTCTCAGACAGACTGGAACACACACCACATACAGAGACACAAATCCCAGTGGACTGGTGGCTTGGATGCCAGGGTTCCCCTTGCAACTCTGACATAATTTCTATACTTCGAGGGAAAATACTGAGTGTTGCAGGTTGAGTGAGGGCCAGAGAGGGAACTATAGGGAAAAAAACATAGTGACAAAAGTAAGGGACAAAACAGGGATACAGAGATGGCGAGATGTACACAGAGCCAAGGGGGAGGGGGGAGATTGAGCCCCAGATGATAAAGCTGAGAGACACAGCAAATCAGGGAAGGATTCAGGGGTAGAGAGTTCTCCATCTCCCTGAGATGGAAAATGAAGAAGAAGATCCCATACCCAGGTATAGTGAACTACAGAGAGAGAGAAAGAGACAGAGACAGAGACAGAGAGATACTATATACAAAGATATATGTGTGGAGAAGAGGAAAAAGATAAGAAAGAAATCAATATAAGTCAGAAAGAAAGAAAGATATAGTGTACAGGATGGTGGAGGAGAACAGGAGAAAGATAGAGAGAAGGGGGGAAAGGGCCAGAAGGGCCCAGAGACAGACACATACAGAGCATCAAAGAGGGATTGAGATGGAAACAGAGGGCCACAGATGCACCTAGAGATGGAGAGATACAATCAGAAACAGTCAGAAACAACAGACTAGGGTAGGCCTAGGGATGGGTTGGCAATGGAAAGATAAGAATAGAGCCTCCAAACCAGGCTCAGAGAATGAACTGGGCAGAATCAGAGATTCACGGAAAGAGAAACACACACACACACACACACACACACACACACACACACACACACACACTCTACAGATCAGAGAGCCCAACATAGACAGACAGAAGTTTGGGATGGTAGGGGGAGGCAGAGGGAGAGAGATGAAAAGTGAAAAGCTGAGATCCAGAACAGGGAAGAAAATCAGAATTACCGGGGGATGGGGGAGTGGGAGAGAGCCAGGAAGTAGGAACACCAAACCCCGACAGAGACTAGAGAAGCCCGACAGGATGGAAAGACCTTGGACTGGCCCATGGGGTGTATGACTCCCATAGCAACCCTAGCCCAGTCAGCCCTGAGGTTCTATTAAGATCAGTCTTTGGGAAAGGAGATGCTTTCACCTCTAGCTCTCTCCTAACTGGATGCTGAGTCCGGACTTCCATCATCCATCCAGACTTTGGGGGCAGCATGAGGGAGGGCATGGAGTGACTGGATGCCTCTACTTCAGGGATTCAGGCAACCTATTCCTCAGCCCCCGGCTTCCCCTTGGGACCCAGGTGTCCGAGCACTCCAGCCCGCCCCTCCCCCCAGTAGAATCCACTTTCTGTTTGAATCTTTTCTGTTTGTCTATTTCTGAGTGAGATGGGATTGATGGGAGAGAGACTGGGGAGAGACAAAGAGGCATGGGAAGAGATGAAGAGAGATGGGGAGAGATGAGAAAAGATGGGGAGAGAGTTGGAGAGAAAGAAGAAAGAGAAAGATGAAGACAGACTGAGAGATGAGGAAAGTTAGAAAGAGAGGGGGGGTCAGAGATGAAGGGAAAAAGGGGAAGAGAAACAGGAGGAAGGTAGGGAGAGATGGAAAGAGGGAAGACAGTGGGGGTGGGGTGGGAGGAGACCAGACAAGACACCAGGGCAGGTGGCAGAGAAATGGGCATCTCCACTGAATCTTGGTGTGCCCCTCAAAGGCTGCACTGTCTCTGCCCCTCTGTTGGCCTGAGAAATGGGAACATGGTGAGGTCCTGGGAGGATTGGTTCAGTGGGGACCAGGACCTGTCATGATCTCCCTTGCCTCTCCACCATTATCCACAGATGCAGCAGCAGCAGATGCAGCAGCAGCAGCCACAGCAGCAGCCGCAGCTGCAGCTTCAGCAGCAGCCTCAGCAGCAGCAGCCTCAGCAGCAGCAGCCTCAGCAAGAAGGTGAGTCAGGCTCTGGGAGCCTTCTAGGGTGATTTGAGACAGGTAAGGGGGTAGGGGGGGAAGTTAAGGGTCCAGGAGGGGCCACCCAGCCTTGGCTCCATCTCTAGGAGCAGGGTCACTGCTTGTGGACATGGAGACCCCAGAAGAGGTGCAGGCCCGGAGCCTGGGCAGAACCATCAAATCTTCGTGAGTTGGAGGGCTGTATCTGGTCTAAGTTTTAGCTTCCCCAGTCCCTGACTTTATCCCAACTTGGGTTTCCTCTTTGACAGTAGTCATTTGACTTGAACTAGGCCCTGAACTCTCTGCCCACTGCCCATCAAGGCCCTTACTAGTTCCCAGCACTTGATCAGACCTCCCACTTTTGACCCTTGATCTTTTCTGCCCCCTTCCCCAAACTTTACAGGAAGCTTCAGGTCCGTCAGATCCTGGCTGAGTATGAGGCCCTGGACCGGGAACTCCCATGCATCCGAAAGTTCCCCAGCCCACCCCCAGCCCAGCCTCTCTGCTTGTGTATGGAGACTGTGGTGAGTGTGACCGCTTTAATTCCAAATACCCCGTCCCAGGGCTCAGGGGACCCCACCTTGCACCCCTGCCTTCTAGCAGAGGATTGTGGTCTCTGACAGCCCCTCCCTGTGCCCAACTTTGGCATTTAGACCAGAGGCCTCTTTCCCCCACCCTAGCCTGAGTACGACTTCACCCACCTGGACTTGCTGAATGCTCTGGAGGCTGAGGTGCCAGGCGCCCTAGAGAGTGGGCGAGTGAGCAGCATCCGGTATGAGAACATGAATGTCATCTGTGGGACAGCTGGGCGCAAGGACCGGTGAGCTGCGCAGTCCCGGGGACCCATGGTAGTATACTTAGAAAATGACCTTCAGACCAACTTACCGACTGGAGAAACAGAGTGCCCCCAAGACTGAGTATTGATATGGGTGACCCTAGGACAGATCAGGGGCATGGCAAGTGACCCACCCACTGACCAAGGACACAGGGAATGACTCTATGGCTGAAATGGCCCCCAGGAAATGACTCTGTGTGAGGAAGGTGGGGCATGAGTGACCCTGGGACAGATCAGGGAGGTGGGGAGTCACCACCCCCTCATTGGCCATGCAGGAAGTGACTCTATGACTGATGACTGAAGAGGACCTGGGGAGTGACCGTGTGACGGGGCAGCGCCCGAGGAGGCGCACAGGGTGACCGATTCCCAACAAGGCGATCAGAGAGGCTCCTAACGTTGCTCGGACAGCATCACAGACTTAGAGCAGTCATTCAGCCCAACCCTCTCATTTTACAGATGGTTGTATAGGGGATGAGGACAGCTTGAGGGAGTAGCCTTATGACTAGGCAGTGACCCTTGGTTCCCCGAGGTCACAGGAAATAAGTGACCCTTGGACTGTTCAGGGAGAGACCCAGACTCCCACTCGTGGTGCTTGGAGATGGGCAGGGGTGGGGAGGCGTGACGTCAGCCAGAGCGCAGCCCCTGCTCTCCTGACCCCGGGAGGGGAGGGAGGGCGGCGCAAGGCAGGTTCTCGACATGGGGAAACTGAGTCAGGAGCCTCGCGGCGGTCGGGCGCACCGCGCCCCGGCCGAGGCCGCCCCGGCAGCCACTCTCTCCCGCCGCAGGTGGCTCATCACCGTCACGGACTTCCAGACCCGCTCGCGCCTGCTGCGCTCGGGGCTCCGCCCCCGCGGGATCCTCCACCCCCTGGCTCGCCACGACGAACTCCTGCTGGGAGACTACCGCCTGCACCTGCGCCGAGCCCTGGCCCGACGGCGCATGCTCGAGGCCCTGGGGGCGGGGCCCACCGAGGACGACTGAGGGCGGGGCCGCGCCTGCGCACCAGGCCCACGGGGGCTCGCCGGGAGGAGCGGGCCGGCGGGGCGGGGCCTCCCTAGAAAGGAGGCGGTGCGGGCTCGAGGGGAGGGTGGATACTGTGAGTTTAATTATAAAGAATGACCCGGTACAAAAAGCCATTTCTTTGCAAAATCGGAGAGGGGGAGGGGACGGCCCCTGTCTGTTCCCACCTCCCCCGCCCCTCCCCAGACCGTGGCCTCGGCTCGGACGCCTGGGTGCCGAAGACGGCCCGGGAGGGGCGTGGAAAGAACCGGGCCTGGGCCGCGGAGGGCCTCGAGCCCCCCGGCCCATTCTGGCCGCGAGGGGGAGGCTGAGGTCCAGAGAGGTCAGGCTGCCTGCCCAGGGTCCGACAGCTCGCCCGTAGCAGAGTCCGCCTTGGTAGTGCGCGTCTGCCTTCTTGCCCCCGCCCCGCCCCCAGGAACCCAGGCGTCCTGCCCCCGCCCCGCCCCCCGCCCCCCACCCTTTGGAAGACAATTCTTCGGGGTTCGATTTGAGATTTTTTTGTGGGTTTTTGCTTTTTTTCTTTGTATCACCTCCCCCTGCGCTCGGACCCTCCCCCGCCCCCCTCCCATCCCACCCGGGGTCTCTCTCCCCTCCCTCCCCCTCCCTGACCCCGCCCCCTACCGCGGTGCCCATCCGGAATGAACAAGCCCTTGATAGACGAACACCGCGGGGTCCCCGGGGGTGGGGGAGAACAACGGACGACGGACATGAGGGAGGGAGGACGGATTCCCTCACCCCCTTCCCCCCCTCCACCCAACCCTCCCACAAGATAACCCGCAGATCCCTGACGTGGTGAGGGGGAAGAGGGCTGGGAGCCCCCCCCACCCATGGACGGAGCAGCCCCCCAGGAATTTGGGGGGTAGCAGAAGGGAGGGTGGGTGTAGAGTGAGGGGGAAGAAAGGAAGCTCCCTTCTTTGGCAGCTGAACGTGTGTGGGGGGAAGCTTAGAGGGGCTGTCCTTCCCTTCCCAATGGAAGTGGGGAAGCGTCCCTAGGATAGGGGGAGGGGTGACTTCAATCCCCCCCCCAGGTCTGTGAGGGAGCTGGTAGTGGGAAGGAAGCGTTTAGGTAAATGGGGGGGGGCAGAAAGAGGGTAAGCCATGCTAGAAAGAGGAGTTGGGGGGAGGGGTGGGAGAGGGAAGAGAAACCATCATGCAAGAGACAGGGAAAGAAAGAACGTGAGAGGCCGAATCTGCCAAGTGTAAATCCAAGAAGGTAGTGGAAATATCTGAGAAAAGGCAAATGTGCAAAGAGGAGAGTGTAAATCTAGAAGAAGAGCAAGCAGATGAAAAGAGCAGGAAGAAAGGGAAGGAATGTGTCCGAGAGAAGGGCTGCAGGTGCTTCCCAAGAGTCTAGGAGAGAGTCCCGGGCAAGGGGAGCAAGAAAAGCGAGGTGGGTAACGCCAGAGAGAGTGCAAGAACAGGGACAGGGGAAGGAGGAGGGGGGCATGCGAAGAGTCACTGGGAGAGGAGTGTGCAAGAGGAGAAGACGCTGAGGAGCAAGGAAGGGGCAGAAGCAGAAAAGTGAGCGTACAAGGAGGGAGAGGGAGACCAGAGTTTTACAAGAGAAAACCCAGAGAAAAGAGCATGTGTCAGAGCTGCATGAGGGGAAAGTACAGTGAAGACAGCGTACCAAGGACATAGGGAGAGGAGCAAACAATGTGCAAAAGAAGCAGGAATTTTAAAAGGACTGCAAGCAAAAACCACATCAAAAGGAGAGAACAGATTAAGTGTCCAAGAGACTAGAGAAGAAAGAAGATCTGCAAGTATGGAAAGTGTAGGAAAAGCAAAAAAGTGTGCAAGAAGAGGCAGGGTGTACCAGTGTGCAAGCAGGGTGTGCAAGAAAAGGGAGAAAAGCGCAAGAGGAACCAGGAATAGGAGGATGAGTGAGCAGGAGAAGACATTGAAAGGTGGGCAAAAACAAAGTGTAGGAAAGAGAAAGGAGTGTGCAAGGGAAGGTTCAGAACAGATGGGTGAGCGTGGAAGAGGAGAAGCAGGACAGAAGAGTGAGTGTGTAAGGGGTGAATGCGCTGAGGAACAAGGAAGGAGCAGAAACAGAAGGGTGAGCGTGTAAGTGTTGTGAAAAGTAATCGACCAAGTGTAAAGGAGGAGCTGGGCCCGAAAGGGAGAGGGGAACAGGGAAGCAATACGTGAAAATGACAGTGTGTGTACCACAGATCACATGTATAAGGAGTGTGATGTTTTGGCCAGGAGATGGTGCATATACAGGGGTGTGCAAGTGCAAACGAGAGAAAAAAGGCTAGGAGCAGGGGGAATGTGCCAGTCGGTATCGATGGAAGAGCTAGTGTGAGGGGCGGTGATCCTGAGCACGTGGAATAGCCGAGCGTGCAGTCGAAGGTGAGAGGAGCACAGGGCAGTGCACAAAAGTCCCCAGGGAGAGAACTGTGGGAGCTAATATAATTAAAAGGAAGGGGCAGAAAAAAAGTGAGCGTGCAAGAACGCTGGGTCGCAACAGCTTTAAGGGACCTGCGCGCACCACCTTGGGGAGTGTGCAAGAAAGCATGAGACAGCGCAAATCTGTGCAAAATAGCAGCCCAGGGAAGGGGGTGACGCATAGGCGAGCAGGCGTGCAAAGGAGCGTGCAAGAGGCCAGGAGAGAGGGAGAGAGGAGGGCAGAAGAGGAATGGGAGTTAGGCTGGGGACGGGGGTCAGGCGGGAGGTAGGGATGGATGGGGGCTTGGTGGATGGTCAAATCTGGAATCTGGGGAGGGGATTGTCACCCCTCCCCCACGTGGCCCCATTCCCCTGCTGCCCAGGAAACCCCCCTCATCCAATTAGCCTTGGGGCTCCCAGTCTATGGCTCTGCTATCCTCCCCTCCTCTCCCAGGGACTTGGAGACGGGGAGGTCGGGGTACATCTTCCCTTTTCACGCCTCTCTCCCTTCAGCCCTCCGCAGCTTCAGCCATCTCCCTGGGAGGGAGCACAGTCGCGTCTCTCCCACCTGTCCCCCTCTCCCCCAACACCGACGCACACACTGTCCAGGCCCAGCTGCCCCCTCCTCTGAGGTGCGCATGTCCGGTGGGATGACTGTCGGCTGCCAGTAGAGCAGGTGTGAAGCAAGTGGCCGACCCAGGTTGGGGGGGGGGGAGGCGGGGAAAGGGCGAAGGGGAGCGTCCGGTGACATCTGGCCAGCATTCCAGAGGGGCGGGGCCGCAGAGCGAGAGCCCTCCCCGAGGTCCTCAGTGGGCCGGCCATCACCTCTCCAGGAAGAACTTGAGAGCGCGGTCAATGTTCATTCGGTGCCCCACCCGGGTGACGCCCAGGTCCACGTAGTCCTCCTTGGTCAGGGCGGGCAGGTGGGAGCCATCGATCTCGTGGTCCAGGAAGCGAGCTCGGTGCTCCGCCAGACCCAACCACTCCAGCCAATCGGCCACGTCAAACTTGGTCCAGAAACCTAGGGGCTTGGCCCCAAACGGCTTGTCCGGGGGCAAGGATAGCAGACGGGTAGGCGACAGCGAGCGTGAGGCCCCAGCCAATGCCCCACCCAGGCTTCCCGCCATCCCCGCGTGAGGGGGCACGAAAACGGGAGCGAAGGGGTCCGACGCGCCCCCAGCCCCTCCAGTGGGCGAGCCTCGTAGGTCGAAGAGGCCGGGATACAGGGGCCCAGAGGGCAGGATGGGCAGAGAAGAGGGCCGGGGAGCCGGGCTGACTTTGTGGTCCGAGGGGGGCAGCAAGGAGGGACTGGGAGCACGTCGGAGTAGGGGGGGGCGCATTTCAAAATCCACGCCCTGGAGATGGCGAGTGGATGAAGATGAGGACGGCGAGGGCGACCCAGCGCCGGTTCCCCCAGATGCTGGGGTCACCCCAGACCCTGAGGGCAGTGGCGGCAGCGGAGGCTTGGCCCAGTTCTGGAATAAGCTGCTGACGGGTTTGGAGAGAAGCGAAGATGGGGGATCATCCGCGAGCCTGGGATATGGGTGGGGATGGAAATATTGAGGGATGGCGGACATAGGGATGAGAGAGAGAATGAGAAAAGGGGAAAGGGGAATGTTCAGGAAGAACGAGGGGTTGCGGGGAAGGCGACGAAGGGTGGAGGAATGCGATGGGAGAGACAGAGAAATAAACGAATGGCGAAAGAATCAGACGGAAATAGTGATTGGGGATGGGGATGAGAACAAAAGTCAGAAAAGAGAGAGAATGGGATGGGGGGGTGGGGAGACAGACAGACGGAGGCCAAGATACAAACAGAGGCGGGAGGAGCGATGCAGGAGAGAGGCAGAGAAGGACGGAGAAATAAGAGGAGAGATAAAGGAGAGAAAAGGGATTAGGTGAGACATCTCTTCTGTACCTTTGGCACCAGAACCCCCCCCCCCCCCCCCCGCCCTTCCCTCCTGAATTAGGTTCCTCCCCTCCCATCATCCCGGAGGCCTCAGCCTCCAGCTCACCTTTGTCGCTGCAGGGAAGCAGTACGGTCATAGCTGGGGCCTCCGTGGTTGTCCCCACCTCCCCCACTGCCTCCTCGGGCCCAGGGCAAGGCCCCGCCGGCCGCGGCGCCACCAAACTGCTGTAGCTTGGAACTCAGCTCACTGATGATACTGGCTTTGACCGTGGCCAAGGCCGAGGGTGGGGGCTGGGACAGGGGGCCGGGAAGCGGGGGCAAGGGAGGTGGGGGTGGACCTGGCCCTTCCTCCCAGGGCAGCAGCTTTCGGGGCAGTGAGGTCGCCCCGGAGGGACCGGGCGCCCCGTCCGTGTCTGAGGAGCCAGACGGCTGAGGGCCTCCGCAGCCACTCAGAGCTAGCAAGCCGTCGGCGCCCGCCACTGAGACAGTGGGGCTAGTAGGGGTGGTCGGGTCCCGGAGGCCCCCGCTTGGGCCAGGCCGGAGGGCCCGGCCTCGCAGCTTGGATGGGGTCATCAGCTGCGGGGGGTAGGGCGGACCTACCCCTCCCGCTCCCCCGAAAGCCTGGCCATCCAGGTAGGCCACGTACGTGTCCAGGAGCTCTGGGCCGCCCCCGCTGCCGCTGCCGCCTCCGCCTCCGCCCCCGCCGCCTCCTTCGGCCGATAAGCTGCTCAGTGTGGACGCGCTGCTGATGGTCTCCAGAGGGTGGTCACTGCTGCTCCGGCTGTCCACCTCCTCGATGCCCGAGTCTGTGCCAGGGGGCGGGTCAGGGCCTGAGCCCGGTCCAGGGGCCGCGGGGGCTGCTGGGGCGGGAGCCAGGGGAACCTGGGGCCCCGGAGCAGGAGCATCGCCGGGGCCGGGGGCCGCTCCTTGGGTCAGCGTGGCCACCTCGCTGTCGTAGGACGTCAGGCTGGACGCGGTAGAGTCCAAGGCGGGGCCCGAGGCGGCCGCCGGGGAAGGGCCAGGGGCCGGGGCGGCGGTGGAGGCTGCGGCGGCGGCGGCAGAGGCTACGGAAGGCGGGTCGGGCAGCGGGGGCGGAGGCCCAGGCGTGAGGGGGGATTCGGGCTTTTCAAAGCTGTTGGAGAACTCCAGGGGCGGAGGCAGCGGCTCGGCGAAGAGAAATTCGCCATCCTCCACGTCCACCGACGGGGCGGGCGGGGGCAGGACTAGCAGGGGCAGCCCGTTCTCCTCCCGGCTTCGAGGGGACAAGGCGGAGGCCTGAGGGGGCCCCGGGGCCGCGTCCTCGGAGGGGATGCCCCGCCCGCCTCCCCGGGGCTCACAGTTCTCTAGGAAGCGCACGTGCAGGGGGAGGCGCTCCGTGTCGTCCGGACCTGCGCCTCCTCGCCAGCTCTTGGCCGCAGGAGGGGGCGGGCCGGGCTCGGACCCCAGCTGGAGCAGCAGAGGCCCCACGCCGGGGGCCCCGGGAGGGAGGCGGTGCAGGAGGGAGCGGCGAGCCGCTGGGGGACTCGCGGGCAGGGACTTCTCCTGGCTCCCGAGCCCAGCCCTGTAGCCCAGCTCTCTCCTCCCAGACTCGGGCGGCGGGGCGCCCCACAGGCGTAGCACTGGCTCGTGGTGAGAGAGGGGGTGCGCGTGATGGGGGTGGGGAGGGGGCGGGAGGGGGGCCTCGTAGCGGGGAGATGGGGGCCGAGGAGGGGGCTGTGGAAGAGCGCTACTGCCCTCGGACGACTCCTTCAGCGCCCGCTCTCGGGCAGCCAGAGCCAGCCCGAGGGGCGACGCGGGGTCCAGGGCCTTGCCGGTGAGCGGGTGGACTAGGGGGCGCGGGGGCAAGAAGCTGGTGAAGGCACTGACCCCGCCGCCGCCGCTGCCGCTGCCGCCATAGGCTCGGCCGGGCCCGTAGCCCCCGTAGGCGCTGCCACCGCCCGCCTCCAGACGCAGGTAGGGCTCGGCGGAGAACATGCCCTCGTCTATGGACTTGGAGTGGCGGAGGCGCGGCCCCGGCGGCGCGGAGCCGCCCAGGCCGGCCTCCCCACCGTCCTCGTCTCCGGCGTCGGTGGATAAAAAGAGGGTGGAGCGCCTGCGGGCCTCGTTCTGCCAGCCCCCCTCCCTTCGGGCAGCTCCCACTAAGGCTGCCCCGAACTGGCTGGTGAAGTCCAAGGTGGCCGGGCCGCTTGGCGAGGGCGGAGCTGGCAGAGGCGATGACGGCGGCCCCGGGGAGGGGGCCGGAACCGGGGAGGCGGGAGAGGGGCCGGCGTCGGTCGGGGCCGGGGGCTCGGCCTCGGTGCTGCTGCCCTGGCTGCTGCGCCCGCTGCTGCTGGTGGACGGGGCTTTTATGATGATGGTGGGGATGGGGATGGAGTTCTTCTCAGCCGCCTGCTGCGGGGCGGCTGGCGAGGAGGGCGCAGGGGCTGGGCCCGCCCCGGGGCTGACCTTCTGAGGCTCGCCTTCCACTTTGGTCTGTTTGACCAGGGGGCCTTTGCGACCCCGACCTGAGCGAGCGGGTACGTACATGGCCGCGCTGGCCGCCCGGGGCGGGAGCTGAAAATAACGCAGGGCAGGCGCAGGGGTTGATCCCACGCCACCGCCGTGGTGAGAGGGGGAGGGCCCGGGGCCCCCGGGAGACGGACTTGGGCCGCCGCCCCGCCAGCCCCGAAGGCTGGGCTGGGGGCCTAGGGCCAGGCGGGGCGGTGGGTCGTCCGGGGAACCACCGGTCTCCATCTCCGGGGGGTGGGGAGGGTGGGCGTGGTGGTGGTGGGGTTGCGGGGGAGGGACGTGGTGGTGGTGATGGTGCGGCGGGTGATGGTGGGCTGGGGGAAGAACGCCTGGACCCCCGTGGTATAGACCTTTGTCCCGGCCGGAAGGCCGGGAATCAGGGAGGGTGGGCCCGTCAAAAGAGGCGGGAGAAGAGGAAGGCAGTGGGGCCCCGCTCCCTGGGTTGAAGGCCCCAGCCCGGGGGGAGGGAGTGAGTCGGCCAGAAGAGGAGGATGGGGCTGGCGGCGTGCTGTAAGGAGGCTCAGGCGGGGACGTGGTCGGAGGTGGGGGTATATCTTCAGAGCCCGGGACCGACAGACTTCGGCTGAACTTCATAGCTGGGGGCGTCAGATACGGCCTGTCGTCCTCAGCAGCCCCTGAATGGACGCGTGTGGAAGGGAGGAATCAGTCAGGATTGAGTCAGCCTGTGGGACCTCTCCCACAAGCCTCTCGAAGACCTCGATTATTAGAGGGAGTGGGCCCTAGCTGGGCAGTCCTTATCGTACTCCGACACTTTAGGGCTCTGTGAATTCTGCCCTGTGGGCTGCCCTCCATCCACTGGTGCAGATCACAACCTCTGCTGCCTCAGGGGTCACCTTGCTCAGTTGCGTTGGCCAAAATATGCCATCACTGGTGGCCAGCCCTTTGGTGATGGCTAGGCCACCGTGGATTTGCCCAGACTGGGCCTCGGATGGGCAGTCCAGCGGCTTAGCTCTGGATTAAGCCGAGAAGCATCACCCACTGACAGAGGAGCTCCAGGGTGGCCCTCTCTATGCCTTCCTTTCCTGCTCAGGAAAGGAGGGATAGAATCTAGGCAGGACTGAGGGAAAGTTTTGCAAACTCTAAACGCACCTGCCATAACTCAAAGGGCCTGAGGCAGAGCCAGGAGAGACCTGAATTCAGCTCTGAAATCTGCTGACCATGTGGCCCTAGACAAGTCACTCAGTGATTTAAACCACTCTCTGTCTTAGCTGTGCAGGCTGGTAGCCTAGTATTTGTAAAGAGAGGTCCCTCTCCTTATGGCCAGTCCCCAGCCTATTAGCAGTAGGCTATTTAACTGTCCTTTGGGGTGTAGCCTCCACCAAGAGACCTGTGGTCATTTGGCACCTCAGACAGAAGTGGAGTGTCTGGAAGCCCCCTGAGGACAAGGCCCCAGGAAAAGGCAGGAATTGCTGTCTACCTGCCTTTGGGTGCCCCTCTCAGGTCCTGGACGGACTTCTTTTATAACCTCGGCTACCTGCCCAGGAGTAGGGATAACTCCCAGTGAGAACATTGGCCCCTGCTTGTATGTCACCTTGGAGAAGGCACCTCAAGGTTAGGTCCCTGCCCAGGGTGTTGTGAGGTTGGCAAAGAGCTTCTGAAATATCTCATTTGACCCTCACAAGTGCCCTGGCAGGTCAGTGCTCCTATCATCCCCATGCTCCAAAGAACAGATGGAAAATGAAAGACTGCTAGTTCCAGCCAGCTAGTCTGACTTGGAAAGGCAGGGTATCCCATGTGGGATCCAGTGGTTGTCTGAGGCAGAATTCAAATTCAGCTCTTGCTGCCTCCAAGCCCACCAGCTCTCCAGCTGAGGAGCAACATTCCCCTCCCACACAGGTGCTTACCAAGCACTAGTGGATTGAGGGGGCAGCCTCCAGGAGAAGGTTTGTGCTTGTGAAAGGACCTGTCATCTTGGGTCATTTCCCGGGCCTAACACCTTCCTATCACATTTGAATTTTGACAAAACCCTTTCCTTCCAACACCCCACTGAGATAAGGGACAAAAAAGTGACTATTGCCATTTTACAGAAGGGCTAAATTTTTGCTTAGAACAGCAAAATGATGTTTCAAACTCACACAACAAGTCCAGACCCTGAATCTTGGGACAAGGGATGAAGAGAAGGCTCTCAGGATTGTAAGGATGCCGGTAAGGTCGTGTCAATCCCTCCACCAAGGTAGCCTGCCTAGGCCCATTCTCTAGCCCCATGTGGACTTACCAATAGACTTTTGTCGCAGCATGAGGCCTGGTCCAGTGGGTAGATAAGATGGCCGTTCATAACTAGGCTGGGAACGGTGGTGGGGATCAAAGCTGGACTGAGTAGGGCACAAGGGCAAGGAGAGAGAATAGGCAACAAGGAAGGAAGTTAGAGTCATGCTTCCCTCCCTCCAACACCCTCCCAACTTTCCCTTCCTTTCCCAAAGGGTCAGAAGAAAGGGAGATCAGATAGACTGAGAGAAACCACCAAGTTGTACAGATCTGGGTCCCCAGAAGTCAAAGGGAACAAGAACCTGCCCCCAATCTGTAGTGTTTAAAGAAACAACTGGTGTCTACAACTGGCTGCCAGGGCATCTCTGAATCACACATTTGGCTGTCAAATGTCTGAAATATTCCCAGGAGTGGGAGAGGAGGGTGATCAACCCAGACACCGGGGAGGTTTCAGCAAGGAGCCCAACAAACCAAAGAAGAGGCTCACGTCCCTATGGTGACCCAGGGGTCAGTCCCTGCACCTTTCCCAGCCTCACTTTCCTCATCAGTGAAATGGAGATAATGATCCTGGAGCTATTTATAAAGCACCTTGCAAACCTAAAAGTGCTATTCCACAGCCAATTACAGTTATTAGCTTATCTTTGTTTGGCACAGGGCCTGGGATTTCAAAGGCAGATCCTGGGGAGTTTCCTGGGGGCGCTCAGAAGCCAAAGCTCCCCCGGGTGACTCCCCAGAAATGCTCTAACCACCGCAACATGCTGAACCTGCCCCAGTACTCAGGCTTACACATGAGAGGCAGTCTAGCCTTCTGACCAGGGAACTGTCTTCTAGAATTCTGAGGCACACGTCACTTCAGAGTTCACTCTCAGTGCCCTATCTAAGACCAGAAGACGCAGAACCAGGTCTGACCTGTGTGGTTAAGGGAGTTCCCTCGTTGGGAGATCGCCACCCCAAGGAGATCACAGACCTGCCTCCCACCTTCCAAAGGGTCTGTGAATCCATCTCTCAACAGCCCTGGGAGGCAGAGATGGCAGAGAGAAGTGTGTCATCTTACAGAGGAGGAAATTGAAGCCCAGAGAGACTGAGTGAGTTGCTCAGGATTAAATGGATAGTAAGGGTCAAGATGGATTCACACTCAATTCCCCAAAGTCCATTCTGCCACCTTGAGGAAGGGGAGAGATGATTGCCTCAAGGTCTTCCCTGGAAACTGGTAACTTGGGAACAAGGAGCATCATGAATCAAAGATTCTGAGCTGGAAGGAACATCTGAAGCCCAGTCTGACCCCTCATTTTACAGATGGGGAAACTAAGGCCAAAGGAATCTGCCCAAGGTCACATGGCAGTAAGGGGCAAGGGCAGGATTTGAACCCATATCCTTTGACTCAAAATCCAGTGTCCTTTCCTCAAACTAAGCAATCAGTCTTGTAACTCCTTAGGACAGAATATTAATATAAGTTAGGGAATGCCAAGGTTTCCATCAATTGTTCACTTAGTCAAATGTATTCACTGAATTGTTTGTCTTTGTTCCAAGGAAAGGTTTCACATGGGTAAAGTCAGGTGGGGAGAAGAAAGGGAGAAAAGCATCCAAGCATTATTTGGTAAAGGCAAAAAGGCATCAATGAAAGAGAAACAGAAGGACTGGCTCATACCACTCATTCCCTTTCTTGGAAAGGGTCACTGAACTGGTGGTATTCTTGTGGAAAAGATGGAAGGAAGTGGGTTAGAATTCAGGGCTCCTTAAACTTTTTCCACTCGAGACCCCTTCAGTGCTTCTTAAACAGTGAGTCAACCCCCATATGTGGTTAAGAGCTACAGTTTAAGGTAGATGATTGTGTAATTAAATAGATTCAATCTTGGCTGAATGGCGAGTCTTCAAGAGCAGTCATTGAAGGTGTGGTGTCAGTTTGGACCAGAATTTCTAGTAGAGTCCTCCAGGGATCTGTGCTTGACCTGGTGCTGTTTAATATTTTCACCAAAGCCTTGGTTAGATAGTATCCTTCTCAAATCTTCACATGACACCAAAGTGCATGTGAGAGCCAGCATCTTGGCTAAAAAGATCTAAAGAGGTCTTAATGGGCTAGAAGGAAGGGCTGAATCCAAGAAAGTCTCATCCAATGGGGAGAAATGCAAAGGAATACATTTTCATTCCAAAATCAGCTGTCTATGTTGAAGATGGAGGAGACCTGACTAGACAATGGGAGACTTTCATAGGTTCTAAGTTCAATATATAACAGCTAAAAAAGCCCGGGGCCATGGAGGCTGATTAGAGGAGCCCAGAGATACTGTTACCTGATCAGTCTCTTGGAAGCCTTTTGCTCAGTGCTGGGTACCCCAGGTTAGAAAGGGCATAGATGCTGTGGGGGATGTCCAGAATGGTGGAGGGCTACGTGGATTATTGGAAGGAAGTGAGGATACTTAGGTTGGAGAAGACATAAGGTGGGGGAGGGTAATGTGATCGCTGTCTTCAGTCATTGGAAGAAGGCTTTGATGGGTTCTCTTTAGTCCAAGAGGGCAGAACAAGGAGCATAGGTGGAAGTGGGAGAAGACAATTTAGGCAGGACATCAGGAAGAATTTTCTAATGAAGTGGGCTGTCCCAGAAGGGAAAGGGCTGCCTTGGGAATATTGGGTCGCCCCCTCACTGGAAGGTGTTCAGGAGAGGCTGAAGGACCATTATTGACAATATGGTAGAGGGGTGCTTCAGAATGGATTAGATGGCCTCAGGGGTCCCTTAGAATTTTGGGATTCTGTAGATTTTGGCAAGTGCTTTCTGCTTTCAGCCCCTGTCTCTAAAAATGGGGCCAACACTCCGCACATTGCCTATTTCACTGGGCTGTTGTAAGAAGAGGCCTTTGTTAGCAGTAAAGCAGTATAGATAGCAAAATGGGAGCTATTATTTAAGTCATTAGAGAATGACTGAGGTGACAGGAAGAACACACTGTTCTCCCTCATGACCAAGACCAGACAGAGCTTTCTCTCACAGATTGTGGCAATAGTAGAAACACTTTAAAACCAAACAATTGGAGAGCCTCCAGACTATTACAATGACTTTCTATCAGATCTCTTCACCTCCAGTCTTCTCTCTCCCATCTATCCTTCACCCCTCTGATGGTGTCTAGTCTTTATCTCTAGACCCTTCTCCCTCCCCATCTCAATGGCTTGGGCAAGTCTCAGCATCAGAGAATCTCAGAGTTGGATAAGATCTTCTTGACCAACACATATACCTAAAGGAATCTCCACCACCTCATCTTCTACTTGCAAGCCTCCAATGGGGAACTGGCTCTTCATATTCTTGGGTGACTCCATTGCTTACAACATTTTTTTTACCATCTTGCCCAAATTTTCTCCTTGGCATCTCCCCCCTTTCTCCTAGTTATGCCCTTTGGTGTTGGAAGCGCAAGTCTAATCTCCTTTCACATTGTGACTTTTGGAGTGCTTGAAGATGCCTCTTGTGTTTCTTCCTGAGAACTCATCCTTCAACTGATCCTCACATGGCATGGACTTGAGGCCCTCTGTCATCCCAGGTGCCTTCCTTGGGCACTCACCAATTATCAACCACTTATCAATCCCTGTTATTAACCATATTATCAAACTCCTGTCTAACTATGTCTTTCTCTAACTTGTGCTTGTGAAGTGGACTTTTTCAACCCAAATACAATGATCTGAATTGAACCCCACTGAATTCTATTTGTCAGAGTCAGCCTCTGGGCTAAGAAAGTCTTTTGGGATCATGCCTGGCTTTCAATGTGTTGGTTACTCCTCTTAGCTTGGGGCCATCCATTTATTTTGTTCTCTAGGTCTCAGTTTCCCCACTTGTATAAAGTGAGAGGATTGGATTAGTTTTCCATTCTAGCACTAAATCTGATCATACCCTTCAGCTCTATTCCTCCAGAAAGTCAAATATGATCAAGGTATTTTCTTCACAAGTTGTGGGATTTTTTCAGTCACTGATGACACTGAATCCCATAGAATGCGGAGTTGGATGAGACCTTCAAGATCATGCTAAGTCCAGGACCAATATGGAGTTGGCCAGAAAGTAAACAATTGAGGAAGGGCAGCTGCTTGGGACCAGAGTAGTCACCAGGACATTGAGCAGGTTAGAACTGTGGATACATCACCCTTTTGGGTGGTCTTACCCTAGGGACTGAAAACTTGGTGCTATAAAAATATTTTGAGAACTGTATTTCAATGTAGTTGGTTTTCTTTGCAAGCCTATGTGTCTTCTTTTCTGAGAAGGGAGTCACAGTCTGACTGCCCATAGGGTTCTAAGACACAGAAACGTTTAGAAACCCCTGTTCTAGTGAGACTAGGGAGAGAGCAACAAAGAGAGGGTGGTCCCATTGACCCACTTCCACCTCCACTTAAGAAGCCATGGGACACATGGAGCCAGAAGCCTGCCACCTGAACTGGAGTTAAGCATCCTGGAGGCTCAGAGGTGGGCACGTGGATGATGGTTTAGTGCTTACAAAGCCCTTTATACTCCTGATTTCCTTGAAACTTCACAAAAACCCTAGATAATGCAAGTACTTTCATGCACATTTTATAAGGGGAAAACTGAGGTTCAGAGATGTCAAGTGGGTTACCTAAGGTCACACAGCTACTACATGCTCAAAGCTGGACTTAAGTTCTGGGTCCTCAAATTCTGTGACTGGGCTTTCTAAGGCTTTATGTCACCTCCCAGCTCCAACAAGCAAGATGCCATCTTGCCTGATGTCCCCCTTGTGAGCTGGGATAATGAACTGAGCTGCTCCCCAGCCAAACCCTGCCATGTTCAATTGCCCCCAGCAGCCATAGCAGGGAGGCCATTCCTTCATAGGGGGAAGCTGGAAAGACAAGAAAAAGAATAGGGGACAGGAGCCTCAGCTACAGAGTTGGCATCAGCAATTGCCTGGCTCCCTGCCCTCTCATAGCTGTATCCACCAGCCACAAAGATCCCCTGGGGCTCCCATCTCCCCAAACACTTAGACTAGTTGGAGAGCCTTCTGCTTGGCATGGTCGCAGCAACTCACAGTTATTGCATGTTACGCCTTACAAAGTACCCTCCCCTAAACCATGCTGGGACATGGGAAGGAGACTTCCTTGCCTATTTTATAGATGGGAAACTGAGGCTCCCAGATGTCAAAGGACTTACTCACACTTTAGTAAGTGTCAGCTCTAGGACTGGAACCCAGGTCCACTTCCTCCAGTTTCATTGTCTTTCTATAACAGTATGCTGCATCTCACTCTGCAGCAAGCTCACCACTCTCATGGCTGAGGCCGCACATTGGTTACTCTGAGTAGGCATGGATTCTGCCCTCTGTTTGCCGAGACCTCTGCTGAGATCTTTTTATGTGCCTCTACACCTTCACCTGGTTGGGATTTATGAGCCCGCTGTCTTGGATTTGGGGCCTCCTGAATCCATGGGACTTATCAGTTCTTCTCTACCTTGGAAGCCCTTCCTCCCAGAGGACATGGTTGGGAGGGGCTTCAGAAGTCTTCTTACTGAACCTTTTACCTGAAAGGGAGTGCCCATTACCACAGTCCCAGTGAGTAATTGTCCTGCCTTAATTCACTGGAACTACAATGACTGAGAACTCACTACCTTCAAAGACAATCGATTCCGCTTCAAGAAAACTTCTTTCGATTGTGACTTTCCCTCTCCTGACAATTCTTCAGTAATTCACTGCAGCCTTGGTAAATAAAATTAAATTAAATACAAATGCCTCAGAGTCTTCGGTTTCAATCAACCTCTTTAGTCTGCCCCCTTCTCCCTGTCTGATCTGGTCAAACTGGATGACTGGTTGCCCCTAAAGCTCATCCTGCCTTCTTCCACTTCTATGTCCTTGCCCATGCCATCTGCCAGTTCCTGGTATGCTCTCTTCATGGGATCACAGACCTAGAACTCCAAGGGTCTTCAGAAGAGATGAGGAAACTAAGACCCAGGGAGGCAAAAAGACTTAGTCAACATCATGAGTATCTGAGACTGGATGGGAACTTGGGTCTTCTGCTCCAGCTAGGGCTCCCCATTTACCATACCGCTTCATCATCATGCATTCTGCCCCTTCTTTCAAGGTCCCACTCAGATCTTCTGCCTTCAGGAAGCTGCTGTACCACTTGCCCTATCTGAGTGACTTCATCCTGAGAATATGGTTAGAGACCTTGTCTGCACCCTTCCCAGTGTGTTTCCACTCTCCCATGTGTCTCATTCTACTTGTAATACTGTTATTTGTACACATACCTAGAGATACATTTGTATACACATCTGGAGATATGTATACATTTGTACATGTCTCTCAACATGTAGACATGTATATACTAACTAGATATTAATGCATTTGTATATGTACTTAGGTATGTATACATTTCTATACACATACCCCCATTAGGCTGTTGTTTTTTCCAGTAGAATATAAACTCCTTGAGATTAGGGACTATATCATGTTTCCTCTTTGAATTCATTCATCCCTTCATTCAACATTCAGTATATATTAAGAGTTGACAAAGACTGGAGCTGATGAGGATAGAGGGTGGAGACAGGATAGCTTTTCTTTCATTATCTGCAGGATTGTTGGGAATAGGAAGGATTTGTTTGGCCCTAGAGGGAAGAACCAGGTGCCTAGAGGGAGGCCACAAAGAGGCCCATCCAGGCGGGGTGTCTGGAAGAACTTGCTGACAGTGAGAGCTACCCTGGATGTCCCTTGCTGAAGTACTCCCTGCCGTGGCTGCAGGACCTCTCCTGGAGAAGGGACTGTTTGGGGGGCGAGGGTTGGTTTCAATGCCTCTGAGGTCCCTCTGACTCTGAGATCCTGTGATTCTGGGAAGCTGTACCAGACTCTCAACAACTACAGAGCCAAGAGCAGGGTTTCTGCCCTTAAGGATGTGTCTTCTCTATTACTTTGTGAACCTGAGAGCAGATAACATCTTACATTTTCTGTTTGTTCCCCAGGTTGGTGCTTCATAAAAGTTTTATTTATTCATTCAAGGAGCTTACATTCTACTTGGGGGAGGGGAAGAACACTATGATCCCTGAGAAGTAAAAACAAAATAAATGCAGGGTTATTTCAGAGAGGTGAGATCCTGAATGGTGGGGGAAGCAAGAAAGGCTTTTTGAAGGAGGTGGTGCTTGAGCTGAGTCTGAGTCTGGAAGGGACCTAGAGCTTCTAAGAGGCAGAGGTGAAGAGGGGGAGCATTCCAGGCATAGGGCACATCCCAGGCAAAGGACTGAAGGTAGGATGGTATATCATATAAAGTAAAAGCATCCCTAGTTCAACACAGAACCTTAAAGGGGGGTGCATTTAACAAATAGTGATACAATTGAATTATGATGAGCAGAAGCCTTCCCCCTGTTCCTATTCTGCATTGTTCCTAATCCTGCCAGATAGGATCCTCTGCATCCCAGTCCAAATGACAGAAATTATAGATGGTTCCTAGAGGTTCTTTCTCCTCTGGGTCTGCCTGGATTTGATTACAAGTCTGCCTCACTTGAGAACACTGACCTTGGCCTTGAACCTTCCCTTCTCAGAGCCTCAGTTTCTCATCTGTGAAAGACTTGATGGTCTTTAAGGACCCTTTCAGTTATGACAGTAAATGATTCTATAGGATAGTGTGATAGCAGGGATCTGATCCCCTTCAAAGGAAGAGATTTTGGAATGGTAGTAGAACAAGGAGAAAAATCTTTTGGGGAAGTGGGGAAGGAAAGGCTCTACTGGAGTACCAAAACCTCCCCAAAGAACATTAAAAAGACAGAAAGGAAAAAGAAGACATTAGAGGGAAAAGTAGGCAAGAGATGACCCAAAAGTAGATCTGAGGAGCTGGGGAGGAGAACAGGGGGTATGGACTTACCGATCCCTGAGACAAAAGTCAGGGAGGACTGGGGGGCTGGTGAGAGGGGGCAGGAGGGGCCAGGTGGGGTCCCTACCCCCACTGCCAGGGGTCTCGAAGGAGGCCCAGAGAGGGGAGAGTTGACGTCAGAGCCTGAGAGAGACAATGGAGATGAGATTATGGGGGGTGAGGTACACTGGTGAAATAGGGGGGGACCTTGTGAAAAAGGGAATGAGAATAGGAGCACAGTCCAATCTGGACACAATTCAAGGTGGAGGGAGATAGAAGGAGATAAGTGAAACTGGCAAGCAGACAAATGAGGGTGTATAAGGAGGAGCAGATAGATTGAGGAGGGCACTGGTGATAGCTGAGACAGATTGAGAGGGGAATATATGGTCAGGACAGAGCTCCTAAGGAAGGAAGAAGAGGGGATTGAAGAGAGGTAAACTGAGGCAAGGATATACAAATTGATAAGGAGATAAGACTTGGGGTAGGGGTAGCCTGTCTGCACAGAGGTTGAAGGGTGGGATTGAGGAGAGACAGACCAAATGGCAAGACAGACTGGAAGAGGGAACAGACAGATTGAAGGGGAGGGAAATCGTCTAGTTTGTACAGAACTCAATGTGGAAGAAGGATGGAATGAAAAAAAAGACACCAGCGGAGGAAGACAGATTGAGAGTAGGGAGGAGATATATCAACTGAGGGAAGGACAGAAAGATAGCTTCAAGGCAGACAAATCCACAGATAGATGGGAAAATCTCTCTGTCTCTGTCTCTCTCCCCTCCCTCTCTTAGAGAGGCAAGGGAAAAGAGGAACAATGAAGAGGAGACCCTAACAAAATAGGAAAGAGTCAGACAGACTTAGGGAAACAAGCTGAGGAAGGACAGATTAATGAATAACTGCCTAAGATGACTACATCTGAAATAGGATTTTGATTTTTGGACTATGGCTATAAGACAATCAGGACACTGTCGGACAAACCAGGAAGACTCACATCAACTGATGCAGATTGAAGTGAGCAGAACCAGGAATGTACACAGTAACAGCAACATTGTAACAAAGATCAACTGTGGATGACTTAGCTATTCTCAGCAACATTGTAACAAAGATCAACTGTGAATGACTTAGCTATTCTCAGCAACACAATGATCCAATCCAGCTCTGAAGGACTTATGATGAAAAATGCTGTCCACCTCCAGAGAACGAACTGATGGGTCGGAATGCAGATTGAAGCAAACTTTTTGACTTTATTTTTCTTGTGTTTTTTTGTCTGTGTTTTCTTTTGCAACACAGCTAATATGGAAATATGTTTTGCATGAATAACTTGCCTTCTCAAGGAGGGGAGAAAGAGAGAGGGGAAGAGAAAATGGAACTCAAATTTTAAAAAATGAATAATAAAAATTGTTTTTATATATAATTGGGAAAAATTATATATAATACATATATATACATGTGTGTGTGTGTGTATATATATATATATATGTATATGTATATATGAAATTACAGACTCTCAGCCAGGAATGGAATGTACATGACAAAAACTGCTGAGAATATGTTTCCTTGCTGTCTTACAAATCTTATCCAAAGGGCTTTAAGTTAAAAAGGATAGGGAAAGGAGGAAACTTCCTACATATATCAACCAAATTAGACATCATAGACAGTAGCTACAATGAAGAAGAAAGAAGGGGAATAGTAGTTGAGACACCCAGAAATTTGCAGGAAACACAATCCAAGAAAAGAGATAGTAGGAAAGCCCACCTCAAATATTTATACAGCAATATTCAAGGTTTAGGCAACAAACAAGATGAACTGGAGGTCTTAATGCAAGGAGGTATATATGACCTATGTATCACTGAGAATGGGAAGAGATACAAAACTGGAATTTATCTTTAATTGTCTATAATTTATTTAAAAGAAAGAGGATAAGCAAAGAGGGTGGTAAGGAGGCATAGCATTGTATACTAAGAAGATAAACGAGTTTAGAAATACAGGACTGCAAGTATGATGGGGAACATTGAGTCAAAAGTCATCGGATGGAGAAATAAGTAATTTTTCATGGAGTACACTATAGACCACCTGGACAGAAAGAAAAAATAGATGATGAGCATCTGCTGAGTAAATGCTAGCCAAAAGCAAAATAATTAGTCATTTCTTCATTTTGTAATAATATCATTCATCAAAATGTAGTGAAACCAACAAGCTAAGTTCTTTTCTAGATATGATTCTCTCTAAGAAGCAAGGAATCGGTTGCTGAGGCAGATGATAGGCACTTTAGAGCAGAAGTATCAAACAGGCAATTTGGGAACATAGCACTCCCCAGTGCCACCCAACCAGATTAAAATGGCATGGGGAATTATTGAACAAAATAAATTAAAAATATACTAGAATGTAGGTAGTGTTGGTACGTGGTTTTCTAAGTCAGCATGCAGCCCACAGGGATCCTAAGTGGTCCCCTTCTACATCTGAGTTTGACACCACTGATCTAGAGCTTTTTTTTGATAGAAAAGAAAGTCAGGCTTCGTTTGAGATATACCCTATGTGTTGGAAGAGAAGAATTTTAAAAGTTCAGAGGAAAGACACTGACTAAAATTCTACAGAGGAAGTCAGTTCAGGAAGGATGGGAGATACTCAGAATACAATCCTAAAGAAATAATAAGAAGCAATTTGGATGAGGAAGAAAAATGGGATTTGTCCAAAGAGACAAATATGGTCGCAGAGGGAATTCACCAAGTAACTTAGACATGTGAACAAGATGGAAGTAAGGGTATGTAAGTAAGGGTATATAATTAAGGATGAACATAAAGGCATAGCAAGGGTCTATTCCCCAATTGATAAATGGTCAAAGGATATAAACAGGCAATTTTCAAAAGAAGAAATCAAAGCTATCTATAGTCACATGATAAACGCACTTTAACCATATTATCTCATTTTATCCTTATCACAACCACGAGCAGTAGGTGCTATTATTCCCACTTAACAGATGAGGGAACTGAGGCAGGGGTTATATGACTTGGCCAGGGTCACATAGCTAGCAAATAATTTGTGGCCAGGTTTCAACTCATGTCTTTCTGGTTCCAAGTTCAGAGCTCTGTCCCCCATGACCCCTGCCTTGGTCAGATCTCAGCTGGAGTATTGTGTTCAGTCAAAGTGGAGTGTCTTTCTGAGAGCATAATGAGGAAGGGTCTTGACTCCCTATCTGTGGTGATCAGCTAGAGCAAGTGGGGAGGTTTAACTTGGAGAAGATTTAGGATGGACATGACAGATGTCTTGAAATATGTGGAAGGCTTTGATGCAGGAGACTGAGAAGACCTGTTCTGTTTGGTGCCAGAAGAAGAACCAGGAGATCAAAGATACAAGAAGGGAAGTGGACGCTTGAAATGAAAACTGTCCCAAAGTGAACTGCTTGGGAGATGTTGGAGATCTAGAGCCAAAGGCTGGGGGTTGGGGGGGGGGGGCCGAGTCTTCTTCTGACATTGGAAGGTCCTGACCTTCCAATAGGACCCTCTAATCCTAAAAGTCTATGACCCTGTGACAGAAGGAATAACCCACAGGTGACAGAAAGATAGACCAAAAGGACTGACAGACTGAAGGGGGAGCAAAAGATGGAGAGGGAGAGACAGAGTGAGCCAGGGGGACAGACTGAGGAGGGAGGGGGACAGACTAACTGGGGGAGGGGGACACACTGATGGGGAGGGGGACAGACTGGGGGAGGAGACAGAGTAAAGGAGGGAGAGGGACGAGGCTGGGGAAATAGTAAGGAAAGAATCATTTCCCGCCTCGAGGCCTCCAGCCAATCAGGATGCGCCCGTGTTGGTGACGTCACTAGCTGTCGGGCGATTTTTTTTCGAGGAGAAAGGGCCGCCTGCACGGGTCCTCGCGCGCCACCTGGCGGCTCCCGCAGGCTCAGAGGCCTAAGGATCGTTCATGACGCATGCGTAGAAGGAAGGGAAGGCGTGAGCTCTACGCCGCGGTAAAAAAGCGGGAAAGCGATGGAGGAGAGTTGCGGGGCGAGGGCGTCTGGGGCAGGGTCCGAGAGAGGCCGAGAGGCC
Source organism: Potorous gilbertii (assembly GCA_028658325.1). NCBI lineage: Eukaryota > Metazoa > Chordata > Mammalia > Diprotodontia > Potoroidae > Potorous > Potorous gilbertii. The sequence continues at coordinate 3,615,802 of CM053771.1, read as the reverse complement.
TGGACCCAGACCAGAAGCAGAGACACGGGCGAAGCCCGAGAGAGGGACCGAGATGAGGGAGGGGTCACCCCGGCCCTCTGAGGAAGAGCGGCCGTGGGGCACGATCTGCCCCCGCCCCTCGAAGGAGCTTCCCCCTCACGACAACGGGGGGCGGAGGGAGGGGCTCCAGGCTCCCACTCACGAAATCCCCCCAGCATCTCTCGGATCGACCTCTTTCTTTCCACTTGACCCCCCCCCACTATTGCCACAGCTGGGGGGTCCTCCGTCCCCGGCCCCCCCTCACTTAACGCCCGCGGCTCTTCCCTTGGCTCCCTGCTCGCCCTCCGCCCCCTTCGTGGCCCCCCAACCCCATCGTCCCGACTCCCGGGGTTTCTGCGGGCGGGGCTTTAACTCCCTCAACCTGCCAGACCTGCCCTGCTCCTGCCTGCTCCTCAGTGACGTCACCCGGCGCCCCTCCCCCTGCGCAGGCCTTGCGGTGGTCAATCGATCTGTCTCTGCGTCTCTGTCTCTTAACCGGCTCCTCCCTCCCTGTCGCCTTCAAACCTCACGGAGTTGCAAGAGCTTGTGTAGACCCGGCCAGGGGGCACGAGGTGGCGATGCTGGGCCTGAGTTCTGGGGTCCTGAGTTCTAATGTGACCTCGGTCCTCCCACCCGGTTGTCTCAGTTTCCTCCTCTGAAAAATGAGCCGGAGGAGGCCAAGGCCACCCCAGCTGGGGTCACCAGGTCAGACTGGGCGCAGACAGTGGACAGCCAAAGAACCGGCCCCGGCCCCGCACCAAGGCCACGCACCATGGCCGCGCACGGAGGCCTCGCATCCTGGTTCCGCACCCTGGCCCGGCACCAAGACCGTGCACCAAGGCGTTGCACCAAGGCTCCGCACTCTGGCCCCGCACCAAGGCCGCGCACCCTGGCCCTGCCCCTTGGCCCGGCACCAAGGCCAGCACCAAGGCCGTGCACCCTGGCCCCGCACCATGGCCGCGCACCGACTGCGCATCCTGGTTCCGCACCCTGGCCCAGCACCAAGACAGTGCACCAAGGCGTTGCACCAAGGCTCCGCACTCTGGCCCCGCACCAAGGCCGCGCACCCTGGCCCCGCACCATGGCCGCGCACCGACCGCGCATCCTGGTTCCGCACCCTGGCCCAGCACCAAGACCGTGCACCGAGGCGTTGCACCAAGGCCATCACCAAGGCCGCGCACCCTGGCCCCGCACCTTGGCTCCGCACTCTGGCCCCGCACCAAGGCCACGTACCCCCGACCCGACCCGCAGCACCGTCCCCATCTTGGCTCCCCGCTCACTCTGACTTCCTCTACTCTCAGGCCGGGTTCTCAGCTCATTGCTGGGCTCCAAGTGTTCAATGACTTTTCAAGGGCCGCCTGTCCGGCTCCCGCTGCACTTCCCTGCCCCCCTCCCCGCCCCGTTCTCTTCCCCGTCTAACCCCCTCGGGCTTCCTTATTGGTCTATCGTCCATCCCGCAGCTGCCCGGCCTGGTCCTGGGCCTCCTTCTCTCTCCCACAGGCTCGGTGATCACTCCCTGGCGGGACTCCCGCATCTCTCTACGCAGCCCTCGGTTTAGTGGCATCGACAGTAGCTACTGGACATTTCAACCTGGACAAGGCACCAGCCTACACTGGAGAGAGCGAGCTCCCCACCCAAGGCCTAAGCCCTTCCTGTCCGCATGTATATGCACACGTGTGTGCAATACACACATCATCCTAATGAAGTCATGTAATTGCAGGGCGCGAACCTAGGCTTGACTTTCTCCAAATGTCAGTGCATGTATACACAGACATGTGCACTAACACACATTCTATCCTGATGAAATCCTGACATCCCAGATTCGGTACCTATTCCTGATCCTCTCCTACATATGTATATACACACATATGCACTTAAGCACAATTTTTGAATAATGAAATCACAGACTCAGTACTAGAACTCACAGTATAATTCAAACTAATAGTCATCAAAACAACCTGGGCCTGGCTAAGAAATAGAGGGTGGATCAGAGGAATAGATGAGGGACACAAGTCATTTAGTGTTTGGTAAACCCAAAGATCCAAGATTTGGGTGCAAGAACTAAGTGCTTGACAAAAACTTCTGGGAAAACTAGAAAGCAGTCTGGCAGAAACTAAACAGAGACCAGCATCTCACACCATAAGCCCAGATATGGTCAAAATGTGTACGTCATCTAGACACAAAGGGTGATATCACATGTAAATTAAGGGAGCATGGAAAATGTAAGCTGTCAGGTCTATGGATAAGGGAAGAGTTTATGACCAAAAAGAGACAGGGTCATAGGAATTAAAATGGATGATTTTGATTCTATGAAATTAAAAAACATTTGCACAACAAAACCAAGGCAACCCAAATTGGAAGGCAGAAATCAGTGGGGGAAATTTACAGTAAATTTGTCTGATAAAGACCTTATTTCTCAAATATAGAGGAAACTGAACCAAAGTTATAAAGTGATCAAAGGATGTAAACAAGTAATGTTCAGAGGAAGAAATCCAGGTTCACAAAAATCACTTAAAAATGCTCTAAATCACTAATAACCAGAGAAATGCTCATTGAAACAACTCTGAGACACCACCTCCCTCCTATCAGATTGGCAAATATGACTGAAAAGGAAAATGACTGGAACACTAATGCACTGCTGGTCGAGTTGTGAAATGGTTCAACCTTTCTGGAAAACGATTTGGAGTTATGCCCAATGGGCTATAAAACTGGGCATACCCTTTGACCCAACAATACCTCTACTAGTTCTGTATCCCAAAGAGACTAAAGAAAACGGAAAAGAACCCATATATAAAAAAATACTACAGTAGCTCTCTTAGGAGGGATAAAGAATCGGAAATCAAGGGGATGCCCATCCACTGGGGAAGGCCAAACAAGTTGTGGCATAGGATTGCTGTAAGAAATGAAGAAGGGGATAGGTTCAGAGAAACTTAAGAAGCCCATTTGCACATGAATGGATGCAGAGTGAAGTGGGCAGAACTAGGAGAACTCTGTACACAGTAACAGGAATATTGTAATGATGATCAACTGTGAAAGAATTAGCTACTCCAATTAAGACAATGATCTAAGACAATTCCAAAGGGTCCACGATGAAAAATGCTGTCCACCTCCAGAGAGAGAACTGAGAGTCTCAGTGCAGATTAAAGCAGTTCTTTCACTTTACTTTTCTTGCCTTTTTTTTTTTTTTGGCAATATAGATAACACAGAAATGTGTTTTGTATGATTTCACATATATAATGGGCATCACAGTGCTTGCCTTCTCAATATGTGGGGACATAGCTGGAGAGAGTTTAGAACTCAAAATTTAAAACAATGAATATTAAAAATTAAAGTATATTTTGAAAACGAATTACAAAATATCTGAGCAACACAGGCTGGTAAACTCAGAAGTGAGTGGAGAGGGCAGAGGGAGACAGAGCCAGCCAGATAAGGGATGGATGCCAGAGTCATCCCAGAGGTAGTATGGCACAGTGGAAAGAACCATAGACGGGATTCAAAAGAGATGGTTTCAAATTCTATCTCTGCCACTAACTTGACCGAATGGCTTCCAGTAGGTCACTTCGCTATCCTAAGCCTCAGTTTCCTTACTCTTTACAATGAGAGAGTTGGAACATGGAAAATTACTCAAAGAAAACCAAACTCTGAGGAACTGGAAAGCCAATGATGGCCTTGGAGAACAGATAAGGAAGCATCTCTGCTATATCACATTCTGCCCTACTAGTACCCTGGGGGTCAGGGTACTAGTAGGGCAGAATGTGATATACTTTGGCTGATGTGGCTGCCATGCTTTTGCTTAATCTTTTTTCTTATTGCAAGGAAGGGTTAGGGTTAGAGTTAATGGGAGAGTGGGAGAGGGTTTTTTCCCTCTAAATGACTGGGTTGTAAAGATAACTGGAGACTGAGTGGGGTTTTTTTTTTTTTTGAGGAACAACCAGGAGGCCAGTGTCACTGAATTTGAGTAGGGTCGGGGGCGGGGGGGATGGTTGTTGTGTTTGTCCTTCATTTTCGAAGAAGAGCATGACATCAGAGAAATGATGACATGACTTGCACTTGACTTTGTTTTGAGTGAGGGAGGGCTGTACAAGGTCACCAGTCTCATTTTCTCCTCCTGAGCCATCTGGATCCAGTAACCAGATATTCATCAGGATGACTGGAGATGGCTCAGGATGCAATGGGAGACTTTGGCCTTTTAAGGCTAAGGCCTTTTCAGGTACTCACTTAGAGGGAGTTAACACCCATTCAATGAATAGATCTCTTTAAAAAGTAGTCAGGGAATGGCTCCTTTAATGAGCAAAAGAAAAAATAATTAAATCAAGCTGGAAGGGAAAGGGAAACAGTTACTACTGATAATCACTCTAAGACAGGAAGGTCCAGAGAACAGTCATTAAGTGGAACTTGGGTGGGACCTATTACTGTCCAATCTATGGGGCTTCAGAGTGCACTGAGTTTAATATTTAAGGAAAGAAAAAGAGAGAAAGAGAGAAGAAAGAAAGAGAGAGAGAGAAAGAAGGAAAGAATGAAAGAAGAGAAACAAAGAGAGAGACATCTAGCCAGTAAACCCCAAGTTAACTGGGCAGCCTCTGGCCATCCAAATTTACCTTCCTTTGGAGGGGAGAAAGAAGGCGTAAGGGAGACAGAAGGAATAGGATGAGTTGAGTTACCCAGTTAGCTGAGTCCCCACTCAGGCAGCTCAGTCTATTCACTGGTTGTATTCATCCTTCGTTTCCAAAGAAGACCATGACATCAGAGAAATGATGATATGACTTGCACTTGACTTTGCTTTGAGTGAGGGAGGGCTGTGCAAGCTCACCAGTCTCACTTTCTCCTCCTGAGCCATCTAAATCCAGTCACCAGATAGTCATCAGGACGACTGGAGACAGACCCGTGCAGGCGGATAAGGTATAAGGAGACTGGAAAGGTATTGCTGGGGTCCGTTATGAAGGGCTTTGAACACCAAACAGGGGATTTTATATTTGGTCCTGGAGGCGACAGAAAGCCACCAGACTTTATTGAGTCAGAAGGTGACATGGTCAGATCTGTGCTTTAGGAAGATCACTTTGACAACTGAATGGAGGATAAACTGGAGTGGAGAGAGGCTTGAGGCAAGAAGGCCAACCAGTAGGTTCTTGCAAAAGTCCAGACATGAATTGCTGAGATCCTGTACCAGTTTGGTGGAGGTGTTGGAAAAGAAAAGAGTGTGTACAATAAATGTTACAAAGGGAGAATTGACAGGCCTTGAAAACAAATTGAATATGGGGGCTGAAATGGTGGGCAGTCAAGGATGACACTTGGTTTGCAAACCTGTGTGACTGGGAGGTGGTGGTACTTCAACAGTAATAGAGAAGTTAGGATGGAGGAGGGTTTGGGGAAAAGATAAGGAATTCTGTTTTGAACATGTTGAGTTTGAGATGTTTATAAGATGTCCAGCTGGTGATGTCCAATAGGCAGTTGGAGATGCTAGACTAGATAAGTAGATCTGAGAATCACCAGTATAAAAATGGTTAGTAAGTACATGGAAGCTGGAGAGATCACCAAGTGAAGTAGAAATGAGGGAGAAGAGCAGAGGTCCCAGGACAGAGTCCTAGGGGACAGCTGTGATGAGAGGGCATGATCTGGAAGAAGATCCAACTAAGGAAACAGAGAAAGAGCAGACAGAGTGGGAGGAGGAAAACCAGGAGAATACATGGAGTCCTAAAAACCTAGAGAGGAGAGGATCAAGGAGGAGAGAGTGAACAAGTGTCAAAGGCTGCAAAATTTGAGGAGAATGAGGACTGAAAAAGACCATTGGATTTGGCAGTTAAGAGATAATTAGTAACTTCAGAGAGCAGTTTTATTTAAATCAGAAAAAGTGATCCAAGGCTAAAGCTTAGCAGGGACAGAACATGGAGAGTTAAGACGCGAAAAGAAAGGGATTGGAGACACCCATCATAGATGGCCATCTCAAGGAATTTAGCTACAAAAGGGAGGAGATGGGGAAGTATAGTTAGTGAGGAAGGATGGAGCAAGTAGGATTTTTGAGGATGGAGGAAACATAGGTATGTTTACAGGCACTAGAGAAGGAATTGGTAGACAAGGAAACATGAAGAGGGATGAGAGTGGAGATGATGGGGCAGGGGGCAGTCTGCTGGAGTAGATGAGATGGAACAGGATGCCTTGTGTATGTAGAAGGGTTTGCCTTGGCAAGGAAAAAGATCACCTCATCACATGAAACAAGGGTGAAGGAGGTGATAGTGGAGGAAGGCATATTGATGGAGGAAGAGGAGGAAAGGAGAAAGAACTCAGTGAATAGTCTCAATTTTTTTCTGTAAAATATGAGGCAAGATTCTCACCTGGAAGGGTGGGGGGAATGAGAGTGATAGGAGGTTTGAGGAAGGATGAAAATGTTTGAAGGAGCTGCTGTAGATAATAGGAGAGTGAAGTAATAAGGCAGGTTTAGCAAGATTGCCTAGCAGCAGTAAGGGCCCAGTTAAGGTTGTGTAACCTAAATGTGAAGTGAGTCCCATCAGGATGGTGATGATCAGCTGTGAGCTAATCCAACCATTCTGGAGAACAAATTGGAACTATGCCCAAAGGGCTACAAAAATGTACAAACCCTTTGACCCAGCAATATCACTTCTAGGACTGTAACTCAAAGAAATCATAAAAATAGGTCCCACATGTATAAAAAATATTTATAGCAGTTCTCTTTGTGGTGACCAAGAACTGGAAATCAAGGGGATGCCAGTCAGTTGGGGAATGGTTGAACAAGTTGTGGTATATGAATGCAAAGGAATACTATTGCGCTAAAAGAAATGATGAATAGGAAGACTTCAGAGAGGTCTGGAAGGACTTATATGAACTGATGCTGAGTGAAAGGAGCAGAACCAGGAGCTTATTGTACACAGTAACAACCATGGTGTGAGGCATTTTTCTAGTAGACTTAGACCTTCACAGCAATGCAAGGGCCTAAAACATTCCTAAAGGACTTGAGGCAAAATGCCATCCACATCCAGAGAAAGAACTATGGAATTGGAAAGCAGAATGAAGCAGAATATTTTCTCTTGTGTTATGTTGTGTTTGGGTTTTTCTCATGATTTCTCCCATTCATTTTAATTCTTCCATTCAATATGACTAATGTGAAAATGTAGTTAATAAGAATGTATGTGTAGAACCCATATAAGATTGCATGCTGTATTGGGGAGGGATGGGGGAGGAAGGGAGAGAAAATCTAAGATTTATAGAAGTGACTGTAGAAAACTGAAAACATAAAAAAAAAAAGAAAAAATGGTGATCATGTTCTCTAACTTCATTCAACAGTACATGTGTAGGGATGAAAGCTGTGGATGGTGGGAGTGATCCAAGGCTGAGGCTTGGCAGGGCTAGATTGGGGATTAGAAAAGGAAGCAAGAGACTTAAAAAAAATAGACAGCATGGAGTTTGGGGTCAAGAGAAGGGAAGGAGAGTGAAGCTAGTGAAGGGAGGATGACTGGGAAAGAATTGAGAAGCCAAGGGATTAGACAAAGAACAGGGTTGGAGGTTGAAAGGCAGAGGGAGAATGACAGTACACTGATTCAAACAGGGATTTTTGGAGTTCTCAGACATGTAACTTGTGCATCTCCAGCGATGACAGGATCAAGGGTGTGGCCACCTTTGTGTACGTCTGTGATGAGGTGGAGGAGGAGCTCCTGAGAAACAGTAAATTGAAGAACTGAGACGTTTTTGAGAGTGTACTAACAGGATGAAGTCCCTTGATACAAGGCAGGAGATGAGGAGATAAGACAATAAGCTAGGCACTGACCTCCTCAATGAAGGAAGGAGAGGGTCCTCGGGGTTGGTAGATATCAGCTACCGGGACTTTGACTGGGAAGTAGATGTGGATGGGAGGCAACTCACCCAAGAAGAGGTGACTGAGGTACTGGAGCAGAGGGAGAGCCTGGAAATGGCAGGGGCGCTTCTCATTGTCCTTGCTCGAAAATTCTGTGATTTTGTGTCCGGAATAAATACATTCTAGAAATCGGCCACTCAAGTAATGAAGTGGATTGGTGATCTCATTCGTTCAGTCCCTCTGTCCACTGATACTGATGATAGCCCACTCCCTATGACCCTCCCATATGTTTGACATGAAAGTCTCGCAAATATACAAGTACTGCTCTGTCACTGAGAAGGTGACCTGGGGGCTAAAAGAAGGCACAATCTCTTCACAATCTGGCTCATCCATGGCCAGAGTAGCCAAGTCTCTGGGGGAGGAGCTGGGATAAGAGAAGATAAAAAGATAAAAAGAAGCATCTCGATCTTGGGAAAGCCAAAGAAGGCAGAGGCCCCAGGAACTTCTGTTTCGCCAGAAAGCAAGTCAATTGATGCAAGACCTACCACACGTGAGAGAGGGCCAAGAGTCGCTGTGGGTGTTAGGCCAGACAGGACTTACAGAAGGGCTGTGCTCAGGGACAAGAAGATTAAGATTGGAGAGACAAAGTTGCTTTGCAAAAGGGATCTCAAGAGTCATGGAAAATGCAGATGGTGGAGCCAGGTCATCTACCTCTTTCTAGTCAGAGGTGTGCTGTACATGTTTAATAACCGACTCACCCAGGGGAAGAACGTCCGCATGAAACATTTTTAACACTTTTTTATCTGTATCATTAACCTTTATCCATCATTTTCTCAAGTCCAGAAAGCATACAAAACAATAAGTCAAATCCTGGTCATTTTCTGATTTCTGAGGTGTAAAACATTCCCACCAACCATTTAACAACCAACTTGCCCAAAGTGATAACAGCTGGCTCCAGCCCACCCTGACACACTTCTCATCAATGGAGAATATTTAAGTAGGAAGTGACATTAGAAATCATTTAGTCTAAAGTTCCAAACTGCTCATCTTGTAGGTAAGAAAACAGGGATTCCAACTGGAAATTACAGTAACATGTCCAAAGTACTACAAATAGGTCATTGGTAAAACCAGAACATCAAAGACTGATAGTTCTTATTTGCAAAAAAAGAATCTCTACCTTGAAAGGATTATTTGATTCATAACAAAGGAAGTGTGTGCAGCAATGTGTATGCAATGCATGTACGCATGTGTGTGCATGTGTGAATGCATGTGTGCATGTACACAGGGGTACAAATGTGCATGTCCAATGCATTGTGTGTGCACATGTGTATGGATTATTACTGTGTGTGCATGTGTACACATATGTGCAGTGTACGTGCATGTGGATATATGGGTACGTGCATGTGGATATATGTGTGCAGTGCGTGTGTGTTGTGTGAGAGCATGTATGTATATGCATGCAGTATGTGTGAATGTGTGTGCACACATGGGTATGTGTATGAATTGTGTGTGCACATGGGTATGAATACATGGGTATATGTGTGCGTTCACACTGTATATTATTGTGTTGCAAGTGTACATGTGTGTGCAAGGTATATGCATGTGTTCATTCACATGGGTGTATGCATGTGTATTTTGCATGCATGGTGTGTGTAAGCATGTGCGTGTGCATGTGTGTGTGCATACATGAACTCAAGCTAACTATCTAACTAACAAGAAGACAGAGACAGAGAGAACAGTGACTAAGGTAACTGGGATTTGGTGAACCAATCCCCTCAGTGGTCAGGGTCTCCTCTCTCTTGAAAGTACTTTTTCCTTTGTTTCACGCCAGATTCCCTTAGTAAAGGGCTTCCTCACCTGAGGACATAGGGAGTCTGTGTATAGATTCCAGGAGATCCATAAGTTTGCTTTTCAAAAACATATTTTGATAACTATTTCAATCTAATCAGGCTCCTCCATCAAGTGAGATATACGTAAAGTGTTTAGCACAGGACCTAATACACAGTAGGTACTTAAGAAATGCTGATTTCCCTTCCCTTGATGATCTTCTGGTTTGTTTTTCACATGCTGCTCCTGCCAAGGGGTCCAGGGCACATAAAGATCTAAGAGGCATTGCTCTGGTGCCCTGGGGCCACCATTCTTGAGTTTGTATCCCTAGCATCTAGCAAGGTGCCAAGCACAATGGAGGTTTGAATGGAACTGCATCTGGACAGACTCAGTCTGTCTTCTGTCTTTGGTGGTAGCTGCAGAAATCCCAGGAGCCTATGAGCCCAACTGGCAAGAACAGTCTCTGAGTAGTGAGTCCCTCTCTCATTTCATTATGGAAGGGTCAAGACACAAAGAGAACAACCCCAAGACCTGAAGGAGAATGGAAGGAAGGAAGGAAGGAAGGAAGGAAGGAAGGAAGGGAGGGAGGGAGGGAGGGAGGGAGGGAGGGAGGGAGGGAGAAGATAGGAAAGGAGGGGAGGGATGGACAGAGCTGGAAAGAAAGGTGGCTGGTGAGAGAAGGGACATATAAGAGCAAGAGAATTGGGGATGAGACCAGGGATCATGACCAGGTCTGGGAACAGAGGAGGCCAGGGAGGAGGGCAGAACCAATGAAGAGAACAGGAGTGGAGTGTGTGGTGCTGAATACTGAAGGTGGACAGACAGACAGACAGTATGGTGAGAGTGGAGGCCCAGACTGGCTTGAAATGAGGTGAGACTATGCTCCCTGGGGCTTAGGTGAGGAGAATAGGGGTTCCTCAGTAGCTGGATCAAGGCAAAGAGTAGCCCAACCCCTGACATGCCAGGCCGCTAACTTCTGCCCATCATTCGTCTCCTTACCTCAGTGGCAAAGAAGCCCTTGGCTCGGTGTTTGCCCAGAGAAGGAAGGCCTCCTGGCCCTGGCCCCTCACTTGCGCTGATCGTCTGCTGAGCAGCCGCCAATATCTCATCCAGTTTGTCTGGAGGGAGGGAGGACATATGGTAAGGTCGCTGCCACTTTGCCTGCAAACCCAGCCAGTTTCTGTTCTCCCCAAGCCTTTTCTGTCACTCTCCACCACTGAGTAGAATTGGAGGAGGAAGGAGAGAAGGGCAGAAGGAAGTACTGGGGCTCAGTGCATTCAGTGTAGGGAAAGGGAAGGAAGAAAGCCAGTAGGAGCCTGGAGAGACAAAGGGAGAGAGAGGACAGGGGGACTGGGACCTCCTAGCCAGAGGTCAAGGGAAGAGTTAGAATGATATTAAGGATGAACTAACCCTGGGAGCATTCACCTCACACACAGTCATGGACACACAGCAATGACAAATTTGAGGAACAAAGTTGGTGTTGGGGGCCGGTGTAGGGGACCACATGAGAGTGACTGGCTAAGATGCATGAGGATGGGCAGAAAGGGGGAGATGGGATGGGAGACTGGACAGAACTGAGGGGACAGAACTGGAGGGATCAAGTGTGAGGACACACAGAAGACTTAGGGACAGAGAACGGAGATGGACAGTGGGAAGAGACAGCGTAGAGATAGAGAGAATTGGGGGGGGGCACAGAATGGGAGAACAGAGTCTAAAGCCAAAATGAAGAGGGGTACAGAATGTTGGGATGGGCAGACTGAGGGATCAGCAAGAATGGGGCAATAGACAATGGAGTGGGTTACAGTGTGTGGTCAGATAGAAAGGCAAAGGTATCGTGTGTGGGGAGGGATGGCCAGGGATTGGAAGGAGTAGGTTAGGGTGTGGGGCAGGGAGCTTGTGCTTACTCAGAGCCATCTGATATACTGTCCTCTTCTTCTCCACACTGGGCATTGGTGCCTGCTCATAGTCTGTGGATAGAGGCAGGAGATGATCAGTGGGAACCCATGCATGAGGAGAGCACAGAACAAAGGGTCTGCCAGCTGGGTGAAACAGCGGGTACCAATGGATGGTCTGGAAGTGGAGGGTAATCCCCTGGGGCCACCAGAGTTAGGGGGCTAGTAGAAGGGTGATGAAACAGGGAAGTGCCTGGGGACCCTCCCCCCAGCCCTGGGACCCACTCACCACTCTTCTTCTTCCAGGGGGAGACTAGCCAGGGGGAGCAGCAGAGGAGCCAAGAGTTAGGAGGTGAGGGGGAGAGACCCCAGGGTCTTGGAAATGCCCACCCCTCACCCCCAGGAAAACCTGCCCTCCCAAGGGGGCCATGTCCTTCTCCTGAACCAAAGCCTAGGGATGGGTCGAATCTTCCTGTACTATCATGGGTGGCCAATGAGAGGGGCAGAGGGGAGGGAAGACACAGAGAAACAGAAAGACAGCAAGAGACGGCCACATCTCAGCTCCCATTTCTCCAGCTCTTTGGCCTACACAACACTTTGCTCCTAACACTCCTGCAAGGTGGGCGCACAGCTGGGCTCTATGCACATGGCAGAAAGCAGGCAGGGACTGAGTCTAGTCTAAACTCAGTACCATGCACCCTCCTTAATGACCAGGCCAATACTCCGGCTATAATTAGTACTTAGCCAAGTTTGTTTTATTTGTTTCATCTCCAGTTTGTATATCAGAAAACTGGGACCCAGAGAAGATTAGGGACTCCCCAATTGGCATGTGGTCAGGCCAGGACTAGAACTCAAGTCTTTGAACTCCCACAGTCCAGGACTCATCTGCTCTACCAACTGTCAAACTGTAAAATAGCCTGAGACATAGAAATGGAGAGAAGGACATGGACATGGAGCAAAGCCAGAGACGGTGGGCCAGACACTGCGGGCTCCAGGAGGCATTGACAAGGACCCCTGCCACTAGCGACACTAACAAGCCCTGGTCCCCACCCCTCCCCTTCACCCCGCCCAATTCTGCCTCACCCATCTCCTCCAGCTCCGAAGTCATGGACTTAGACCGCAGTGAGATGGCAGGGGGTGGGAGGCGCTTGGCCTGTTGGGGCACTGAAAGGACAAAGAGTCGAGTTAGAGCATACCCGAGGAGCATGGGACTGCAGTGCTCCAGTCAGACTAAGGGAACCCTGGGGCGGGAGATACCCCTAGCAAAGACCCAGCCCTCGCCTTTCCCATCATTCAATGAGCATGCCGCAAGCACCTATAGTGTGCAGGCACTACAGGCACTACCTCGGGGGGAAAAGATCACACCCCATTCTGGTTGATTATCCCCATTTCACAGATGTTCAGGGACTAGCCCCGAGGCCACTGGTTAGGAAGTGGCAGGCTAATGGGATCTGGAGAGAGGCTGGACAGCGTGCCTTTGGTGGGGAGCAGGAGGTCTATTCCACGCAGGGAGGGCCCTTGGGGATCAGGGAGGAAACCAGCCCAGGTCACCTTTCTTGTGGACAGCCTCATCCATGTCCGGGTGCCGCGTGACCATCACCACCTTCACCATCAAGGTGTTGCCACCCTGGCGAATCATATTGACCACTTGCCGATGCCCAACCTTGACAACATTCTGTCCGTTCACCTAGGACAGAAACACCCCCAAAATACAAATTCAAGGTTTATTTATTCCACAAATATTTGCTAGGCATCTCACATATGCCAAGCTCTGGAAATACGAAAAACAAAATGAAAATGTCTCTGCCCTCCCCCCCGTATTGGGAAAAAACGGTGTAAACTCATCGAAGTGGGTACAAAACAAAGACAGGGTGATTCCAGGACTTCTCGGAGACCTGTTGACCCAATTACTCCTTTATAATCTTCTCTCCTGTGACAAAACCCCCAATTTCTCCTTTCCCCAGACCTCCCTTTTCCTGTGATTCTCAAATGTAGATGTCTCCCTCCTCAGGGTCCTCATATAGCAAGACAGCTAGGGGGTGACCCAGTACAGAGAGCCAGTCTGGGGATCATTCAAAACCAACCTCAGACACTTCCTAGCTGAGTACCCTCTGGGCACATCCTGGCACTGTCTGCATCAGTTTTCTCTTCTGTAAACAGGGGATAATACCAGCTTCTACCTCCCAGGGTCATGGTGAGGACTGCATGAGACCCTATTAGTGAAGTGATGCTGGCCTTTACCACTATTCTACATCTCCTTCCTTGAGGCCTCCTGATGACCCCTGTGAGACGGGGAGCCCTTGAGAGCAAGAATTGCTCTCTGCCTTTCTTGTGTGCCCAGCTCTCAGCACAGGGCCCGGCACATAGTAGCTACTTTAGTGCTTGTGCTTAGCCTCCTCTAAGCCTTTCCATCCTGGTGACTTCCCCCTCTTCTCCTGTCTTCACCAGACCTTTCTTTTCCTGTAATTGTTAGCGATCCCTTGTCCTGGGACCCTCCCAACGTCTGTCCTCCCCATAATTTCATAGGCTCTCTCTCTTCCCTGTGACATCTCTTACTCTATCCCTTCCTGTGTTTAGTCCAGGTCTCTCCTTGTCCTAACTCTCAAGACCATGTCTTGATCTGACCTCCCCATGGATTGTCCCCCTTATCCAGTGTAGCCTTCTAAAACCCTGGCATTCTCTCCAGCGTGTGTCCATGAGGCCCCAAAAGCCTTCCCACTAGACCCCACCTCTTCCCTTACACGTTTCCCAGATCAGGAAGTTCCTGAAAAACTGGTCAGAAGGAAAATGGCAAAATTCCTTTAGCTCAATGGCATCCCTGAAGGGAGAGGAAGTCAAGGAGGAATTACTGGGGGCTGGATACCCAGGGTGCCTATGGGCCTAAGCAGAACCAGAGGGATGGGACCCTGGCAGGAGAAAGAACCATGGTGACAGAGGGGGAAAGAAGGAAGGAAGGAAGGAAGGAAGGAAGGAAGGAAGGAAGGAAGGAAGGAAGGAGAGATGAAGAAAGGAGAGAAATAAGGAAAGAGAAAAGAAGGAGGGAGAGGAGGAAGGAAGGAAGCATTAAGTCCCTACTATGTGCCAGCACTATGCTAAGCACTTTATAAATATAATCTCACTTAACCCCCACAACAACCCTTTAGGAGAAATTCTGTTATGATCCCCATTTTACAGTTGAAATTGAGGCAGACAGAGGTGAGATGACTTGCCCAGGGTCACACAGCTAGGAAGTGTCTGAGGCTGGATTTGAACCGAGAGGTCCTCTGGACACCGGGCCTACCTCTTTGTGCACTCTGGGGCCCCCTAGCTCCCCTCGAGGGGAGAACTACAGTTCCTGGAGATGTTTTGCCTCTTAGAGGACAGCCAGACACTGGGAAGTCAAATGCTTGAATGCCTAAGGGGTCACCAGGAAACTGGGACTGGGCTTAGTGGCTCACCTCGATGAGAAAGTCCCCCATTCGAAGTCCTGCTCTCCAAGCCACACCGCCCTCATCCACAGATTCGAGGTACTGTAGGGCAGGGAACGCTGGGGTGGGAGTGAACTCCTCGATAGGGGTCTGCGCTGCGGGGAGGAGCAGACAGGGTCGGTGGGGAGGGGGGAGGAGGTTCCCGAGGTAGCGGAGCTGAGGAGCTGAAGCCCCATCTTCTGGTCAGAGAGGGCCCTTCCCCATTCCCTGGGCTCAGCAAACAGCCTTCCTACCCTATTGCTAGTACTCACCCTTGGCCCCTCGTAGCACAAAACCGAACCCTTCACTGTCCTTCTTCTGTAGCAGGACGGTCTTCTCCTTAATGATGTAGTCACTGTGTGTGGGAAAGAGGAGGGATAGAAAAGAGTGGTGTGAGCATGGGCCTGCTATTCTGACCCAGGGTCTCTCTAGGACCTCTCCATGTTTCCTAGCGTTCCTACTATCTAGTCTGATTGACATCAGCAAAAACCCACCATGCACTCCAAAATGCCCCAAGCCAAAATGCAGCCCTCATCCTGAGATCTCTTCTGCACTGAGCAGGACCTCTCTGCTAGGTTGGTGGTCAGTGAGGTCCTTGAACTGCCAAAGTACCGAGCCTATACCCTTCCAACATGTTCTAACAACGCTTCCAGGGCCTTCCAATGATGAAACTCCTTGAATAGGTCAATAATGTTCCTTATGGAAATACCCTACTAGAATCCAGTAGTGCCTCAACACACCCGAAGCATACTCAGATGAGTTCAATAACACACTCAATATTTTCACTAACACTCCAATTCACACTCATGCCTCATCAGCCATTCCTAGACATGCACCAAGTATATTCTGATAATGCCTAGACCACTCCAATTATCTCTAATGCCAAGACCCACTTCAAGCAGGCTTCAGCAGTAGCTACACCCATGACCTGCACTCAGAGAGCCAGCATAGCTCAGGAATGAGTGGACATGCATGCTCAAAAGTCATCCAAGCACCTTCTATAACATACACAGACATGCACTGGCAATGCTGTTACCAACAAGTCATTCAATGGAGTGCTTTCTATGAAGTTTGTTTCTAAAGCACTTGCCTCTATCATCCATTAAATGGACTATATAGAGTTGGTTTCTGAAGGGGAGGGAGATGGTGGATGCTTCGTGAGCTCCCTTTTCTAGATGAGAAGGAAGCCAGTGTCCAGGAAGAGGAAATCACTTGCCTAGGGCCACACAGCTAAAGAAGACTAGAGCCAAATCCTCCAAATCCAGGGTTTCACTTCCCACCCATACAAGAGTATACCAAATGACTAGAACCTAGTCCTAGACCCTATATATCCCAGTAATGACCAAATTTATACCCACTGCACTCTAGTAGACTATCTCCCCAAGTGTTCCAGCAATCTCAAGATTCCCATATGCTCCCAAATCCAGGTATACACTAAGTATACTCCAGTATAAGATAAATCCAGGATATGTTAATAATACCAAAACATAGCTCTAATATGCTTCAGTAATTCTCAAATATACATGCTATAATAATAGGTGCATAGTTTAGTATGTATCAGTGATATCCAAATGTTCCCTTTAACAGACTTCAGTTCCCAACCACACTCCACTCCTGTCATATCCAATCACCCACACAATCCTCTTCAATAATGCCCAAATGTGCACCGAACACTCTAGCAAATAGCCATACATCTCAGTACAGGCCAACATAAAGAAATGCCACAAGCAGCCTTCAGAAATAGCCAAGCACATTCCACCACACACCCGAGTGCCACCCAGCATATCTCAATAATTTGCAAACAGCCATGTATACTATCACATACTCCAATAATGTACTTTAATACCCCCCCAAAGCTCCAAGTGTAACCTAGCAAATGCCCATCACACATCCAGCATGTGCCCTGACACCAACCCTTCAACTTAAAATATAAAACATTCACTAAGAACTAGCTGTATGCTGGGCATCAGGGGTCCAAGGATAAAACCATCATCCATGTCCTCAAAGTCTTACATCCTACGGGGACAGAAGGACCAATGACAGAGAAGTCAAGACATCCCAAGACATTTCAGGGAAAAGTACTGTCCCTGGAGGGGTCAGACAAGGTCGTAGGAGGCCTGTGGTGAGCAAGCTGCATGTACAAAGGAGCTGGGGATTCCAAAGGCAGAGGTAAGGAGAGAGAGCATTCCAGGCATAGGGAGCAATAAAAAAATCAATTAAGAACCTAATGTATGCTCCATACTATGCTAGGTACAAGGAATTGGGGGAGGAGTAAACCTGTGATTTCTTCATTGTGGAAACTCCCTTCACCAAGCAAGAAAGCACTCCTCTGTGATGCACAGTCCCAGAAAGTTGCCACATGAACTGAGTGTCTAAGGTTTGACTGGAGTCACACATCTAGTATGCTAGGAGCAGACCTTGAACCTGGGCTTTTCTGGCTCCAGAATCTCCACCCTATACACTGTGCCTGGATACAAAAATCCCAAAGGAAACCATCCCTACCTTCAAGTTCTAATATCCAATTAATATATCCTAGGATACTCCAATCAAATGCAATTACACACCCTTATTCTCTGGTAATGCCCAATCCCAGACCAAATACACCTAAAATTAATTTGATCAATAGCAGGTCACATAGCCCATATATTACCCAAGCATTCCTGGAGGATACTCTAGTAACACACAATCAGAATCTCAATATAATTCAATAAACTTCTATCATGCTAACTATATACCAGTAATGCCCAAAAATGTGCCTAGAATAGACCAGAAATGACATCCAAACCTCCCATTCAAACACCTGAGACACAAGTATGTATTCTCTATATTTTAGTACAATCTTTCTAGGTACAAACTCCAGCAGCCTTCAGGATTAGCTTGATATCCCAGGATATATAAATGTACAGAGACATCAAAAGCCCCATGATGCCCAAACAAATCTTCCTAAAATCATACCTTCCATAATACGCCAATATACTTAATTTCTCCCATAATTGCAGGAAAATATCATTATACACCTTAGTATATTCCAGTAACACTCTCCTACTCCAATAATATTTCCCACATATTAACTTATCTTCTAGGAGTACACACACGTATACCCTTCACATCCCACAGTAGACTCCAGAATAATATACACTTGTACCCCAGCTCACTGCTCCCACAAATACAGCATGCTGCTCTGCCCTGCCCTGCCCTGCCCTAGTCTGACCATGCCACATGCTAGACTTACTTATTGGCACCAAGTTTATAAAGGAGAGCAGCTAGCCTGGCCAGGACCTTTGAGGTCATAGCATGGAACTCAGGATAGACATACTAAGTGTTTTCAAGCCTATAAAGGGCTGTTGTGTTGAGAAGAGTAGCCCTTAGAGGGCAGACACAACAAGAAGAAAAGGGTAGAGGTTGCAGAGTCACAGTGTGGGTTGGGCTATCTCCATAGTGGGTACTTTCTCACTTCACATGGTTGTTGGATGACTACTTGTCCACTCTCTTCCAGAGGAAGCTGCTGACCAGGCATGCCTGCTCTCTAAAAAATCTCTTGTAGTATGCACCTGGACACAAACCTTCAGCCCAACTCAGTGCCCTTGCAAACACTGTGTCGCTATATGGCACACCTTCTCAGGGGCCTTCTCCAGCATGACACAGACTTAACTTCCAACATTCCCTCTTTCTACACAGCATAGATCAGTCTAACATGAACCTGAATTATATCATGCTACCTACAATATGTTATATCCTGTTCATCTACAACACACACAGGTGCTTTTACCCCAGCACACGGCCTGCTTCAGGATGACATAGCTACCTACTCGACCCATCACATGGCACATTCCAATATAACCTCTGCACTCTTGCCTCAGTATACCTCCCACAATCTGGCAAAATCTATGTTACATACACATACCCTGTGACCCTTGTGCTACTCTCATTTAAAACACACTGCAACACAACACATGCACACACAATATACAATATGATTCTGTCCTGCACACACACACAGATGCACATACATGTTCTTGTCTTCTCATAGACCTCATACAATATACTCCTGTCTTGCATACACACACATGCACACATATGTTCTTGCCTTCTCACAGACCTCCTTATACAATATACTCCTGTCCTGCACACATGCACACACACAGACCCTGATAGATTCACAGCATAGTATAGCATAACACAGTTGTACACAGGTGTGTACACACCCACTCACATGGTACATCAGCACATATACACAATGTGAGCCCTGGAATGGTCCATTACAGTCTGGCCCTCCACCTTCACAGCAGACACCGGAGACCAAGCACCTGTGTAGCTCAGTAGGAGCCTTGATGCTCCTTGTAAGTTTGAAAAAGAAGTGTGAGAGAGACAGGCAGGTGTTCAAGGATTACATTCATGGAAAAGTCTGAGGAAGAAGGGAGGAAGCCTTTGGGAGGGTGGAGACTGAAGAGAAGAGGTCATCAAGGCCACCTAAAGTGGATCTAGTCGCCACAGTCCCTAGTCCCTGTTCCGGACCATTGCTGCCCATACCCGCTAGGGAGGCAGTGTGCCACAGTGGAAAATGTTCTGGGTTTGGAGTCAAGGATGCAGGTTTGAATCTCAGCTCTATTCCTTCTCACTTATGTGACCTTGGGCAAATTATTTAAACTCTCTGGGCCTTAGTCCCTCATCTGTAAAATAAGGAAGTTGGATCAGACACCTTTCCAGCTCTAACTCTATTACCCTGGGATTCCATATTTCCTTCAAGCACTCCCATATCCTTCCTCAACCCCTCAGTCCCTGGTACACTCAGGATTCCCATCAAATTTTCTGGATCATCCCCACACCATCTCTCTATATCTGTCACAGTCTCCAGTAACAGTCATGTATCTCCCTCCTATCCCTCCATCATGCCTCATGTCTGTCATACTCCCTACATCACACCTTCACCTTCTTATAGTATATTCCCCACCTCATGCCCTCTGTATCCCTTTTGTAACCCCATATCTCCCTTCACAAGCTCAGTCTCTCCTCTCATCCTCACATCCCTATACGTGCTTTCATTCATATCCACATCCATACCCTCATATCTCTCTTATCCTTCCCCCAGAACCTCCCCATTCAGGGTAGAATCACCTTTATGGGGAATTCTGTGTGTCAATCATGTCATAGATATGGTAAAAAAACAATCTCTCCACACTCCCTGTCGATCCTTCCTTTGCCCCCTTGCCACAACTGTATTCTCTCCCTCTTCCATATAGCCTCCTCTCCCCATCTTTTTCACAAGGTTCGGTGCTCCCCTGCTTCTCCTCATATCCCCAGATCCCTATATTTTCCTCTCTCACTGTATCTACTCCTTACCTATATCTCCTCATTTCTCATATCATCATCCCCCAGTTTCTTTCCACCCTCCGTACAATCTCCTCAATGTCCTTTCATTTCTCATATTTTCCTTTTATCTCCTATATTCTCTAAACCCTTGAATTCCTTTAAAAACCCCATAGTGCCTTTACTCTTGCTATTATTAAAACTCCTGTCCTCATCTCCTTCTCTTATGCCATATCCCTCATGTCTGTATATAGCCCTGCCTGGCCACTTTCTTATTTATCCTTCTCCAGTTGATTCTGTCTGTATCTCTCATCTGCCCTTCCCAGCACCCCAGGTGGGCACATCTGGCATGCCTTCACATAGGCATGCTTCCAAAGACCCCTGCAGGATCACTCAGCATTAGGGTCTGGCCAACACATCTCCCACACAGAGAATGCAGCACCTCTTTCCTCCCCTGCCCCTCTGCGCCCAAGCCCCCCCCCACACACACACTCATTCAGGATCCCTCTCACACTGGTATGCAGGGGCCTGTGTGATCCCTATGTGTGCTAGCTTCTCTGAGTGATATCCCAAAAAGCAGGGGCATTATCTCCTGACAGGAACATTGCCAACAATGTGTGGACATGGACAAGGATAAAGCTGGGGAGGGAGTGGGGGAGGGGGAGAGAAGGTTCTGCACATGGACAGACAGACACATGCAGATTTACAAAACCATGAACACGCAGGTACACAAATGCAATGACACTCCAACAGACCCTTATATCTACCCTTGTTCTGGCACCCAGAGACCAGACCAGACTAGCATATATAAACGTTTCTGTGTACAGATAGACAGACAGACAAAAGGACAGACAGACATTCAGACCTGGAAAATACACATAATATTTGGAGCACACACATAGGAGATGAGAAGAGGGCCATAGCTGCTTGAAGAGGCACGTGGAGACAGAAGGCAACCATGACAGAGACATGGGGAAATTGCCATAGAGACCCCAATGCTTGGGAACAAGCACACATATCTCATCTCTGGCCACTCCCCCTGCCCACACACTGTAACACACACTGTCTCCCTAGACATGCAGGATACTGCTCTGAGACATATGCCATCGCAAAAGAATATATTTGGGAAGACACCTAGATGCATAGGACTCTTGGGGTCAGACAAAAATCCACCATTTTACACACACACATACCTCTCTCTCTCTCTCTCTCTCTCTCTCTCTCTCTCTCTCTCTCTGTCTCTCTCTGTCTCTCTCTCTCTGTCTCTCTCTCCTGACACAGTCGCATAGTGACATGCAGTGAGGGAAAGGGGAGGGGAGGGAAAGAGGGGGCGGGGTGTGTGTATGATAGGGGGGCGGTGAATGACTGTGAATGGAGAGAGGGGGATGAATGGGGTGGAGGGGTTTGCTGACTCTGGGAGGGGTGAATGGGAAAATGGGGGAACAGAGGAATGGAAGATTGGAGGAGTGTGTGTATGGGGGTTCAGTTGGAAGCAGAAAGAAAGAGTTGGGGAGCTGAATGGTGTAGAGAGGTGTCAGAAGATAGTAGACAGGGGAGTTTGGGATGCTAGATCTGTGAGGGAATCTGGGGTACAGAGCTGGAAAGGTAGAGAAGACTATGGGAAAGGGTCTGGAATAAAGGTGACACTTGGGTTAAGAAGGCACTGGGCACTGGAGGGGGTAGAGTATGAAGAGTTTGGGGGAAGCAGGGAAAAGGGCTCAGTAGTGAGTTAGGGAGAGAGGTCCTGGCAGGGAATTGTAGAGATAGGGGAAAGGGACAAGGTCTAGAGAGATAGAAAGACAAAAAGGACTGGGAAGAGAAAGGTAAAGAAGAGAGGTTCTGAAATGGGTCCCATTGAGGTTAGAGAGATGGAGGAAGTGAGGGCTAGGGGTTGGAGATGGAGAGGCAAGGAGAAACCCAACAGGGGCTGAATAGAGAGGGGCCTTTTGATGGAGGAAGCTAAGGAAAGGGATGGGGGTGGGGAAAGGGATATGTGGACAGTGGTGTCCTGGAATTAGGGGGCACTAGGGAGATGGTTCTCAGGGGCCTGGAGAGTCGAAGAAGGGCATGGGATTGGAGAGATGGAGAGTAAAGGTAGGGGCCCAGCGTGAAAGGACTGGAGATAGTGTCCCTGAAGTTGGGGGGAGGGGTTTTGGGAGCAACCAGGGAGAGAGAAGATGGGTTGGAGAGGTGGAAAATTAGGAAGGGGCTGTGGGGTAAGGGTAGAATCCGGTAAAAGTGTTGAAGGAGGGAGATTCAATAAATAGGGGATCCTGGGCAAGGGGAGGTAAGAAGGTTTTTGGCCCAGGGGAACTAGAAAAAGAGATCCTGGGAAAGGGATCCATCCAATGGGAGGAAGGGGAAAGGGGGTATTTGGGGGCTCCATTACCTGTAGATATACCAGACGCTGCGCCGCCGGGGCCCCAGGGCCGGCCAGCTGGAGGACAGGGGGGGCGGCTGCGGCAGGGGGGCCCCCCCTTCACCGCTACTGCCACCGGCCGCAGACAAAGCCATCGCCCTGGCCCCGGCCCCGGTCCCGGCCGCCCCCGCGTCCCCCGTGTCCGGGCCCCCAGGCCCCACCTCATGCTGACCCGCGCCGGGGGAGGGAGGGGGCACGACCCCCCCCAGGGGGGCAGGGAGGAAGCGGGATAAGGAGAGGGAGGCTCACATGCTGGGGGGCGCGGGGGGGAGGGAGGCTGGGTTCAATACCACGGACAGCGCCGGGTTCAGCACCAGGGACAGCGCCGCCGGTTTCAGCACCGCTGACAGAGCGGGAGGCAGGCGGGCAGGCGCCTGGCTTTAACCCCTTGGCATCCTGCGCTGGGCTGCGTAGAGGGGCTGGGAGTGAGGAGGGGGGGAGGGGAGACCTGGAGGGGAACGCAGGGGCCCCCTTGGCGGGAGAAGGGGGAGGGGCGAGAAGGGGGGGAGGAGGAGAAGAAGGGGGAGGCACTTCCGGTCTGGTCCCCCCCCCTCCACTTCTCCTCCCTCCAGAGCCCTCCCGCGCAGGTGCAGACTGAGTGAGAGAGGAGAGAGGGACACACAACACAAAACAAACCACACTGCACAAGCAGGGCTGGAGAGAGTACGACCAGCCCACAGCAGTGTCCTAGTGAAACCATCTATGGACACAACATGGTGAGGGCAGAGTGAAAGGGTGTGCGTGCTGAGCCACCGCAGGCTGGAGGATGAGGGGAGGAGAGCTCCAAAACAGGGTCTCTCCCTCTCAGGCTCTGTCTGTCTGTCTGTCTCTCCTTTCTCTCTCTCTGTCTCTTTCTTTCATACACACACACACACACACACACACACACACACGTGTGCACAAATTGAAAGAGATAGCCAGAGTGAAACATACAATATAGATAGGGATGCAGAAAAGAGTTTGTCTTAGGGAGATGATTCTCAACAGCTGACACCACAGCAGCATGAGAATGGCAGAGAAACAGGCCCATAAGGCATGGTGGGAAAGCAAGGAGAAAGGAGAGGGAGACAAGGACAGAGGGAGAGAGAAAGAAGGGGATGAAGAAGGGGGGCCCAGGAAGGGGAACAGGAAACGAGAGGGGCAGATGGGAAGGAGCTGGTGAAGGAAGAGGAAAACAGGCAAACCAAGAGAGTCTTACTAGGAGATGTGAATAGGTCCAGATGCCTCAGACATAAATACACGTGTAGGGTAACATAGTCCTGTCCTCTATCTTCCTTTGCCCCTCTATCCACCCCCAAACCCTTTTCCATTGGCCAGAACACAAACACACAGGTTTGGGACACATTTAATGTAACAACACCATTAAAGCAGGACCTTCTTAAGTTGGATCTAAGACACTAAACTGAGCCTCCTTCTTCCCCTGCAGCCTTCTGCCCTGGGAGCAGAGGTAGCCAAAGCCTCCCAGAGACTCAGATGCAAAGGCATGTAGATACATAGAGTTAGATACAAAGACATACAAGAAGAAATTAGGCATAGAGTGAGACAGACACTCCCAGAAGGCACATGTGGGCACATGCATACACACCCATTCCCTTCAAACACGCAGCCACTCACAGAGATACATATGGATATATAGATAGATTCAGGAACATGCCCATGGAGACACATAGGCATATATCAGGACACACATACACACCTGAAAAACACGCATAAATCAACAAAGTCATAAGCAGAGACCCAAGGAGAAAACACATATAGCAGGGTCACTCACACACCAAGACATAAGGACATGTGAAGACGCTCAGAGAAAAGTACCTGCCCAGACTCAGGGTCACACACACAGACACACAAACACACACAGAAACATATACTCAAAAATATATTATTATTAAAGGGACACAGCCACTGGGATGTAAGCATGTATACATAATACTGATCATCAAGACACATGTCCCCTGCCTTAATCATGTTTGCATGGTTTTGCACATAGTAGGTGCTTAGTAAATAGTCATGGAATGAATGGGTGAGCATACCCACTTGAAAATACATTTTCAGGGAAACACACTCATACTGATATATATTCCCAGAAATACACAGGTTCAAAAAAGCGTACTAGCCTTGGGGAACAGGTCCATATGCACACACATCTACATACACATACACATACAGGTCTTTCCCCTTCCAGACCCTTCCTCTCCAAACCAAGTTCAACCCCTTGCATCTACTAGTTTCAGAAGGTCAGTCAGCAACTGGAGAGAGAAAACAAACCAGCACATCCTATTACGAGCCCCCTCCTCTCCCTTTGCTCCTAATTATTTCTGGCCCAAACTCCCAGGGCCAGGACATTTGTCCAACCCACCAGTCTGGGTATAAGCATTAGTGAGATAGGGCATGTGCTTATTGATTCCCCCGACCCATGACTCTTGATTATAGACAGAGAGAGGGATGTATTTGTCTCCTGTAGCTAATTCCTACCCTACTCAACAGAGTCAAGACTCCCTTCTGAGAGGATTCCTTTCAGAGAAGGAAATGGATCTGCATTCAAGGAGAGGCAGCTTGGGGGTGGGAGTACATAGTATGCTGGATACCACATCAGAAGGTCTAGACTGGAGTCTGAACTCTCATTCTGTTTCTAACTCTGCCAGTTGTGTAATCTTGGGGAAGTCCCTTGCCTTCTCTGGGCTTAGCTTCTTCCTCTACAAAATAAGAAGGTAGGACAAGATGACCTCAAATGGACCTTTCAGTTAGAACAATCTTGGAATAGATTGGGAAAATGGAGTTCAAAGGCAACAGACAGTGGGTGAGGACAAAAGTAGGGAGATTGAGAGAACTCCTTACCTGGGGGCGTCAAAGCTGTCATAAGAGCCCACGGTGTAATGTCGGAAGAGCCTTTTGGCTTTGTCACTTCGACTTTCTGGATGGGGGAAGGGTTTGGGGGAACCTGAGTGACATCTCCAGGTCACTCTTCCTTCCCTCCCTCCACCCACAGCCTTCTCTCTCCCCTTGACAGACTTCCCATCAATAGTCCAATCCCCTCATCCCCAACCAAAGAAATGGAGGTTGTGTTACCTTGCTTTCCCTCTTGGGAGCGATTAGCCACCTCCTCTAGGCACTCTGAGGGGAACCAGCCAACTCGACCTTTGACCTGACCTTCCCAGAAGCCTCCTTCCCCGATGCTGAGCACTGGGCCAGAGAGCAAGACAGGGAAGCACATTCAGAATCCATTCACCACCTTCCTACATCCAGTAGCTTTCTTCTATTGACTGTACAGATCTCTACAGCCCTTCCCCTAATCAGTAAGTCCTTAAGTATAAAGTGAGACATGACCCTCTTCTTGTCAGCTGTATTGCAGAAGATTCATGGGCTGTTGAGGGGTGGATGACATGATCTCTGAAGTCCCTTCAGCTTTGACACTGCATAACTCTATGCAGTAGCCCACTGGGTCAGCCCAAGTTTCTGGCCTTGTCTGGTGCTCCAAAGAAGAGGACATACTCTTCTCTGAAGGTCAATGGTACCCTGTCCTCCACCAAGCATCCCCCATTTGTCTCAAAAACTTATTCATAATCAGTTGTTAGGGAATTTCTTTAATCTCTCTTTGGGCTTCTTCCTTCCTTCCCTCCTTCCCTCCTTCCTTCCTTCCTTCCTTCCTTTCTTCCTTCCTTCCTTCCTGTTTTTGACATACCACCTCTGGGGAGAAAGGATCTTATATCTCTCTCCTCATCCCTTTATCTCACAGAATGATAAAATTTCAGCATTAGGAGTGACCTTAGAAGTCATCTTCACCCTGTACAGGCACCTTCTCAATATCCCCCAGACTGGGAGAGACTTCAGAAGGTACTTCATCCAAACTATACCTAAAGCAACATCTCTAATGTTCCTGAGAAGTGGCCAGTCAGCCCTTGTGTGAAGTCTTCTATTGAGAGGGATAACCCTACTTCCCAAGAGCACCTGGCTCTACTTTTGGACATCTCTGATGACCATATCAAATGGAAGCAAAATGGTTCTAGTTTGACCCTCTGGGGCCAAGATGTACATGTCTACTTCCTCTTCCTCGAGACTGCCAGCCCCTCCTCTATTTGAAGATAGTAACTTTATCCCTGCCTCCACCTTAATATTTTCTCTTGTGCAGGTGAAACATCCCCAACTACTTCCTAAATACTTCTACAGCAAAGCTTTGAATGTCTGCTCTCCTCAACCCACACACACACCTCTTCTCAATGCTTCTGTTATTTATTTATTTTGGTCAAGGAGTTTGCCTGTATCCCCCAGCTTGGGCTTTAAGAAGGAAAGACAATCATAACTCCTCCTCTCCCATTAGCCTCCCCCACACACAACTGGATGCAATTTTTCACCACCAGGAACCCTTAGAGAGGGGTCCAGGGAAACAGAATTGAGGACAAAATGTTTTTTCATGTGCTCAAAATTATTGGCATGAAATTACAGAAAATCATGTCAAATGAGAAATAAACTCCATATTGTTTCACTGGATACTGAAGGTTCCCTTCTCCCTTTTCCCTCTCTCTGCCCACTCTCATAGAATCCTAGCATCTCACAGCTGGGAGGTTACCTCAGAGCCTGCTTCCTGACTTCCTGCTGCATATAGGGGTTCTCCAACCTGGGAGGAAACTCAGAGGTCATGGATGGGCAAGAATCCCTTTTATTGCATTGATATTGCAATGACCTCAAAGACCATTTTGTACAAGCTGCCCCCCAGAACAGTTGGGAAGGGCTTTGGGGGCACGTTGGCCAAATAGGACCTGTGCAGGAATTCCCACAATCACTTTTTATTTCTCTTCCATGATCACCTTTCAAATATTCGTCCACTTTCATGTTTCTCTTTTCCAGGCTAAGCACTTCAAATTCCTCCAACCAGATTCACCAATTTTATTATTTTCTAGCCTACATCTCTCCATCTTTTCCATAAGAAAAGCACAAGAAACTTGATCAAATGCTTTGCTAAAAGAGAGGCAAATGACCTCTATAGCCCTAAAACATTCCACTAGGAAACACACATTTAGGAAGTGCCAACATTATCACTGTAGACATTCATTCAATGTATGTACGTTAAAGGCTATGCTAGTTATAGGGGACACCCATGTTTCCCTCAAACTGCTTATTTTCTCCTGGGGTGGGGAGTGGAGTGGATATGATAGAGCAAAGTAGAGATCCACACAGACACTCGGGGGAAACTAGGAGTGTTTTCACTTGGAGGAGACATGAAGGAAGGATTCAAGGTGGCACCCAAGCTGAACTTTGAAGGAAGAGAAGTCTGAAAGGTGGAGACTTCCAGGAGTCCTCCTCCTGTAGCATGGCTATAAAGCTCCTGCCTGTCTCACATCTCACTTCTCTGGATGAGCGCTCATGTGTCAATGTCCTTCTTCAAATATGACCCCTGGAATTAAACCCAGAACTCAAGACAGGTTGACAGGGGAAGAGTACAGGGACACTGTGTCTCTCCATTCTGTCTAAGGTCACCTCAGGCTGTATACTTCAGTCTGTTGTCACACTAGACTCATTTGGAGTCGGTAATCTGTGAAAAAGATCTTCAGGATCTCTTGTGCACTTAGGCTGTTGCCTTTGGGTATCTAAGGGCAGAATGGGCCATTTCTTCCTGTCCAGTTTCATCTTGATAAAGGCTGTCCAGCATTTCAGCTAACACTTCAAATTCTTAATGAAGGCCAATGGCACTATCTCATGTAGTAGCAACCTGGTCCTCACCTGCCTTTCCAACCTTACTAACCCTAACCCTTATGTGTTCACCCCACACTCTAAGACCAGAGAGTGAGCGGGAACTTCAGAAATACTCAGTCACCTCCCTCACATTTGCTGAATCTCAAGCTCAAAGTGAACATTCAGGGACTCACTCAAGGCCACAGGTACCAGAATCAGGACATGAATCTGCTTTTCCACTTCCTGCTCGTCTCTCACACTTGTCCCACTGATTGTCAGTTTCAATCAGCCTTCTGCCTCCACTCCCATGCTCAGTTTTATTCCACACAGAATGCCTTCAGGAGTAGCAACAGCATATACTTACATGATTTCTATAGCTCTGCAAAGCTCACTTTCCTTAAGACAACTCTACTACGATTAGTTATGCTGTTACATAAATATCATTTTCCCCATTTTACAGATTAAGAGACTGAGGTTCAGAGGGCTAAGATGACTTATCTGGTGTCACACAACTAGCACTAATGTCAAAGACAGAATGTGAATCCAGGTTTCATGCGTCCAAGTTCAAGGCCCTTTAAAGCCTGCAGGTGTCCTCATTTTATAGGTGAGGAAACAGGCCCACAGAGGTTAATCAGCTTGCTAAGAAGTAACATTTGGTGGATTGAACTTTTCTTGCTCTATGTTGCCAGCAATGGCTTTCTGGGGAAGATGAAAGCTAGGGAAGAGACACATTGTAACTGCAGGTGGTAGAGAAACAAGACAGCAAGGAAATACTGAAAATCGGAAACAAAATTCAAAGGTACAGAAAAGGATCCAAGCTGCGACAAAAGAGGGAGTTTCGTGTACCAAGACCCAGCCCTCGTCTCATTCTTTGCATCCATCAATGACAATTTTAAGACACCCAAAGCCAGCTTATTTGGGTTCGCAGAGAAGCCCTCAGCCCTCTCTCCACAATGCCCCTTGCCTCTCTGCCCCCTCTCAAGGAGGTAGAGGATAACAAACTGCCGACATGGTTCCAGCTACAAAAACACATCATGCTCGTGATCCTATTGGATTCTCACAAAAACCCGGTGACATCGTTTGAATGGTATTAATTATCATCCCTGTTTTGCAGATGAAGAAGCAGGCTAAGCATTTTCAGTAATTCTCTCATGGTCACATGGAAAACAGTGCACATTCCACATTCACAGATGCCTTCTCCTCCCCCTTTTTCTCTCACTGCACACTTCTCAAACAATGTCTTCCGCCGGTCTCTCTACTGATTTGACAGGGCAGCTGGGTGATGCAGTGGACACAGCATGGCCTAGAGTGAGGAAGACTTATTTTCCTGAGTTCAGATCTGGCCTCAGACTCTTCCTGACAGTGTGACTCTGGGCAAGTCACTTTTTCCTATTTGCCTCAGTTCCTCATCTGTAAAATGAGCTGGAGAAGGAAATGGCAAAGCACTCCAGGGTCTCTGCCAAGAAAACCCCAGATGGGTTCATGGAGAGTCAGACACAAAAATCACAGAAAAATGACTGAACAACAATTAGATTGACTATTGGCCACCATTTTCCTCTCAAATCTGACTCATGTATGACAATAGTACAGTCTATAATTGGTGTTGTTTTTTAATGTCTAATTCTTCAGTGATGAAAAGAACTGTGATAGAATCTACATCCTGCTTCCGCCAGTAGAACTCACCACTAGTGCACACCTTATCCATACCATTGTGTCAGCTTCCACAGAGGATGGAGGAGCCCCTCTAATTATCATATTCAATATCTCAAGGATTGGGAATTGGGATGAAGGAGTAAGTGCTCTCCTTCAGCCAAAGCATCTCTTACGCCATCTCTTTCTGTGCAGTTCCTGTACCTGTCTTCCCACAAATCTTCTGTGGAGGGACCACCAAAAATGCAAGAAGCATTCCTTGCTTTATTGAATTATAATCTCCAACTCTTCTGCCATTGCTGAAGTCATCAATGTGGGTCTTTTTTGCCACTGACAAAGATCCCAAGATTTCATGTCTTAGGAGATGATCTCATGGGTTGCTCTGACCAGTCTGCTGGTAATGGGACTCTCACAGCTTCTCCTCAGATGATGAATGGACAGCTATATTGTCCCTGGATCTGTCTTCCTGAAGGCTTTCCCCTAAGGAGCCACCAGAGTTTGTGCTTCCCTGGTTTCCCTTTTCGATGTCATATGCAGTTTGCCCCTAGTTCTTACCAGAGAGAATTTACTTGGAGGAATGCCTCTGCTCAGACTAATTCCCTCCCAGAGTTCCCTCTTGCCCACAGAGAAAAGTTCAAATTCCTCAGCTTAGCATTCAGGACTCTCCACAAGTCTACCTTCCCAGCCCTGTCTTGTCCACATGCCCACCATACGCTCTACCCTCCAGCCATAGTTGGTCAATTACCATTCCTCAGACACACTGAGCACTTCTCCAGGATCCAGTTTACCCTATTCCTTAAACTTCAATGTCTCTCTTTCCCTCCCCTCCATCTGCTGAATCTTTATCTCTCCCTTCCTCCAAGGTGCCACTTAACACTTTGTTGGTACTTCTCTGGTACTCTTATCTATATTAGTCTGCATCTTTTCTGTCTACATATACATCATGTCCCCCATCATGCTGTGGCCAAGTCCTGAAGTGTAGAGACAAGACCACATCTCTTGTAACCTATCTGCCTTTCCCAGCGTTTGCCAAATTGAATTGGATTGCATTATGGCAGAATGGAGTAGAAAGAGGGCTGAATTTGGAGTAGGGAAGCCCAATAATGATGGCCCTTCTCTGTTTTCTCCTCATCTGTAACATGGGGGGAGAGTTTTGTGTTCCCTACTCCACAGAGTTGATTATAGGAAACGTTTGCTATAGTTGTTTTTGTTATTTATTTCAACCTATGTATTCCCTTTGTATACATCCTGCACCTCTCTCATCATTGATGAACGTGCTGATGTCCCTGTGCAGAATGGTAGCTTCTTGAGGGCAGGTTTTGCCTCACTTTGGTCTGCCAATGGACTTCATCAGTGCCTCTAGATCAACAGGCTGATGATTCATCCATGTGGGTACTCACTCTGCCAATACATGTACAGTTCGTGACTTCTCAATGAGCTTTCAGAGTGTCTGGAAAATGTACCCCCCTGTAGCCAACCTGGTCACAAATCTCTCTGGATCTTGGATGACAGACGTCCAGTTTGTCCCTGGATTCAGGTTTTGTAGCCTCTCAAGCTAGTTCAACCCTGCCAGAACCTGCCTGGCCTTGGTCATTGAGCACCACCTACCTTGGCATGGTGGTAATATATCACAGACCCTTCTGTTTTCTCTGGCCATACCTCTTTGAAGGCACCATTGGGCTAGCTCAGTCAGGTACCCCCATACCACTGATACACCAAAGCTACCTGACTTTAGCCAAATTGCTCCTTTCTCATCTGTCCCCTGGGCAAAACTCCCTACTAAGTTATAGGCTTGTTTCCATCTGCTTTGGTAGAGGGGAGGGGCCCTGATGCTGATGAAATCAGAAATTTTTAGCATATTATATTTTATTTTTGTATTTTTCCATATATGTCCTGCTTCCCCAACTACATTATAAGCTCCTTGAGGGTAGGAACATGTCTTATTCATTCGTACCCTCCAGGGCCTTACACATAGCAGGCACTCCAGAAACACTAGTAAATTGATTCCACCCCCACACATGCCCATCAAGCCCATCCCACCACCCCAACCCCAGGTACCTTTGATCTTCTCTCCCTTGCTCAAGGAGATCTCCCCCTCGCCCTGGGCCTGGTATGGCTTCACGGCCATGAAGGAGCGTCCTGGTACTGCTGTGTAGAGCTTCCGTCGCCGTCCCCGGCTTCCCAGGGAGCCCCCAGGGCCCCCGGATCCCCCTGTGCCCCCAGCTGGCCCCTCTCTGGGTGTCCCACTGGAGCTGGGATATATATATAAGGAGTGTTGAGGGAAAGGGGATGTCCAGAGGAGCACCATGGGGTAGAGGAGGGGGGGAGGGGAGAAGGGGATGGGGCTTGGTGCATACTGAGTGGAAAGGTCTTTGGTAGGAACTAAGTGGAAAGGGAGCCAGAAAGTCAGGAGGGGTGACTGGGGGCTTCCTATCTCTCTCCATAGCTACCTCTACCCCAAGGCAGTCTTACTGTGGAAGTCTCTTCATCCAACAACCTCTCCCTTTTATATCTGTTTTTCACAGAATATCAGAGTCATTTCCTCTCACTCTTACATTCTGCCCATATCCCTACACTATTCAGAAAATATCCATAGCTCCCTATGGCCCCCAGAAACAAGTATGGATTCCCTCCCTTGGTATTCAAAGTCTTCTACAGAATGACCTGACCCTCCTTATTTAGAACTGCACAACATCAGAGCCAAAAGGACTTGAGATACCAGCCTGCTCCTGTCCAAATCATGGCTATGCCAGATAACATGTCTTCCAAGATACCCTGATCTCTGGAGATGAAGAACATCCTACTGTTGGTCAATTCTATCACTAGGACAGGTTGGTTTTTTATATTAAACTAATTGGTTTTTTATATTAAACTAATTGACCTCTCAAGCTCACTGTTCTTGCTTCCAACTCTATCCTCTGAGGAAACAAAGCAGGATTCAGTCCCTTCCTGCTGAGAGTCCTTCAGACAGCAGGGCCCACTTAGCATGCATCCTGAGGTCTTTCCTACTTCTGACTACACTCCCCAGTTCCTTTAGCCAATCCTGGTTCAGCACACTTCTAAGTTCCTTCTTTCCCTCACACCCACCAAAGCCACCCTCCTCTAGACAAGTTCCAGGTCATCAAATGTCTTCCTGAAATGTGACCTCTAGAACTGAACAGAGTTCTCTGTGTCACATTCTTCAACTACTACCTGCCTAGGGCATCACCCTCTCAGAGAACTCTCTCTGATCTTATGTCCTGAAATCAAATGTGCTTTTGGGGTTCATACCGAGCTTTGTAGCCTACTCAGACCCCCAAGCATTTCTTCTTCTGAGATATAGTCTTGCCACACCTCCCCCATTCTGTACTTGTTCTGTTGGCTTTTTGAGTCCCATGAGGATGGCTTTACATTTATTCCTATTCAGTTCTATCTTAAAGTCACCAACCCATTAGCCTATGATTCTAGCCTGACAAGACCTTCTTGGATTCTAACTCATTTAGCCTATTAGCGCTTTTTCCCAACTCTTAGATAGCTTTACATTTGATAAGCGTGCAATCTAAATGTTGATGGGGCCCAAGAGAAGAGTCCTATGGCAATATACTAGAGACCTCTCTTTAAGTTAACATTAATCCTTGTAAGTTTCACATCACCTTTCCTTGCCTGAAAGGGCCTTGAGAGCAGGAACTATATTTTATCTCTATACCTTTCCTAGAGGTGAGCATACTATTCTACACATAGTAGATATTTTAATGAATACTTATAAAATAAATGGATGCATTGAAGGGGTCCTGGAAAAGCAATTTGGGCATCTGGGGAATTCGATATGATCATGACTTCTTGAATGGGTGGGAAATTATGGAATGGAATAGGAGTGATTTAGGGAGTAGATGTGGAAGGTTAGGGATATCAGTGTCTGTAGGGAAGGAAGGTATAGGTTGGGGAACAGGGATGGGACAGTTGAAGGTTTTTCTGACAATCTATGAAAAACAAAGGTGTTGGAAATTGGGAAGGAGGGATAAGGGACATTTGGAAGTCCACAAGGAAGAAGAAATTGGGGAAATCTATGGAGAATCATTTATGGAGAGCTGGGGATTCCCAGGTCATCTGTGGGTTGGGAGGTAGGACTGATGGGAGAGTTAGAGGTTCATCTGATCATGCATGGGAAGGAAGGATGGAGGTACTGGGGACAGGCATGGGTAAAGGGGAATAGAGAGGAAGTAGGAAGGAAGAGGGATTTACAGGGAAGGTGGGAGCTTTCCTGACTGTCCATGGGAAAGGGGAGTATTGAGAGCAGGGTAAGGGGGACAAGGGTATTGAGAGTAGATGGGGGGGATGAAGATTAAGAATTTTATGGGGAAAGGGATGTTGGGAGTAGGAGAAGAGGATTGGGAGGGGTAGAGATTTCTCTGGATGTTCATAGGGAAAAGGAGTTGGAATATGGGAAGAGTAATGGTGCATTCCTGGCCAACTGTGAGGGATTGGGGTCTTCCTTGGCTATTTATGAGGAAAGAGGTCTTGGGAATAGGAAAGAGGGATTTTGGGGAGATCAGTAGTTCCCCCTACCTGGGCCGTCCCCGGGGTTGCCTCCTTGCCTCCTCTGGGTGCCTCCCTCGGGAAGGGGAGCGGGCACGGGCACCCCGAGGGCTGCTGGCACTACGCAGAGTGCCGCTGCTGAGTTTGGTGCCTGGGGTGGAGGGGGTTGTCGGAGCT
Organism: Potorous gilbertii; assembly: GCA_028658325.1. Lineage (NCBI taxonomy): Eukaryota > Metazoa > Chordata > Mammalia > Diprotodontia > Potoroidae > Potorous > Potorous gilbertii. Next base: position 3,581,077 of record CM053771.1, on the reverse strand, counting down.
GGGGCCGCTGGGGCAGGACCAGGGCCAGGGGGCCCAGAGGGTGAAAACACCATCCAATCAGGCAGTGCCATGCTGGTGTCGCTGTTAGCTCGGAGCAGCATCGGAGGCACAGTCAGCCCTGTGCCTGGTGGACCCCCCCTCCGACGGGCTGCATACTTGGGGGACTCCTGGAAGGGGACTAGTAGGGTGGGTTAGAGTGGAGATGAGGGAAAGAGATTTGGGGAAAGATATGGGTCAGTGAAAATGGTGGAGAGAAGGAGGAGAGATGAGAAAAGGGAAAATGAGAGAGTGGAGAGAAAAAGGGAAAGAGAGAGATGAGATGGGAGGAAGGTGAGTGGAGGAGAAATGAAATTGGGAAAGGGGGAGATGAAGAAAAAGGGAGGTGATGGAGAGGAAATGGAGGGTAAGAGGAGAGGAGAATGGGAAGATGAATGAGAAAGAAACAATAGGGAGAGAAGTGAGATTGGGAAGATAGAGAAAGAGAAGAGAGAAGAAATGGAGTATGAGGATAGAAGGAAATGGAAATGAAAGGGGAGATAAGAAAGGGGGACATAGGTAGGTGAAAAGGATGAGGGTGAAAGCAGAGAGGAGGGAGGGAGGGAGGGAAAGAAGAGTAGTGAGGGAAAAGGGGAGAGATGTGAGTGGAGATAGAAAGATGAGGTTGAGAGAGTGATGAGGGGAGAGACAGATGAGAGAGGTGGAGAGAGATGAGGAAAGAGGAAAAGACGAGAGGAAGGAGAACAAATTAAACATGGAGAAATAGGGGGAAGAGATGAGGGAGAGAAAGGGGGATTTGGGGAGATAAGGAAGAGAGCATTGGAAAGAAATTAGAGAAGACATGTAGGAATAAGGGAAGGGAAGATGGAAAGTAGTGAAGAGATAAGAGAGGGAAGAGATGAAATGAGAATAAGGAAAATAGGGAGAAAGAAAGAGAGATGGTGAGAGTAGACAGATGGAGATATGGAAATTGACAAGGGATGATGGAGGCAGAGATGTGGAGGATGGGAGTAGAGATATGGGGGAAGGGAAAATGGGGAGATGAGCTTGGGTAGTGGCAAGCACAGCCTCACACACTCCCCAGAACTCTCTCAACCCTGTAGCCTTTGCTCAGCCCACCCCAAGATCAGGCACCATCATGTTTCATCTTGTCTGCCATGTCTCCCTCAACCCTCCCCCCCAACCTCCAGCTCCCACCTCACTCACCCACATCCTGGTCTCGATGGTTTCGGATCAACTCCCCCAGCTCAAAGTTGCCAGCTATTACAGCCACCTGGCCCAGATGGGGGCAGAGAAGAGAGGAGGTGACCCCAGGGGCCAGGTAAGAACAGTCATGGTAGCGAACCTAACTCTAGCCTGCTCCCCCAAAGCTTGCTAATTAGTCATATTCCCCTAACACCATCCTCCCCATTCTCTCCATATCCCTTCCATATCACATTCATTTTCCGATTATTCCTTGCCCTAAATGCCTCCTCCTGCCCTTACCCCTCTCTCCTATTACTCCTCTACTACTTCCCTGACATCCTTTCCCCCTGCTGCCCTTTGCCCCTGGCATTCCTCTCCTGCTGCCCTTTGCCTCCCTGACATCCTTCCCCCCTGCTGCCCTTCCCTCCATCACTTGGATCTTCTCCGGTACCCCCTCTCTCATGATGTTTCTGCCTCTCCTTCCTCTTCCTCTTCACTTCCCCTTCTTTCCTTTCTGCTTGCTCTCTCTACTCTCTCAATTCTTCAGTTGGTCCTCTCCACCACTGCCCTTCACACCCACTCCTCTTGTCCTCCCTATTCCATCCTTTCCCTCCCTCCTTTCCTGTTCCCTCCATCACTTCTCTCTCCACTTCTCTCCTCAACAAGCTCTCTGCATGTCTTCCCTCCCTCCTCTAGTTCTCTTTTCCTAACTCCTGTCTTTCCCTTGTCCCCCATTCTACTTTTCCTCTGCTTTGTCCTGCTGCAACTGCCATCTGCAATCCAGACACATTGGCCTTGCCATTCCCTCAAGATGTTGCTCTATCTCCTGGCTCCAGGCATTGTCTCTGGCTGTCCCCCATCCTAGTCTTCTCTCCCTCCTCATCTCTGCCTCCTAACCTTCGACTCTCAATTAAAAGCCCACCTTCTGGGAGAAGTCCCTCTGTCCCCCATGATGCTATCTTCTCTCTGTGGATTAGCTCCAATTTGTCTTGCATATGTCTTGTTTGCACAGAGTTGTCTATGTTTTGTTTCTGCCATTAGATTATGAACTTGACAGAGCTTGCCCTTCTTTGTCTCCTCAGCACTGGCATAGTGCCTGGCACACAGTAGGCACTTACCAAATGCTTGTTGACTCACTGACCATGTCCCTATCATCCTTCCTCCTCATTTTCTCCTATCATCCTCTTCTAGCTTTCTTCTCCCTCATTTCCACTTCCTATTCCCCCATCCTCCCCATCATCCCTCTCTCCTCTCCTTTCGCATCTTTTATCCTTCTTTTCCTAAGTCCTTCTTTTCCACCTTACATGTCACTCATAGCCCTCTCCTATTTCTTGCCATTTCCTCTCTCCTGTTACTTGCACGCCTTCTGTTTTACTTTATCTACCCTTCCTCCCTCCCTCCCTTCCTCCCTCTCTCCCTTCCTCCCTGCCTCCCTTCCTTCCTTCTTTCCTCCCTTCCTCCCTTCCTTCCTTCCTTCCAGTCCTCACCTCTACTTCCTCCTCTCCCCACCCTAAGATCTCCAGGGCCTCCTTACCTGGAAAGGCGTCTGTCCGTTGTTGTTCTTCACCTCCTTGTTGGCCCCTCGATACAGAAGGATTCGGGCACACGTCTCCTGCAGGCAGGGTTGGGGGAGAGGTTCAGGGTTAGGGCAGACCAGGGTAGGGAAACAGACCCCAGGCAGATCTGGGGCATCCCAAAGGGAGTGGCATGGTATGAAGGATGGAAGAGGGGGTGGACATGAGAACATCAGAATTGCCACATGGGGCCAAGGCAGGGGGCTGGGGCTGTACTAGGTGGCTCCTGGTCCAAGATTGAACTTCTCCTGTTGGGAGCCCTTCTGGGGGCAGCTCCTGATGCCCAGCACCCACCTGCTGGTGCTTCCTCATTCCCCAAACTTTCTGCCACCCAGAATGACCTCACAGACTCACTCACACCTCTTCAATCTCTTTTCTGGGTCTAGCTTCTCAGCATCTTTCATGTAACAAACACTTATTAAGACTCAACTATGCCAATGCTAAGACCCAGGGAAGGTGAAAAAAATAAAACAAAAGCTAATTCAAACCCTAGACTTGCCCTCAAGGAGCTGCCAGTCTAATGGGGAGGATGGGGTCAGGACCTGGCAGTGACCTTGCATGGTGCCTGGTACCTAGTTGGCACTTAATAAATGCTTGTTGCCCGACTAACAGCCCCTCACTAGGAGAGGGGCTCTACTGTAAACTTGAGCTTCTCAGCATTTAGCTGGGCCACAAGGTCCTCAAATAATGGTGCTATACTGATGTTCAATGTCTCTTGAGGTTGGATCCAGTCCATGAAAGTCCTGCTCAGATGCCTCACCATATCCAAGGGCCACCCTGGGCTATCAGATGCTCTGCTGGCAGGGGGGCCAGCCTTCTGTACAGGCTCAGCAATAGACCAGGGCCCAGCCTAGGTAAGGGCAGAGGGCTTCTCATGGGCTCTGCTGCACAGGGAGGGATTTTTCAGCTACAACAACTAGTGAAGGCCCTTAACTAAGAGCAGGAGAACCCCAAAGTCGGTATAGGAAGAGCTGATGACAAGATAGCACAGTCAAATCCAAAGCAAATCCCAGCCTCTCTAGGCTAGAGATGGTTTCCATAAGTGACTAGGCCACATTTGTGGAACTGAGTGTCCTGCTTTGAGCTGGGCCATCCTCAACACGAGCACTGGCCCCAGGTGAAGCCTTTTGAACCTGGAAGAGTCTGAGCTCTATGCCATGTTGAAACAGTGTGTGAGACCTTGCATACATCTAGAGAATACTTGGGTTCGAAAGACCCATAGGGTCATCCAGGTGGTGATGCAGAGTTTACCCCACTACATGGCTTAATGCCACTTGGTGGCCAATCTTTTGAGGATGTAAAAAGTGATGCAATACCAACATAAATATGGATTTATAATAGGAATTATCAGGTGCTAAAAGATCACTGCTGCAGGGGGTCACAGGGCTGGCTTTCCAGATGAGGCAGCATCCAGACTGAGCCTTGAAGGATGATATAATAATAGCTCACATAGATAGGGTGCCCCCAAAGTCTTGGTGCAACCATAATCTTCAATGGCTTAGCACTTCAATGAGACTTCACAGATGCACAGAATAAAACACTTTCAGGTGTATACAAAGCTTTCTCCCTGGTTTCACTTGATTCTCAGAGGGGTATCCCATAAGCGTGCCTGGATGGAGAAGCAGGGCAGCAGCCCTCCATGAAATACCAGAGGGGTCTGCCTTGGTCAGTGTCAGGGCAGTAGGAAGACAAGAGAGGTTTTTGAATGGTGACCAGATTCCTCCTGCTTTAATGGAGTCTAGGAGTGCTGTGAAGGATGAGTAAAAGGGCATAAAGATATAGGTGGATGGATCTGTCAGGGATCTTTGGTAACAGAGGGCAGGAAGGTCAAGGAAGGTGCAGGAATGGCTGGTAAGAGAAAGACTCAGGCCATAGTGTAGCATGAGACCAAGTCAGAGAGAATTTGGCTTCAGAGACATGGCTAGCCCCATCATTCAAGGCTCAGCTCAAGAGAGTTCCCCACCATTGAATTTCTTCAAGATCAGGAACACTATTCAGGAAAAGACTACAGACTAACATGAATGCTGAAAGGCAGCTAGGGGCACCATAGTGCACAGAGCACTGGGTCTGGAGTCAGGAAAACTCCACTCCTTGAGTCCAAATCAAGTCTCAGACACGTGCTAGCTGTGTGACCCTGGGCAAGTCACTTCACCCTGTTTGCCTCAGTTTCCTCTTCTGTAAAATGAGTTGGAGAAGAAAATGGCAAACCACTCCAGTATCTGCCAAAAAAAATTCCAAACAGGGGTCACAAAGAGTGAAGTAAGATTGGACAACAAGAAGGTGAATGCAGAAATCTCGAGGGCTTGGAGATTTTGACTTTGTTTCCCAGTTCTTAGAAGGATCCCTGGACTATAGGGGCCTCTTCCCCTTTCTGTTATAACTCCTTGTCTAGAGCCAGGGGTGCACCACCACATGCTTCAATTCCCTCCTTTGTAGAAAGGAATGGGCTTTGAACAATCTTGCAGAGTGGGAGAGATGCCCAAGAAGGCAGAAGTGGCAGGAATGTGGCCATTCATAAGGAGGAGGTATGGGGTTCCTTCTCCACTTCTCCCATTTGTAAAATGAAAGACTTGGACCAGGTCTTCTCTGATGACTCTTTCAGCTCTAAAATCTATGACTCTAAGATTGGAGGCTGGTGATTATGTGGATTTTCACAAAGGTGAAGAGGTAGATTATTTCAACTCTAGGCTGACAAGCTCCATAGCCAATGCCTGGCAAAATTTTCAAAGATCAAATGATAGAAACCTGGAGAGAAGGATGAGGTTGGTACCCATGGGATGGTGAAGAGTGGGGCAAGCCAGACTAGGCTTTCTGCAAAGATGCAAATGCTGACAGGTCAGGAGAATGCTGTCAGCAGAGGAGACTCAGGGAACAGCAAGGTATCGGGCAGAATCTTGCCCGATGTCTTGGGGGGGGTCAAGACAGAAAGATGTGGGCTCAGGGAACTTGGAATGAGATCCTGACTGGTGATTAGCTGACCGGTGTCAAGCGGGAGAGACTCAAGCAGCAGAATCCCCCAGTCATCTCTCCTTGGCCTCATTTTTGTCAATACCTTTATCAAGTTTGCAGATGAAAGCATAGGGAGGAGTAGGAGATTTGCTGCCAATGTAACACCAGGTAAGATCATTGGTACAGAGAAGGACAGACCTTTAGAATAGGAAGGGGCTTCAGCAGCCACCCTCCCCCATCCTATGCACACACACACACACACACACACACACACACACAACAGACAAAGTGGCCAGTCCAGCCTCTGCTTGGTCTCCAGATCCAGTGAGGGGAGCTTACTACCTGCAGGAGCCATTCCACCTTTGGACAGCTTCAGTTGCTAGGAAGTTTTTCTCGACGTCAAGACTGTTTGCAGTTGCTACTCATTGCATCTCTCAGGTCAACTTTAACAAGTGCAATCATTCTTCAACATGACAGCACTTCAAATACAGGAAGACAGCTTCCTTGTTCACCCTGAATCTCCACTTGTCCAAGAGAAACATTCCATATTCCCTTGACAGATTCTCCACATGGCATGATGTCAGGACCTTTCTTGCTGTCCTCTGGACATTCTCAACCAATCAATATCCTTCCTATGCCCTGGCCTCAAGGACTGAGCCCGATGCTCCACTGGTGAATCTGATGAGGACCGTGGGATGGTTGCTTCACTGCTCCTGGAAGCTACATTCCTGTTCATGCAACCTCATGAACTTTGGAGACCGCCACATGGCACTAGGAGACCCAGTGGATAGAATCAGGCTGGCCTTGGAGTCAAGAAGTTCAACTGCAACCTCAGATAACCACTAGCTGTGTCACCATGGGCAAGTCACTTAACCTCTGCCTGCCTCAGTTTCCTCATTTATAAAATGAGGATAATGATACCAACTAGGTGGCCCAATGCACAGAGTACTAGACCTAAAGAAGGGAAGACTCATCTTCATGAGTTCAAATATGGCCTCAGACACTTAGTAGGTGCATGACCCTGAGCAGGTCATTTCACTCCATTTGCCTCAGTTTCTGCACCTATAAAGTGAGATGGAGAAGGAAATGGCAAACCACTCCAGTATCTTTGCCAAGAAAATCTCAGATAGGGTCACAAAGTGTGGAACACGACTGAGGAAAAAGCACCTGCTTTGTGGGGTTCTTGTGAGGATCCAATGAGATGTTTGTAAAGCTCTTGGTACAATGTCCAGCATATAGTAGGTGCTTAATTAATGCTTATTCCCTATATCCTCCCTCCCTATCCTGATAAGTATTGAACATGAAAGTCGTGTAAAACCTCTGATGATTTTCAGACAAAAGACTTGTGAAACTGATATTTCTAATTTAAGGGTAAGGCTTTACATTTATCTCTACTGAATTTCATCTTATAAGATTCAGTCCAATGCTCTTTCCCCATCAATAGTTTTTTGGGTCTTGACTTAGTCACCCAATGTGTTAGCTCTGAGTCATGCACAAATATGCCCAAGAGATAAGAGTGCACAAGTTCTTGTCCTGATCCCTGTAGAACTCCACTGGACACTTCCCACCCAGTTGACGTTAAACCATTGATGATTACTTTTTGGGTGTGGCTATGAAGCCAGTTTCAAGGTCATCTTCCTAACCTACATCTCTCCATCTTTTCCAAGAAGAACAGCCCAAGATATTTTCTCAAATGTCGCGTTCAAATCTAGGTAAACTATAATATCTGGCATTCCTCTGTGGGTTTAGAAACACTGTCATAAAACGAAATGAGGTTCATGTGGATGAAGCTAGAACAGCTCCTGGAATGATCCTACTACTTCCTGACTGCTGAGCTTGCTGGGGGGCCGAGAGTTCGCCTCCCTGGGCTGCTTCCCATCCGGAACATTCTCTGTTCCTGGATAGGTCTCCTGCTCTCCCAAGACACATACTCCTGTTCTTTCAATACCAAAGGATGGAATTCTTCTGGATTCTCTCATACTTTCATTTTTAATCTTAGAATGTAGAACCAAAATGACATCAAGAGGGCAGAACAAGGAAGGAGCTCCATAAAATGACATCTAAGGTCTCCATTGGGGGTTAAATATAAATAAAGGATGAATGGGGGCCTTTATAGACCACTTCCTATTTGCCAGGCCCTGTACTGAGAACTTTAGAAATAGGATCTCATTTGACTCTCAGGAAAACCCTCAGAGCTAGGTGCTATTATTATTCCATTTTATAGATGAAGAAACTGAGGCAGTCCGCTATTGTTAACGACTTCCCCAGGGTCACAAAGCTAATAAGTATTTGAGGCATTATTTCAATTCAGATTCTCCTGACCACTAACTCAACAGCTTTTGACTATACAGCAGTTCATGTGACAAAGACACAAGCTCCATCTGCAACAAGACTGGAATGCAACAGCTAAGTAAAGTGACCTTGATCTTAGGCAACAAGAAAAGAAACACAATGTTTGGAAGAAGGTGGGGCTGGCAATGAGCCTGCTGTCCCCTTCTCTGATCAGAACCTCGAAAAACCAAAGGGAATTCACTGGGGACAAAGGCCAGGATGAGGATGAGATGGGACACTGAGCCCTCACAGGGCACTTCAAAAGAACTGGGGGGGATAAGTTTAGGAGGATGAGGAGAGATATGCACTTGATAATTTGTGAAGAGTTACCAGAGGAAAGAGGGAGGGATAGGATGGTTTTGCCTGACTCCAGAGGACACACCTAGGAGCAATGAAGACAAGTCACAGAAGGGTAGATGATATAAAGAAAAACTGCTGCTCCAAAGTAGAGGAGGTGATGAGCTTCCCATTGCTGGAAGTGTTCAAGGGGAGGCAGATAATCTTTTCTCAGGGTGGCCTACATACCTGCTGAGATTCCTGGTATCTCATCAGTTCTAGGATTCTGGGACACTGCAAGTGTCTGCTCTTGTGGGAGTACGCCTCTAACTAGGGAAGGCAGGAGCTGGGCTCATCTTGTACATAGCCCAACGGCTGCCCCAGCAGGCAGGCCTCCCTGGGGACAACAGTTTCCCTGGGGATGATTTGTGGGAGGTCATGATGGGCAGCAGAGAGGGAGCCCTGGCATCCTCAGAGGCTTGCCACTCCAGACGGCTCAGTAAACATCAGCGAGATCCCAGAGAGTGCCAGGATCCAAGAAGCCTGGATCATCTGCCGGACCAGGGATCCTGCTGTGGGACATCTGGGAAGTCCCTACCCCAACTGAACCTCAGTTTCCTCAAATGTAAACCGAAGAAAGAGCTCAAAGAGCCCGTTTCAAGGGCTGTTATATTCTGTGCTTGAAGGGTTCTTCCAGCTCTGACTTCTGATTCTGTGAGTTGTTAACATTCCCCCAACACCTACAGCCTTTTACTGAGCACAGCCTGCATCTCCTCACTCTCTTGTAAACTTGTGGACACGGACTGAAGCAGACGTCTGCCATCCCCCCAGAGTACACAACAGAGGGCTGCACACACATGCTTCTTGGCTGTGGGTGGAGAGTGGATCATTGCAGGTGGCACAGGGGAAGACCCAGAAAGAGGTGGAAGGCAGTGGGTTGTGTGGGGTGGTCAGAGAGGAGCAGGAGATGGAAAGGTCCCTGTAAAGACTGACCTTGTTGTAGAGAGCACAGATGTGCAAGGCTGTGTTTCCAGATGCATTCTGGGCACCTGGCTCGGCCCCATAAAACAGCAGGTGTTCCAGATGCTGGGAGTTACCCCTCTGGCAGGCCTGAGCAGGGCATCAGGGAAAGGGAGCAGAAGTGAGGAAAGTCATTTCAGAAACTCCCTTCCAACCTGTAGACCTTACTGCCCTCAGGGACCCTGGCATCCATTCCCTGTTAACTCCATTTCTAGGGTCCCCAGAGCCCCGGACAACCAATCTCAGACACACTGGCATCCACCCTGCCCTGGTCCCTGACCCAGCTATCCACAAGTATCCTCCATCTTCTCTCACCTTCAGATACCCAACTTCATACTGTCAGTGGTCCTACTCATCTGCCCCATCCCTCTGGCTTCCTCCCCACTCTCTGCCCCCAAGGAGTCCTGGATTCCAGAGACCTGGTGGATCTCCTGCCAACCATTCTCATCAGCGATGCCCAGCTGGGCCCGATTATAGAGCAGGAGCTCACAGCATCGAGGGTCTCCACCCACCATGGCCGTGTGGAATAAGGGAGTCAGCCCCCGGCGGTCCTTGTAGTTGGGGGATCCCCCTAGATCCAGCAGAGCCTGGAAGAGAGGCAAAAGACAGAAAGAAGGTTACAAGTTAATGCAAACCTTTGACTCTCCCCAAGAAGAGTGATGGGAGAGAGCCAACGCAATGGGTGCATGATTTCACTAGCATAGGAGGACCAGATTGGAACTCATGACCTGGAACCCAGGTTCTAATTCTGGCTCTGGAATTTGGCAGATGAATGGGCAGGACTGGGTATTCTCTAAAGTAACCTTGAGCAAAGGGGATAACATAGAATTGTGGAAAGAGTCAGGGTTACGGAGATGGGAGATATGGATTTGAATTCTGACTCAGCTAATTGGCTACTTGTATAGCCATAGCCAAGTCATTTAACTGCCATGGGCTTTAGTTTTCTCTTCTGTAAAATGGGCGGAAGGGTTGAACTACTTGATTTCTATGGTCTTTTCTAGCTTTAACTCTTAGGATATGTGTCCCTCCCTGGCCTCAGCTTCTCCTTCTGTAAAAAGAGAGTACTGAGCCAGATGACCACAAAAGAAACAATGAAATGAACATTGGACCTGATTTCTAGTCCTGGCTCTGTCCTGGGGTAGATAGGTCTGGGAACAGGGAGGGGAAGGGCCCATGGGCACAGAGTGAAGGGCTGAGCTGGAACTGACCCTTTCAGGGTCTCTTCAGCCTGATTTATCTACTCTGGATTGGTGCACTTTGGTCTTTGTATCCAAATTTTTCCCTTTCCCTCATCTCCTGAAGCATTCAGCCCTCCATTGTTTCCTCATCACTAAAATGAAAAGGTTGCATATTGACTAATTTAGCAGAAAGAAAAGCAGAATTAGAGTCAGAAGACCTGGATTCCAGTCCTGAGAATCTTAGTTTCCAAAACTGAAGGGATCTCCAAGGCCAACTTATCCCTGTCAAGACTTTTTATCTCATCAGTCTAGGAAGCTCTCTGGTGAGGAAACTCCTTCCACCAGCAGCTGGGAGGGAGAGAAGCACTGAAAAAACAAAATTACTAGAAAGTTTAAAAGCTACCTAACTCTTAACTTTAACTCATGCCATTTATAGACAGCTGTAGTTGTTAGGAATCTTTTCTTGACATCCTGATGAAATATCTCTCTCCTCATTTGGTCCTTAGAGTCAACTGTAACCCAATCCTTCAGATATCTGAAGGCAGTTCCAATGTGTTCCCTAAGTCTTTTCATCTCTAAGCCAACTCTCTCATGGCATGATCTCCAGCTTTCTTGCCTTCCTGGTCTCCTTCTGAATGCAATTCCATTAGTCTGCATTCTGTCTAAAATGAGGCATGCTGAACAGGACACAGTTCTCTACATGTCTGAGAAGGGCAGAGTCTGGTGGGACTATCACCTCCCTCACTTCAGACAGCAGAGTTCTCTTCATACAGCTCAAAATCTGTTAGGCTTTTGGGCTGCCATATTGAATTGATGACTGGTAATGAGCTTGAGTTCCCCTAGAGCCCCCCAGGACACTTTCTCATAAATTCTTATCTAGCCACAAATCCCCCATTCCTGTACTCATGCAGATGACTTAAGACAAATGTAGGCTTTTACATTTCTATCAAATGTCATCTTATTAAATTCAACCCACATCTTCCACTCATGAAGTTGATTTTTTGAGCCCAAGTGTAGGCAGTAATTTACATTGATCTGTTCATTTCATTCAGCCCATCACTGCAGCCTGTTGACAACTTGGAGGATCTCAAAGGAGGAGAAACATATGACTTTGGGAGGCAGCCCTTTCTACTCTTTGGTAGCTCTGATAGCTAGAAAGTTTGTCCTGACATGATTTTTTGTATTCATCAGGTTTCTCTCCATGGTCCTGGATTCTGCCCTGTGGGCTCAAGCAAAACCAATGTAAACCCTCTTCCCAACAACAGTCCTTCCCCATCCTCCTCAGATCTTCTCTTTTCCATGTTAAGTGTCCCTGACTCCTTCAACTGATCTTGACCAACTCCTAACCATCATGGTGGTCATCCTCAAGATGCTCCAGTTTATCTGCATCTTTCTTAAAGCTTGATGCCCAGAACGGAGTACAATTATCATAGATGGGATGTGACTGGAGCAGAGTACAGGGGCTATCGCCTCTGAAAGTCCTAGCCACATCCTGTCTTTCTAAAAGTAGCCTGGTGGGCTTAATTTGTGTCACTGAGATGACACTGTAGCCAAAATCTCAGTTCACTAAAACTCTCAGATCTTTTTCAGATGAGACGCCATATTGCCAAGCCTTCTCCCTCTTATGCTTAGGAAGTTTATTTTTTGAACCAACAGGTAGCACTTTATGTTGATCTCTATTAGAGCTTATCTTATTCAAATGAGGCAGGATCTTTTAAAAGAAGACTTTGTCTTCCCAAGTGTTAGTTATCCCTCCCAACTTTTTGCCATCTGCAATTCTGATAAGCATGTCATTCATGTTTCCATCCAAGCCATTGTTAAAATGTTAAACAGCTCAGATCCCTGGAATACTCTATTGAAAGAGACTTCCTGCCAAGATGATAGCAAATTACTGACCACATTTTGGGTCCAGCCATGCAACAGCTCCGATTCCATGTAACTGTACAATGGCCCTGCCCACATCTCTCCATTCTTTCGATGAGAGCAGCAGGAATTTTTACCAAATGCTTTGCTTTACCAAATGCTCTATATCTATAGCATTCCCCTGTTCTAGCACACTAGTCACCCCATCACAGAAGGAAATGAAGTTCACCTGCTATGCTCCTATTATGATGAAGCCACGTGAGCTATGATCAAGGCATCCCTTTCTAAATATTCATTAACATCTTTCAAATAATACATTCTAAAATTCTGCCAAGAAAGTTCTGCCTTATGTCCATCTACTGAAAATCTAAACTACCCTTTCAGTTACAGGTCAGGAGCCACCTCCTCACTAAAAGTGATCTCCCATCTTCAGCTCCCAATGATACTCAGGTGTTTGTGAACCAGGCACTGGTACAGGGGACTATACTTATTTGTGGACCTACATAATTCTGTGTTGGTGTCCTCTGAACTTGGCACAGAGCCTACATCTAGTAAGTGCTTAATAAATACTTGGTGGCTTGGGGAACACTTGGATTCTAGTTCTGGCTTGACCAGAGTGTCCCATATGACCTTGGAAAGGTCACTTTTCTTCTCTCTGTCTGTTTCTTATTTTTCAGAATGAGGATCTCTCTCTGACCCATTCCAGCTCTAACATCATGGTACTGAGTCTTCTAAGGCATCTCTAAGCTCCAATCATCTGTGTTCTAGGTTCCCTTCCACCTCATCTCCATGCCATTCTTTGCTCCAAATCACCTCCCAGCTCTGCTCTGCTCTAAGGCCCCCTTGGCTCCAATATTCCTGGCCTCATGGTCCTGTAATTCTCCAGTTCTGTGTGTTTGATCCAAAAATGCAGCATAAGAGGTAAAATGGAGGACAAAGAGTGAGGCCAAGGGGAGGGGAAAGGTTGTCCCCTGATTGGGGCTCGCTACAACCTGAGATGAGAAGGAGGCCTCAGACAGAATCTCATTGAATCCCTTCATTTTAGAGAAGAGGGGATGGGACTTCAAAAAGTACAGGACACTTGTTCAAGGTCATCAAATAATGAGTGACTTGAACCTGCCTCTCCAAATGGTCTTCAGCGTTCTTTCTGTTACACTATGTATTTGTGCAGGGATTCAGGGGGTAGAAAAGTGGCCTTCCTCTTAGGAAGGGGGGAAGCATATGTGGGCATTTGGAAGCCCCTGGGAAGGGATGTGGGACTCAAGCCATGTGAGGACAGTCTGGGTGTTCAGCCTCCTAAGCAAGAGATGGGAACATGAAGAGCACCCAGCTCAGCCTAAGTCCATTATAGGCAGACTTGCCAAGGAGCCCTTGGGAAACATTGAGAGGGGTGGGGCAGCTTGTGTCCTCTAGACCAGGCCACCTCTGTGGTTTGAAAGTCCACTGAGAGAGGAGGCAGCCGGGATGGGGTTAGGCCACCGGAGGCTTCACTCAAGGGTTTGGGACATCTTATCTGGAGAAGAGCCTCCAGAGGTACATGATTGAGAGGTTCAGCTATTCAAAGGGCTAGCCCAGGGAAGGGGACTTCCCCTGACTCTGTTGGGCCCCAGTGGGCAGGACAGGAGGAAGGATGAGGGCAGGACTGGGGGGAGGGGGCAAGAAAGGGCCAGGATGAGGAGCAGGACAAGGGCAGGATGGGGTGGGGGGGGTGTCACAGGATGAGGGACATGGGCAGGGGAGCAGGATTTAGACCGATGAGAGCAGCTGACAGAATTTGATGTTAAGGCTGTACAGGGAGCTGCCCTTCAAGGGAAGGGGCTGCCCAGAGAGGATCCAGGAAGCTCAGGGGCCATTAAACAGTTAAGGCTGGATGACTGCTTTTTGGGTCTGTGGAGTGGTAAGGGCAGGACTCAGAATAGGAGTAGGTATCCCAGGGGCAAGGCAGGACCCCATGGGGGACTGTCTAAAGGAGGTTGGGGATATTTTAGTAGTTCTCTGAGAGGCCTCCCTTTGTGAGGAATCTGCAAGAAGACTGTGGAGGGTCTTCATTAGGAGATCTCTGGGGTCTTGTTAATTTGAGTCTGGTGCTTCCTTCGGAAGGAGGTGTAAAGAATTGATATTTCAGAGCATTCATCTGGGGAGATCTCTGAAGAACTTGGAAGGGTTTCTGTTGCAGCATCTCTCTCTGAAGTTTCTGAAGGATCTCAAGGGAATGTTTCTGGGGATTCTCTCTTTAGGAGAGTTCTTTGGGGGATCTTTGAGCTTTCTGTTGAAGGGGTCTTTATTGAAGGAGTCTTCAGAATGGCCTGCTGAAAGGGTCTCGGGAATATCTAGGAGTCTGTATGGACTATGTTTGGGGAAGAACTAGTATCTCTGGAAGTCTACTTGTATGGAATGGGGTCTCACCGTGAGGGCCATGCAGTGCCGGGCACATACAGCCTTATGTAGCGCCGTCATCCCATCCCGAGCCCGGAAGTCAATGTGGGCTCCACCCAAGCACAATGTGCGGATCACATCCACTGAGCCCTCGATCTGGGCTGCCAGCGTCAGAGGAGTCTCTGAGGAAGGGTTAAGGGGATGCTTATGTCCTCCAGTCTGTGCCCTCTTCCCCCATTTTCTCCACCTCAGTGTCACCTGAGCCCATAACCCACTCAGCTCCCTGACCTCTTTAACCTCCTTCCTCCAGCCTCTGCCCCCAATTCACAAACCCTGCATTCCAGTCTCCCAGATCTCAGGAATGGTCCACTTCTCTGACTTGATCCAAACCACCAAATCTCCATGTCCTCTAGTTCCTTAACCTCCCAGAATCCTCCACATTCTTCCACATCCTCCAACCTCCTGAGCCTGTAGCCCTTATAACCTCTCCCCTCCTCCCTCAGTCTCCCAAACCTAGAATCACAAAATATTCAAATTAGAAGGGACCCCAAAAGTCTAACCCACCAATGAACAGGAGTCCTCTCTACAACCTTTGAGAAGTGCTCAGCTGACCTCTACCAGAAGCCCTCTTGGGAGGGGCCCCCCACACCACCACACCTTTTCACTATCAGACTCACTTCCCTCTGCAATCATCACTCACTGCTCTTACGTTTGCCTCTGGCCTTCACCCCCCAAACTACCTGTCATTTCCTCCCCTAAATACTCCAAACCCTCCGTTCATCTGGCCCCTCGATCCCCAGAACACCAACGCCCCAACTCCTAGAATCCCTAAGAAATGAAAAGAGACTCCCTGGAAACACCTTAGTCTCTCAGTTTTTGCCCCCTGTAATCTCCCGGACTCCAAACCCCAACCTACCAATCCCATAGCTCCTTTTAGCCTCTGAGGATCCCTTCACCTCCATTCTCAGGGCCCCTTTGTCCTCTACACTCCCAATCCTCCAAGGCTGGGCCCTCACCTCCTGGCGTGAAACTCTGACTCTTCCAAATGTTTCTCATCTCAGATTCTCAGCTCCCAAACCCCTAGTCACCCAGCCACCACCCCTGTAATTGCCAGCACCCTAGAGATCATACCTCCTGAGTCAGAGTCATGATAATTGGGGTCCAGCCCCTTGTCCAACAGTCTTGCCACCTTGTCGGATGTGCCAAGCTGTACATACTCCAGAAACTTCTTTAACCCGGTCTAGGTCGGGACATGCACAGACACACACACATACATACACACACAGAGAACAACATACTTAGAGCCATGGAAGAGTAGGGGATGATGCACAGAGGCTGAAGAAAGGATGGAGAATGGTAGGAGACACAGGGTCTCCCAGTGTCAGATCCCTCTATCTCCCTTCTCTGGTGGACTCAGGAATTCCCAGGCCTATCCATCTCAGGGAGGAAGGGAAGATTAGGGAGATGAAATGAGGAATGGTTGGGGATGGGAGAACGATAAGGAATAGGAAAGGGTCAAAAGGAAGGGTTCCAGGGGTCAAAAAAGAAGGCTATGAGGGGCCAACAGAGGATGCTTGAGATGAGGAAGGAGCATGGTGGGGTTACAGGAGGGATATGGCAGTCAGTCGACTCAATTCAACAATTCAATAAGCATTTATTAAACACCCACCATATGCAAGGCAGTGTCCTAGGTGCTGGGCATACAAAGAAAAGAAGAAAACATCCCTTGCCCTCAAAGAGTTTACCTTTTACTTGAAGAATTGAAGTGGGACTCACACTGGTACCCTCCTCCCCACCCCCATCCCAGCCTCTTTCAATGTAAGAGAAATAGGAGATATAAAGAGACAGAAATATAGACAGAGGTGGGGAGAGAGAGAGAGAGAGAGAGAGAGAGAGAGAGCTAGGTAGGTAGACAGATAAGGAATTGCAGGAGAAAGGCCATGGGGGTTCATGAGGATATGGATAGTGAGGTGAAGACACAGCAGATATAATGAGAACTGTCAAGACTTGAGGGAGAAGACTACCAGGGGGCTGAAGTGAGATGGGGAAGGGATTGTGGAGACTCCCAGGATAGAATAACACCTCACGTGTCTATAATGCCTTTAAGTTTCTCAGGTATTAGACACAAGGCTGTGTGATCGACTGGAAGAAACTGAAGGGTCCTGGGAGAAATTCTGAGGCACACATACAGAGGGAGGAGATGAGGGGGAGGTGTGGGAGGGTGGCTGGAGGCAGCACAGGAATGGAAGCAGATGATAGAGACAGAGTCCCTTTCTTTCACCTTGGTATGGAGTTTTGCTAGCTGCTTCTCATCCAGATTGGTCTGTTTGTAAACCCGGGTCTTGTATCGAAACTGAGGAGAGTGGGAGGTGAAATTAGAGAAAGAGACATGAGGCAGTTAGGGAGACAGTGAGCTAGACTAGGAAGTCCAAGACTGGAGGGACAAGGAAAGGAGGAGGGGGGAGGGGAAGGGAAGTACACCTCAGCCCCCTGCCCTGCCCTCAACTCAGGCTGAACAAAGGGGATAGGTAAGCAAAGAATGTCAGGTAAAGAGGAGCAGAGATGTGGGTCCCCAGGGTGAAAAGAGAGGAGAGAGAGAACCCCAGGTGTCTTTCCATGACAGACTCAGACACCAGGAGGGAGATCACGGAGTGTTCTGGGACACCAGCAGTCCCCAGTCCGGCTGTACACTATGACCTGCAGAAGCTGGGATCAGGGCCACAGTGGGTAACTGGAATGGTATACTGAAGCAGATAGTTACCTGATGAGGAGAACCAGGGTTGAGGGACTGAGTGTGATCTGTGCGCCAGCTAGAAGAGGTCAGAGGGACCACCGATTCCCAGCTCTCCTTTTACATTTACAGAGAAGGAAACTAAGGGACCCAATCTAATCCCATCATAGCTGGAAATGTGTGTCCTTCAGCTGCCTGAGGACAGCAGGGAGTAGGGGGAGGGTGAGTCTTGGCTGTGCCGTCTAAAGACGTGGCCACTTCTTACTTCTCTGACCTTGCACAAGGCCCCTGACCCTTCTCCCTCCCCTTCCCTCATCTCTAATACCAGGGCATTGCTCCATCTCCAGGCCTGGCACTCAAGTGCTCTAATTGCTGTGCCATCTAGCTCTAGAATCCAACAACTCCAGGGCTTTCCTTTCTGCCAGAAGAGGTCAAGGCCCTTGAGGATTCTTGGGGCCCTTGTGCCTCAGTTGGAGGAGGTGCCTTGGGAGAAGGGTGGGGAGAGAGAATGGGGCAAACCAAGAGCAGGGGTGCGGCTCACCTCGAGGTAGGGTACGCCCTTCTCAAAGGACTGGGGGTATTCTCGAAGCAGCCTCTCCTCCTCCAGGAAGTTGGCATCCCTGCCGGAGGATGCTGGCTGGAACAGCCCGTAGTTAAGCACGTCCTGGAGGCTTTCGCTCAGGGCACACAGGACTTGCTGCTTGGCAGCCCAGATGGTGGCGTCCGGATTGAATCGCAGACATTTCTGGAGTAGGGACGAGAATGTGCAGAAGGTCAGAAGGGAGGTAGGACCTTTTGAGGGAAGGGGCTTAGAGCCCATCCCTCCCCCTCCCGTGGTAATCTCCCCCCCAGCAGAGTCAGCCTCTCCATCCCCTGAGAGTTGTAGATCCTGGCATCTGGAGCTGGAAGGACCTGAGGTCTGGCCTTCTCTCCTGTTCCTGACATGCCTTGGCCCCTACGTCTGCCTGACTTGGTGCCTCCCAGGCCATTCCAGACCCCCTCACTCACAGTCTGATGCAGATCTGGGATTCCAATCCGGAAGACCATCATACTGAAGTGGGCGTCGTCGGGCACCGACATGGAGCGACCCTGCAGGCGGCGGGCAGAGGCCAGGCTAATGCCAGCCCCCCCAGCCCGGCCCCGGGCCCCTTTGGGTCCCCTCCCCGGACCGTCCCGGGAGCTGTCGGACTCGGAGCCCCCTTCGGGGCACTCGCTCACACTGCGGCGCTCCTCCTCGCTGGACACGGGGCTTCGGGGCATCGTGGGGCCGCGGGGCCACAGGGAGCCGCAGCATCACAGGCAGCTGGAAGAGAGCAGGTGGTCACCCCAGGGTTGTGAGAAGGCAGGAGAGGTGAGAGCAGCGAGTTCACAATGAAGGGCTTCCAGGGTGGGGAAGAGCTCACATAGGGGCTCTTGGTCCACAGGATTCTTCTCTGTTCCTCCCTCCTGTTCTGCTGGACATAGGCAAAGGAGGGAAACAACAGATTCCCATGCACCTGGAGGACTTGTTCCCACACCATAAAGGGAGCACTGCGGGGCTGGGGGCAACAGCTGTGGTATACAGCAGGTGCCCAGGTACCAAGGTGGTCACTGCCCTTCCTCACCTCCAGACATGCCCCCCCCACAAGTCATCTACACCCACGCAGCCCCTGAGCTGTCTCCTTGCCCTTGTCCTTGGTTCCCCCCCCATCCGCCCCACTTTGCCGCTGACCCAGCGTAGCTGTGTCCCAGAAACCGAGGAATCACCGCGGGAGCTACTGGCCCACTTTGCCAAGTCACCGAAAATGCTGCTAAATTTAGGTGTGGGATCATGAGTGGCCTGACAGGTAGCCTGCCCTCCTGCCCTGGCCTTGCTCCTCACCCTGTCCCAGCACCTGGTGGAAGGGGGAGATTGGAATCACTGGGCTGAGAAAAAAAGGTAAAGAAAGGTAGGACAGCAGCTTGGGGTGACTCTGTGAGTATGTGTGGAATTGGACAAGGTGCCTCAAAGGGTGCTGTTGAGGTAATTGTCCCCAGAGGAAAATATGGTGAACGGAGGACATAGTGACTAGAACATTGTGCAGGTATGGGGGGCAACCAGATTGACATGGGTGAAGGCCGTGAGGGTGATAGCATGGGGAGGGGGAACAAGACGTTTTATGGGGATGGGGTGGGTGTGGCACTGAGGAGGATTGATGCATTGGTGCTGGTGGTGGTGAGGATGATGGTAACTGGGTGAGGGGTCAATTAGGACAGAAAAACATGGGGATGTAGGGCTAGGGGGGAGACTTGGAGGATACAGAGTGGGAGTGGTGTTGATAGTGAAGGGACCAGATTCTCTCTCTCTCTCTCTCTCTCTCCCCCCCCCCATCTCCTTCCTCTTCTCACTCTCCATTTCTCTCCTCCCCCCCTTTTCATCCTCCTCAATTGAGGTTGTGTGAGGAAGTAGTCTTGTGGTGGAAGCAGGAGTTGACTTAAGACCACCCCCTTGTCTAGCCCCTTCCCCTCAGCCACAGAAACAAGACTACATAGCTTTTGTCCCTCCCCCCCCACCCCCATCCCAAGCAAGGCCAGGCTCCTGGGTTTCCATGGAAATCCAAAGCAGCCAAGGCCCAGCTGACTTTGGGAGGGGGGTGAGGGGAGGACAAATTGTGTTGGAAACATTTTTCTGACAGGGACCCAGGCAACCCCCCCACTCCTCCCAGCTCCTGTTCCCTTCAAGATTTGGCATTTAATCACATGATCCCCAATCCAATGCTCCAGCTGACCCCAGCCCTGATGGATTTGGGGGGATTGGGGCTACCAGAGACTCAACTCATCAACCCCCCCCCAAAAAAAACCGCACCACCCAGAGCAGTAGAGCTGACTCCTCTGCCTGCAGACCTGCCTCCTTCCCTCTCAAGGCTAGCATCAGAACCCCCCACCCCCAGGCCTGGACAAACACTGGCTCTCCCCTTCCCCCCCAAGCCCCGGGCTGAGGGCGGGAGCTGGCACACACAGCCGGGGCGGCATGAATCAAGCGCGCCGATAGCTAAGAATAGCTAGAACGCAGCTGGTGAGGAGACAGGCTGGGGAAGGCAGCCCTGGGGGTGGGGGAGAGAAAAGGGGAAACAGGGGCTATGGGGTGAGGGGTGGCCGAGAGGCCACCAGGAAGGTTGAAGCACAGGGAGAAAGGAAAGGGGGAGTGAGGGTGGTGGAGATGGGGAGAAATGGAGAGGGCAGACAGGAGGCTTCTGGGGAGGACAAGGAGAGGCTGGACTGTGGTGGGGGAGAGGAGGGAAGTAGTGGGGAATGGGGGGCAGGTAAGAGAAATAGGAGGGAGGAAGGGCAAAGAGAAGGCTCCTGGGGGTGGACAAGGGAGGCTTTCCAAGAACTGAGAAGGGATGAGCCTTGGGGGGAGGGGGGCGGGAGGTGTAATGAGGGCAAGAGATAAAAGAACCCAGTTGTAACGAGGGTGGAAAAGGGGAGACTGGTCCGAGGCTGGGGAAAGGGGGAGGGAATAAGAGGCTTGGGGGAGGGGTGCAAGGAGAGAAGGAAGAGGAAAGAGAAGAGTAGCATAGTACGAGCTGAATGAGGGAAAGCTGGGATGGAAGTGGGAGGAAGGAAGGAATGGGAAAAGGGGACTGAGGTGTTAATGGGGCACGGGGTAAAGAATACTGGTGAGAGATGGGGGGAGCCGAGAGGGGGGTAGGGATAAAGAGATGGCAGCAGACATGAGGATCCATGGGAAAGAGAGGAAAATCAGCAGGAAGGGAGCATCAGAAAAGCGCTGGGGGAGAGATGAGGCAGAAAACAGTGGGGAGACGGGGTGAGGCTACGGAAAGATCAGTGGGGACGAGAGGGGGGAGGCTCAGGAAAAGGCACCTCTCTGAGGATGGAGAGGAAGGGCATGGAGGCCCAGGCCTCATCGGCAGGAGGGGAGGGGGTACCACGGACAGAGAGCCTGAGGTGAGGGCTTCTGGAGGGCCTGGGACGAGGGAATGGAAATATGGGACAGAAGGGAAGAGTGATAATGAGGAAGGGGAACCGGGACGGAGGGAGAACAAAGGGGACCGAGGACAAAAAGAGGAACGGAGATAAGAGAGAGGGGGTGACAGGGAATGAGGAGAAAGGACAAGAGGGATGGGTGGGGGCGCTGGGCCAGAGAAGACAAAGACAGATGGGGTCAGAGAGGACAAGGGGGACGGAGGCGCTGGGAGAGATGGTGGGACCGGGGATGAGAGAGGTGAGGGACACCAGGGGGATGGGGGAGTGGCCAGGGAAGGTGGGGGAGCACTGGAGAAGGAGCACCCAAACCCAGGAGGCTAGGAAGGTAGGAGTGGAGCAGCAAGGCCAAGGTTTGGGGGAGACGGGCTCCAAGGGGGCCCCCAACCCCCTCCCCGCTCCGCTCGGGATCTGGGACAGGGCACCGGGGACTGGGGCGTAACCCAATTCAACGTTGCCCACGGCAACAGTTCCCCTCACCCAGGCCCTCCCCCTCCCCCAAATGGGGGAGGCAGCGGCTAAAGACAGCTCGGAGCGCCCACCCCCCCATCCCTTCTATCCGCACTCACACATATTCCAAACCCCAGCCCCCCCCACGCCCCTAGTCCCGCTTACCTGACCGGCGGGGCTGCTGGGTCCCAGTCGGCGGCGCCCGCGGCCCCCTGTCCCCCCACCCTCCCCCCCCCCCCCCCCCCCCAAGACAGAGACCCCCCCTCAGGCCATGCCCCTGCACCCCGGAGGGGGGAGGGGGGAGGGGAGGGCCGGGGACCTCACCCCCCCCTCGAGCCGGGCCGGGCCCTGGGCATCCGCAGAAAGCCCCCTCCCTCCTCGAGCCTCCCCCTCGTCCGCCTCCGGGTGGGCTCCGGGCTCCCCCCTTCCCCGCCCCCCTCGCGGCTGGCAGGCTTGGCGGAGGCTTCGGGATTCCTCCCCTCCTCCTTCTCCTCCTTCTCCTCCAGCCGCCGCCGCTGCCGCCTCCCGCTCCTTCCTCCTCGCTTCCTTCCTTCCTTCCTTCCTTCCCTGGTCCCTCTCTCCTGCCGCCTGCTCTCCCTCTCCCTCTCTCTCTGTCTCTCCCTCTCTCCCTCTCCGAATGTGTGAGTGTGTCTCTCTCTCCTCCCCCTCTCCGTTCCCTCCCTCTCCCAGCCGGCAGAAGAGACCTCGCCCCTCCCCACGCCCCCAAACCTCGCCCGCCCCTCCTCTTCGCAAGTGGGA
Source organism: Potorous gilbertii (assembly GCA_028658325.1). Classification (NCBI taxonomy): domain Eukaryota; kingdom Metazoa; phylum Chordata; class Mammalia; order Diprotodontia; family Potoroidae; genus Potorous; species Potorous gilbertii. The sequence continues at coordinate 3,558,425 of CM053771.1, read as the reverse complement.
CCCCAAGCCCTATCGTTCCCTCCCCGCCTCCAACTGGGTCCCCCCCTTCCGTGACCCGCCCACCTGAGGCTTTGCCCCTCCCCCTGTCCCCTCATCCAGATCCCTCTTTCCCCTACTCCCCAGCCAACCCACGAAGATTTGGGAGGCCCTCCATTTCTCACCCTCTCCTCCTTTTCCTTTTCGGACCCCCCCACCTTCCAATGGCCCTCCCTTACCCCTTGGCCATCCAGACTGGTTGTGTGGGGGGGGGCTGACTTCCTCCCTCTAACAACTGAGCCCCGCCCTGCCCTTTCAGACCCGCCCCTTCCCCACCTGAAGGCCAACCATCCTGAACTGACCCCCCCTCTGGCCTAAGCACATTTGTACTCACATACATATGGGAACACACGTTTGTTCACATGCATGCCCAAGTACATATATATTCCTACTCAGACTCAAAAGGTGCATGCACATTGCAACACCACACACATTTATCTTGTGTTCTACTTGTCTGAGTACCTATTGTATATAGCTCCTCAGCAGAATGAGGCCAGGGCTGTCTCCTTGGTGCCTCTGTATCCCCACTCTGCCCCAAGCCTCCCCAAGGCAGAGTTCAGACAGATTCCTGCCCCCAGCCCAGATCTAACCCCCTGTACTGATGCGCCTGCCGGGAGGCTGTCTAGCGAATATGGAGTATGGGGATTGGGAGACTGAGTAACTATGGATCTTCTGGAGGTGGTCCAGAAATAGCTGAGGCACATTGTGGTTCTCAAGCCACCAGGACACGGAGGACCTCACCTCTTCCATCTGGATCTTGTCAGCATGGACATGCTCCATGACAGTGTCATACACCTTGGTTAAGCATCCATCCCACTTTGCGACTCACTGGACTGCCACAAACACAGGGTTATTAAGCAGACTTCTCTCTGTGACTGTATTTACCAAGGAAACTTGGATGACCTTAACATAGATTGAGCATAAGAGATTCCCTTTCCTCCCCCCCCCCCCCATTCTGAGACTCTGCCTACCTGACCTTCTCTTCAATCCTCACACATGAATGTCTGTCTCCCCTCCCCAGGTCTTTGCAGCTGTCAGACACACCAGGAATGCCCTCCTCCTTAACTTCAACATGCTGGAGTCTCTCCCTTAGTTTTTAAGATTTGGTTCAGGCGCCATTTCTGTTTTCCACATGGAGCCTTCCCAGGTTCCTTCCCCATCGCTGGCACGTTTCTTTCTAAAGTATCTCCAGTGTGACTACTTTGTATGTATTTGGAATCATTCACTCTCTTCTCGCCTGTGTATATTGACATGTGCAGCTTGCTCCAACCTTCACTAGAACACAAGTGGCATTGTTTCCCCCTTCGGACTTGACCTCCAACACCTCACTCAGCACCTGCCACAAATGGCAGCAGCTGGCACTTAAGAATCTTGTGTTCGGACTAACTGACTGAGTGACAGAAGCACTTCCAGGCTGCTTCTGCTCGACCCGATCAAATAAGCCTTTTTTTTTAATCAACAAATGGGAAATACAGAGGGTTCTTGCATGCTCAGCACCTTCCAGGACCTCGTGTGAGAAGATGTTGTCTGCTATACAGAACTGCTTGCAAAAACCTATCTGGTGGGTCCATTCTCATATTTTTGTTAAGAATATCAGTCATCCCTATAGCCTCAGGCTGCTTCCCAGTACAAAGAGCCATCTTCCTTCCTTTCTCCCTTCCCCCTTTTCTCCTTCTTTCCTCCCTCCTTCTCATTCCTCTCTCCTCCTTTCTTTTCCTTCCTTTCTTCCTTCCTCTCTCTTCTCCCTCCCTTCCTTCTTTTTTCCTTTCCTTCCTCCCTTCTTTCTTCCTTCCTACTTCCCTTGCTTTCTTTCCTTTTTTATAAGGGAATATTAGATGGTTATAAAACTTGGAAACATTCCAATGGTGGTCCAAAGGGGGATGGAGAGATTTCAGCGAGGGACAGAGTGGGCTGCTTCATTTTTCCCATGACAATGTAGCAAGACGAAATGCCTTCAAGGTGTCATGGAAAAGAATTGGGTGGCATGGGTGGTAAGGGCACCACCAGTACCCAAGCACATTAACAACCTTGGAGAAGGCACAGGGGAAAGTGGAGGGTCAATGGAAGAACTTGAACAAGGATTCAACAGACCTCTGGACCAGGTCATTCATACAACAAATATTTCTTTCTAGCCCCTGTGAGTCTGAGGTATCATTAGCCAACTCCCCAGGACTCACCATCCTCAAGCCCACCAACATGGAACTAGGCATTTCTTGTGAATCCACCAGTGAGTCGCTTTGCCTTCAATTTCAACTTAGTCACACCCCACCTGGCTGGGGGGAGGGGCAGTTGCCTGTTGTAATTTGTTGGGAATCCCAACTCCTCTTATAGACTGACTGAATGGATGATGGGAAAGCGCCTTTCACACCCAAAGGCACGGTGGCTACTTTCTCCAGCAGTGCAGATCGAAGCCATCCTCATGTGACCTTGTCCACTCCTACCATGAACCTTCCACATGAGGTTCACCAAAGGACCTAGTGGCTTTCCTGGAGAGCTCTGATCCAACCAAAACCCAGAAGTCGTCCTCCAGCCACATAGTCTAGATAGGAAGGGCAGACCCTCAACCCTCTACTCAAGATCCCCTATTGTCTCCAAGAACGAATACAAAGCATTCTGTTTGACATTCAAAGCTCTTCCTGATTGCGACCTCCTACCTTTCTCGTCTTGTACCCCAGTCCCCGACACTGACCTTCTGCTTGTTCCATGAACAAGATCCTCCATCTCTTGACTCCTGTCATTTTCTGTAGTTCCAAATGTCTGCAATGCTCTCTTTTCTCTTCACATACTGACTCCCTGGATTCTTTTAAGTCCCAACTACATTCCCACCTTCTACAAGGAGCCTTCCTCATCCCTCTTCTTTCCAGCACCTGCCTTCTATTGATGACTTCCCATTTAGAACTTGTTTGTATATATGTGTTTGTTTTCTCCCACATCAGATTGTAAACTCCCCAGGGCAGGGACTGTCTTTGGCCTCTTTCTGAATTCCCTGCTCTCATTACACCATGGACACATCATGAGTTTGATGACTTCTCGTTTCTTGTTGTCTTCCTGACTACACACTCTGTACGAAGCCCCGTACATATGTGCCTTCTACATCCACACTGTATGTTCACATGCACCGGTTGAACATCCATACTACACAACTTGAAGCCATTACTTTCATAAACTGTCATTTGTCTTTGGTTTTCAGAGGACCTACGACATCACAGGTCATGTCTTGATTTGGCGTGAATTGGATTCAATTGAGGCAGAGCCGCACAAAGTCAGCAGGGACAAAAGTCGGGGCTGGCGATGGCCTGGGATGCAGTGGATGACCTTGACATCTTCTGTCAAGGTGTCTGAGCAAGCTCTGAACCCTGCACAGCGCCTGCTACTACCGCCTTCCTAGCTGTTGAAACAAACCGTTCTTATCCTCCCATTCTGCTGGGGGAAGTCTTCACGGTTGGGACAGACACTACCCTCACTCAACGAAGGGTTTGAGTCCCCTCGGTTACCCTCAACATCTGGAGAAATTGTTTTACCAGGGTGTGGCCTCCATAGACCCAAACAGCCACACATAGACACACAAAAGCCACAGAGAGTCATAGGACACACATGCACACAGCATTTAGAACATTAAAGAACATTAGAGATAACGGATATCGGATCCAACCATGTCATTTTACAGGTGTCAACATATACAAGCACAGACACACAGAAGTATGGACTCAACAATGTACTTGTGAATGTTGTGATCTTTTATCTGTTCTGGGTCAAATCTTTCCTATGTCCAGCGCGCGCGCGCACACACACACACACACACACACACACACACACACACACACACCCTGCTCCTGCTCTCTGTCTCTCTATCTCAATCAATCAATCAATAAACATTTACTAAACCCCTATGTGCCAGGCACTGTGCTAAGCAATAGGGATACAAAATGAAGCCAGACACTGCCTGCCCTCAAGGACTCTGCACTCTTATGTAGAAGACAATATGCAAACAGACATGTTCTAAGTAAGCACTCACTATACAGAGTAAGAAATCATTAACAGAGAAGGCATTGGAAAAAGAGGATTTGGGGAGGACTTCCTGTAGGAGAGGGGACTTCCCTGACTTCAGTGGTCAGAGCAGAGGAGAGAGAGAGCTCCAGGAATGAGGTACGACCAGAGAGACTTCCCAGAGCTGAGAGGTGGAGGTGTTGTTTGTAGAGCAGCCAAAGGAGAAGTGTCACTGGATTAAAAGGTACAAAAGGTGGGGAACGAGGTATAGGGAAACTGGAGAGAGACAAAGGACTGGTCCCTGTCTCTTTCCTTCTGTCTTTCTTTCCTTCCATCTCTCTGTCCCTGTCTCCCTGTCCCTGTCCCTGTCTCCCTGTCTCTCTTTCCCTATCTCCTCTTGTCTCTGTCTGTCCCTGTCTCCCTGTCTGTCTCTGTCTTTCTCTTTCTTTCATACACGTCCACATAGTATACACACTCAGTATAGTGGTAGGACTTGGGAGCTGGCTTCCATTATCTCCACCTATCACAGAAGCTGTCAGAGCTGGAAGAGAGGTGAGAAGTCCAGGCTGAGCAGGACCACCTTCACACACACACTGTCCCTGCTACGTAGTATTCCAGTCTCTTCTCAAGAATTTCCAATAATGGGGAGCTCACTCTGTCCAGGGGCAGCTTACTCTACTTTTGAGTAACAGAGATAATGACAAGACTGAGAAAGGAACTGACAGGGGTGAAAGACGGAAATGGAAAGAGAGTGAGAGGGGAGGGATGACTAGGTTTGTTAAGCACCTACTGCTGGCCGGCTCGTGCTGGCCGGCTCAGTGCTGAGTGAATGCAGGGGATACAAACACAATGGTCCATGCCCTCAGGGAGCCCCCATTTAGTAGGGATTAATATGATTCCAGGGGTGCTTGGGGGGAGGGGGGACAGGGCAGACAGTGCGAGAAGGGACAATTTGGGCTCCAGAAACACTGTGGAGGTAAAGTTTCGGACAAGAGAAGGTCAAAACTCACCTCTAACCCAGGGATGGTCTTTCCTAAATACTTTAAGGAAGAATTTCTTGATATTGAACTGAAGTCTGCCTCCCAAGAATGTCTTCCCTTCACAAACCCCCACACAAGCAGAGGTTCAGTCTGCACTGGAGGAATGTATGTGCTTAGAGGGGCCCCAGCAAGCTAGGTCCCCCAGTTGCAAGGCCCCTCAAATACTCAAGAATTTAAGGGCCTAGGGCCCGGAGTTCGAGTCCCAGGGATCCAGGCAATGAGCCCCAACTCCTCCCCCAACCAAAATGGAGGTATCTCCTGTCTCTGCCTCCCTCGGAACAGGCACCAAGGCTCCCTGGGAGACCCAGGTGTCCAAGGCACCCCACCGCTTCCTGGTCTGCCCTTGGGAGCCAAGCTGACCAAGCATGACCCTTCAGATGCTCAAAGACCAGGCTTCACCATGATCTTGCATCACTCGACTCCACCCTGGTAAACCACCTCGGGATTGGAACCTTAATACTCTTTGTAAACTATGGTGCCCCCAGCTGAACTCTATGATCCAGATGTGATCTGACCAGCCCTGCATGTTCCTGATTGGGTCTCTGCCTATGAACTCCAAGAGGGCTTTAACTGCTGGGCCACCCAGGCCAATGCCCACTCCTTTGAGGGCATTGTCTGCTACCCGGAGGTGCTTCCCTGGGACTGTGAACTCGGGTGTGTCTCCTGCACTTTATAGGAGTGAGCTGATTTCTGAACCCAAGGGAACAACTTTAGACTTGAACCAATTAAATGTCCTCTTAGGAGTTCTAATTCAGTGCTCTAGACCACTGAGACCTTTGGGGATCCCACTTACGTTATCCATGCTGGCAGCTATCCTTAGCATATCGAATCCTTTCCACCTCACATACCCAGACCACAGGGGCTGCTCTGGTCCATCCCTTCTCAGAGACCCAAGTAATCAGACCTCTGACTCTAACCCCCTTTAAAGATCCCTGAGTCTAGTCCCTCTCTGGTCCAGCCACCTGGGCCCCAGTTCCAGTCCCCTGGGGACCCCAGTTCCAGTTCACCCTCATGGCCCCTGATTCCCCTCTGTGGCCCAGTCAACGGAGCTCTTCCTGTTCTCGCCCTCCCACCGCTAACAATCCAACCCATCCATCCCTCCTGACGGAGTCATGGTCCCAGAAACCCCTGATGGCGGGGTGGGCTCCATTGTAATGAGAAAGTTCCAGTCTAGGCTTCAGCTGTATAATAATGGCAATTTAGCAACAAATAAGCCCAGACTGGCTTGGCCCCTTCCATCCCCTCTGGGAATGGAACTCCCAAATGTCAGGAGAAAAGGGACCAGGCTCACTGCCACCACAGCCTGGGACCAGACAGCTGGGGGAAGGGCTTGGGGGAGGGGACCTTGGCCTCTGTTCCAGGGAGGCAAGGACTGGAGGGGGCCTCCATGGTGGGGGGGAGGGGCTGCAACTGGGGTCCCTGGATATCTGAGTCCTAAGGAGCCCATTTCTCCAGCCTAGTCTGAATTTGTGCTGGAGATCATGGAAAGAATAGGGCGGAGAACTCTTGGAAGTAAGAAGGGAGGAGGTTGGGGGGGGGGGGACCCAGGGCGGGGAATTTAGCTCAGGAACGTTAGAGGTTTCCGGCCACAGCAGCAGGACCTCCTGGGAGCCAACAGGCAGGGAGGGATCGCAGGGAAGAAAAGAAAGAAGGAAAAAGAGGAGAAAAGAGAGAAAGAAAGAAAGAAAGAAAGAAAGAAAGAAGGAAAAGGAAAGAAAGAAAGAAAGGAAGGAAGGAAGAAAGAAAGAGGAAGGAAGGGAGGGAGAGAAGGAGGAAGGAAGGGAAGTGAAGCATTAAGAGAGAGAGACAGGGCATAAGAAGGTTCACCTCTGAGGTCAGGTGTTGAGAAGGTTCTTTGACATGAAGTGGGTGTGGGTCCTGGGCTCCCTTTTGGCCCTGGGGTCCCTCGGTGCTGGGAAAGGCCAGAGGGGTCTGGGGAGGAAGGAGAAAGGAAGCAGGCCAGATGTCCAGGCAGAGGAACAAGAGAGAGAGTCTCTTTTGCTTAAGGTAAGCACGATAAAAGGAACGTGGGACTGGGTGTGGGGAGGGGGATGGAGGGGGAGGGATTGAGGAAGGGGAGGGAGAGGAGGGGGATGAGTGTAGGAGATGGACGAGAGATCAGGGAGAAGCTAGAGGCTGGGCATGATGGAAAGACGCCTGGACTTGGGAGTCAGGAAAGATGGGGGTTCCAGTCCTGTGTCTGGAGCTTACTGGTCAGGTCAGTCACTTCTGCCCTTTGGGCTCAGTTTCCCCTTTATGCCATATAAGTGTCAGTCATCATGATGGGGAGCAGGTATGCAGTAGAGAGAGTAAGGATAAGGAAGAATTCAGAGATGAGATCAGGGGAGTGGAGGCTGACAGAAAAGTTCCAGAGGGCCAGGGGCATCACTGAGTCTTAGCAGAGCTTGAAGGATTTGAGGGAGGGAGGAGGTGGTGTTGGGACGAAAGGGGACTGCAAACCCTGAAGTCAAACCCTTCCCCCTCGGCCACCAGCAACTACAAGAGGCTCTGGAGCTGTCCCCTTTCCAAGGGCCAGAGAGCCCCACTGGAACTTCCGAGGGGGAGGGGCCCCTGGAAGAGGAAGACAAGGAAGACCCCCCCCTGACTCCCAACCCCAGCCTCGCCCCGTCCCCAACACCGGAGGATGCGATTTCCTATGTCTGTGAGTAATGGGAGGGGAGGGTGGCCCCTCTCTGAGACCTCACTGCAGCCAAGGAGGGGTTGGATTAGCCTCCAAATTGGGCCTGCCTCCTGGACAGGCTCCTCCTCATTCTCTGAAGAAGCATGCTTGGACTGAACTAGAGACCAACGAGAGCCCCTCAACATCTCCCTCAGACCCACTGGCCTCTCCCTGTTTGACAATACCTGGAAACATTCCCACTCAGCTCCCCTCTGCTGACCATTCCCACACCTGGGCACCCGCCCCTCAATGCCCCATTGCCCTCCTCACTCAGAGGACCCATCTCCATTCTTCCCCTCCAGTGGGTCGTTTAACAGGGCTGGATTCTGGCCTGCATCAGCTGCATGTCAGGCTCTACACTCTGGATGCCCGGGTGGCAGAGTTGTCTCGGGGGCTGCAGCTGCTGAGGAAAGAGGCCAGAGACACTCGGGAAACCCTGGAAGCCCTGGAGGAAGCGCAGAAGCAGGGACAACGAGATCGAGGGCGCCTGGAGGGTGAGTGTGGGATAGGACCAGGGAGAGCCAGAGAACAGAAGGGATGGAGGCGGGGCCTGGCCTTGGGTGGCCCTTGGTGGGGAAGATAGTGGAGGATGCCAGGTGGAGAAGTGGGAGAGGTGGTCTGAGGGGGTAGCCCGAGCTGAGACTGGAGAGGACCCCCAGACCAAAATGATACCTGATTCTTGCAGGCTGCCTGAAAGGCCTCCGCCTGGGCCACAAGTGTTTCCTCCTCTTCCGGGATTTCCAGGCCCAGAGTGCAGCTCACACCCATTGTGGGGCCCGTGGGGGCAGCTTGGCCATGCCTGCTGATCGGGCCCAGATGGAAGGCCTGACTCGATACCTTAAGGCTGCCCTGGCTCCCTACAATTGGCCCGTGTGGTTGGGTATTCATGACCGGAGGGCAGAGGGCCTCTACCTCTTTGAGAACAGCCAACGGGTCTCTTTCTTCGCGTGGCATCGAGCCCCGCTTGAGGGCAGCCCAGGGGCTCCTACTCCCCATGGTCCCGGTCACCCTGCCCTGGGACCTGACCAACCCAATGGGCGAGAACAAGAGAACTGTGTAGCCCAGGCCTCGGATGATGGCTCATGGTGGGACCACGACTGTGAGAGACGATTCTATTATGTCTGTGAATTCCCCCAGTAAGGGTACAGGCTCCTACTCTCTGTATCCTCCCCGACCCCTCCTCCTTTTCCTGGGATCTCTTCCCCATGCCCTCCCTCCCTCTCTCTTACAAAGCCTCTTACCCTCCCCAACACCTTCTTCAATGACCTCTGAATCCTCTGAAATATAGCCTTTACTATGCCACTACCCAGTTTCTCCCAGAGTACCCCACAGCTGCCTGAAGTCTTCTCTCCCTTTTGGGGGGTGCTTTCCCTTTCTTTTAAAGGGAGGCTCCAGGATTCACCTCCCAAGACTCAGCTCAAGCCCACCTGAGCCATCTCCCCACTGGTACCTTCCCTTGGAGCTCCCAGTCAGAACTACTAAGTGTAGCCCTGAGGGTCCCTGTGTGGGAGCCCTGACCCCTCCCATGGCAAGGCATGGATTTCCTTCCTCCCAGACCTGGAGCCTGATGAAGGGCAGGACCCACAAAGGCAACCAGAAAATATCAGCAGACCTCCAGCAATGGAGCAAGGCAACTTGGGAGCTAGTGAGCTCCCCAACCCTGGAGGTCTGAAAGCAGAGACTGGATGGTCTCATGTCAGGAAGGATCTGAGATGATTCATGTTCAGCTGTTGGATGACTGAGATGACCTGTGAGGGCCCAGCTCCAAGGTCTTGGGTCTGAGCAGGCGCCTTCCATCTTGCCATCCATCACTGCCCAAGGGCTGAATCATGGGGATGCCCCTTCTCTGAGGTTTCCCAGGAAGGACTGGCTCCTTCCTTGCCCTTTCCCCCGCCCAGGTCCTTGCTGCTTCTCCCTCTTGTCGCTTTATCTGCTCTCCCCCTCAGGATGGGCTTGGAGAAGGCAGGTATGGGTGAGGAAAACACTGAAGGCTCACCAAAAATGTATGTAGCTGAGGACAGAAATGTATGGGATTTGATCAGACCAGGCAGGAGGAGGAACTCCAGTAGAGTGGAAAGGGCACTGACCTGGGAGTCGGAAGACTCCCTGGGTGACCTTCCCCATGTCCTTTCTTTCCCTCAGCCTCTGTCTTCCTTTGTGAAATAAATTTTGGAAAGAAGTGGCACAAAGTGGTGAGTTGGAGTCAATTCAACCAGCATTTATTAAGGGCTGAGTGTTTACTAGGCACTACAATGACAAAATTGAAATAGTCCCTGCCCCCCAGGGGCTTCCTCTTCTCTGGTGGTTACACATTTCACAAACAAGGATGCAACTGACCTAGGCTCCTTCCTGATTAGAACGCCCTGGGCATTTTGTCGATCCCCCCACTCCCTTGCTCATCACCCTCTCCCATGAGCTGGGGATGTTAGCATTTGACCCAGTCAGCCAGTCCATCCTGCTTACAAATGTGGGAACACAACTGGAGGGATAAGCAGGGTTCCAAGTGGGCTCAGGACATTTAGGAGCCCATGGAAGGCAGGAGGGTTCTTACTGGTGCCCAGAGAGAATAACACCCATTAGAAAGTCAGCTGCCTCCCAAAGCCTGTCCAGCTTCTGTCACTTGCAGCACTGCCTTGGGCAGGGGTCCCCAGGTGGGTTTCTGTCCTTCTGAGGGTAATGAAGGCTCCATTCTCCTCCTCATCTCACTGCTATCTCCGTAACTTCCAGCAGATGGCACTACATCCTTCCCCAGGGGATCAGCAATCTGACCGGGAAAGTTCTAGAGTAGAAATACTGGGGAAGCCTAGGGACCCTTGCTCTGAATCACAGCTGTAAATGTACAAACTAAAACACACAAGATGACAACTGAAACCTATTAAACTGAAGTACAGTTATTGAAATATTATTTGAAAAAACAAGCTCAGAGACCCCAGGTGAAGAACCCCAATTTTGAGTCTCTCTCTCTGGACCAGCTGCCTCTATTTTCTGAAGCCCCCAGGCCTCTCACACTAGGGTGGGACTGCTGGGGCTTTGGCCAGGATAGAAAGTGTAGGAAGTATCACCAGCCTAGTACATCCAGGGATTTTCATCCTGCCCCCATCCCCAACCCAGAGGGGTAAGTGTTCTGCCTGGTCTTGGCCTGAGACTCTGCCAGTGATAACTACCTCCTCTGGAGCAAGAAGCCTTGAACTATCCCCAGGGTACTGGGGCACACTTCTGGCCTGGTGCTGACCCCCCCAAGGGAGCCTCCCTCGAACACATCTGGGTCCTTTTCTCCCCCAGTCTTCTCTCCCCCACTGCTCAGGAAACTAGTTCTGAGCTCTGTCCCCTGCCCGCTAGCAGCTGTCCCAAATCATGACCCTTTGTCTCCAAGTCCCCTTTGAGTTCTGACATTTTATGAGCCTGGAGCTCAAGTTTCAATCTCGACCCCAAGATAACTCTTGCTGGAGCCTTGGGTGTGGGCTGATCCACAAAAAACTGGTGCTTATCCATTAGGAGTCCCCTCCCCGTCCCTGTCATTCAGCCCAGACTGGCTTTCAGAGGTGGGAAGTGGGCACCAGCTGTAGAGAAGGGTACCGAGCCCACAAGCTGGGACTTGGCTGACTGACCTGATTGTCTCCAAGAGCTCTGCCCAAGGGGCTCCCACCAGCTCCAAGAGGGTCATCTCAGAACTGATAGGCCGGGGAGCTAACAAAATCTTTGGCAGCATGCAGAGGGTCCAAGGAGGGGAGGCCACCAATGTGACCCCATGTCCGGCGCTGTGGTCAACTCCGAGCCCCACATTTTAGGAAGACCTCTGACACGCTGGATCACAGCCCAAGGAGGGCATACAGAATGGCCAGGGGCCCAGGAGGCAGGGCACAAGAAGCCCTGCTGAAGGGGGTGGGAACAGATAAGATCCAGTCTGCCCCACCAGGCAGTTATTCAACCCAAACCTGTGGTGGTTCTACCTTCCAGCTGCCACTCCAGACCACCTACCCAGGAAGAACTGCACTAGTCAAGGGTGCGCTGGGGACCTGCGTCTAGGCCCAGGAAGGGAACTCTCTGAGATCCCTCCCTGAGGTTACATGGGACCGAGCTGGGCCACCAGGCACCGCCATCGGGAACTGCAAAGCGGTTGTGATCAGCCTCCTGGAGTGCAGAGGTAAAAAGCTGCCCAGAGGGTCAGGGAGACCGCCGGGTTCTCCAAGCATGCAGCAGAAGACTTCGCAGGCCCTGGGGGCAGCCGTGCAGCCCGACCCAGAGCAGGGCGGAGAAAGAGGGATTGAAAGTCCTCTTCGATTCTCAGCGCTCAGCTTTGCCAGCCACGAAATAGAGCTGGGACCTCTCTACGGACTCCAATCCTACAGCCAACGAGCCTGCTCCGGGCCCAGGCCGATTGAATCCTTCACCAGTCCTTCAATGATCTCGGATCCCATTCCCTCCCGTGACTTGGAGGTCAGAGGTGGGTGAGAAATACTCCCCCCCGCCCCTCCGCCGCCCTCCACGTGGCCCTTGGAGCGCCTCGCATGTCTCCCCACATCTCTCTGGCCCTCAGGTTTCTCTTCTGTCAAATGATAGGGATGGACTGACTGGGTTGACCAGGTCCTTTTGCTCCAAGGGCATTTCTGTCTCTGTACCCACTCCCGGGCTTGGCACAGAGCAGGCTCTTAATGAATCCTTGCAGATTAGAAGGCTGTGAAAAATCCCGCCCCGCCCACCTCTTCCACGCCCACGCCCCCTTCAGAGGGTCCCCCAGGAGTTGTGGTGAAGGAGGCATCAGGCCAGGCGGAAGCCACAACCCCCAAGGCAGAAGCGATGAGCTTCCAGGGGATGTGGCCAGTCCGGGGCGGGGGAGGGGGAGAGGGACCAGGCCGACTGAACAGAGATCAGATATCGGGTATGAATTCTGCCTCTGTTGCTCACAAGCACACACACACATGTATGTACACATATAGGCAAGCATGCCCACGCCATCCTGGAAGACCCAAACATGGACTCTTGAAGAAGAGTCAGGAACACTGGGTGAGAGTGTCGGCTGAGCCCCAGACTCACTGGGTGACTTTGGACAAATTTTACAAATGGGAAAACCTCTGAG